>CM039310.1:23502216-23866669 GCA_022316695.1 Camellia oleifera | reverse complement strand
ACACTCATGCTCTGTTTTTTTCTCTCAAAGCCCTTTTCTCACTTTTTTCCTCAACATACGCCTCTTTATTCTTTAATTTCTCTCTTTTTTTTCATCCCTCCCCAGATATGGCTCATGGACAGGCTAAAGGTAGTGGATTCTTGCCCTGCATATTCAGCACGGGGCTATTTCTTTTGCCAACAGCTAGTGGATTTCCTGAACGAGGGGTGGTGGTGCCATTGGATGTGCAACAGGTCTGCTGCTGACATTACTTCGCGCTGCCCCTGGTTTGATCTGCCTGAGATGAGCTACAGCATGACTCGGTAACCTGGCATTCAACTGATTGGCTTGACACACTGTGTGTTCTACTTTCCATTCTTGTTCAAGGGTCAGTTTGGACACGACCAAACTTGCCCAGAAGGGGGGGTAAAGTACTCGGCTTCATTCTCAATCTGAGGTTCACAATTAGCTCGATATCCCTCTGCTTGGAGGATGAAAGAACTCCTGGCTCCTGCCCCTAGTTTCAACTGCACACTTTCTGACAAGTGCTTGACTTGGCTTGAAGATGAGGTGCAATCCGGGCCCACTTTAGCGCCAGGAGCTTCCACAAGCACAAGCGGGGGACGCAGGAACACTTGACTCATTTATGCCCCAAGTTTATTACTTTGATGTTTGCTTTTCAATTTTTCTTTTTGAATGTAATAAAAGCAACTTTGATGTGTATCGAGAGTTGGAGAACTTTGTATTGAAATCAATGAAATTGAAGTTGTGGGCACTGAAAATTTTCCTTTTGGTCCAAAAATGGTCTAAGTTGTAAAAAGATTAATTTGAACAAAATCAACTTTTATTAAAACTTTTCAAAACCATTTTCGATAGGGATCATAACTTGACATACATGGAATCGATCCTTGAGATGTACAACCCCGAATCAAGAAAAATGGAAAATTGCCCCTAGACTGAATAGCACTGCCCCACACTGTAGCTAGCTTTTCTCTCAGAGTAAGGATAACAACCGAACTTTCAAATAACGAAAAGACAAAGATGCCTTGATCAAACACATGGACATAGCTGATTTGGAGGTGTTTATGGCCGAGCTTCAGAATAAAGTTGCCTACGTATCCTGAAGATGGGAATCAGGCCTTATGTAGTTCGGTTCAAGTTCACTCGGGTATTAACACTCTCCTTTTACGCTCTAACTTTTGCCAGGGCCACCCTTTAAGGGTTTTCAACCTTGCGAGCTCAGTTTTTTTTTTTTTTTCCAATTTTTTGTGCTCTTACTTTTGCCTAGGTCGCCCTTCCGGGCTTTCGGCCTAGCGAGCCTCTCAGGAGTAATATTTTTTCAACCTGTTCATGTTGATTGGTTAGGAAAATTCTAAGCCATCCAGGTCCATAAGAACAACAGCTCCACCCGACCAAATAGTTTTGATGATGAAAGGAGCAGTCCAATTGGGTCTGAACTTGCCCCTAGGGTCATAGATGGGAGCTCGGTTGTCTTTTAATACCAAATCCCCTTCCTTAAGATTCCGAGACTTAACTTTCTTGTTAAAAGCCCTGGAAATCCTAGGTTGATAGCCTTGAACATGGTACAGTGCTTTCAGCCTTCTTTCATCGAACAGCATCAATTTTTTGAACCTGCTCTACTGCCAGTCCGCTTCTGCTATCTGGCACTCAGCCATAACTCACAGCGACAGAACCTCTATTTCGATCGGTAGAATAGCTTACATCCCATAAACAAGAGAGTACGGAGTTGCCCCAGTAGATGTCCGAATTGAAGTTTTGTAGCCCCAGAGAGCAAATGACAATTTGTCTGGCCAGTCCCTGTAGGTCTCAACCATTTTCTGCAAAATGTGCTTGATGTTCTTGTTGGCAACCTTAACAGCTCCGTTGGTTTGCGGCCGATATGTGGATGACTTATGAAAAGCCAGGTTGTATTTCTCCAACAAGTCAATCACTTCTCTTTTGAAATGGGAGCCATTATCTGAGATGATCTTGTTTAGGACTCCATAACGACAAATGATGTTGTTGTGGATGAACTTAGCCACATGCGCTGCTTTCAACACTGCATAAGATTAAGCTTCCATCCACTTCGTGAAATAATCAATTGACACCAGAATGTACTCGTGCCCATTTGACCCTTTCGGTGTAACTGCCCCAATGACCTCAATTCCCCAAACTGAGAAAGGCCACAATGAAGTCATGTTGTACAGCTTCGATAGCGGGATATTCATGCAATTTGCATGGATTTGGCATTTGTGGCATCGTTGAACAAAACCAATACAATCCCCCTCAATGGTAAACCTGTAGTAACCTTGCCTGAGAATCTTCCGGGCTAACATTACTTCGCTCATGTGTGCTCCACACTCTCCCCCATGGATGGCCTCCATTAGGCGCTTTGACTCTTCTGCATCCACACATAGGTTGTGCATTCTCAGATGACCCCTCTTACACAACTTACCCCCGCAGATGATAAATTGAACGGCCATCCGTCGTATTGGCTTTTTATCTCTGGCGTTTGCCCCTGGTAGATAAACTTTCTTTTCCAACAAGTTCTAGATGTCATAATATTAGGGGTTTTGATCTTGCACTTCATCTATCGCGGCAATGGTCTTATAGGCTAGTGTATATCTCTGCTCAATAATCATCGGACGCATCCAGACTCCCAACGGGATGTCTATCATAGAAGATAGAGTTGATAAGGCGTCAGCAAACCTGTTCTTCTCTCTTAGTAAATGCGTGAAGGTTAACTTCTCAAACCTAGGAATCAGAACGTCTAGGGTTTATTGATAAATCTTCATCTTTTCTTCTTTGACCTTCCAGTCTCCTTTTGCTTGAGACACAACCAGGTTCGAGTCCCTAATGGCGTCCAACCTTTTTGTCCCTAGTTCTAGGGAGACTTCCAAACCAGCGATACACGCCTCGTATTCTGCTTCATTGATGGATACCTTAAACCGGAGTTTGAAGGCTAAAGGTACATGGGAATTGTCGGGTGCTATTAGCAACACCCCTATCCCATAACTGTAGTGATTCGACGCTCCGTCAAAGTACATTGTCCAAATATCTTCCTCGACTTGTGGAATAGCTTCATCTGGGAATAGGTATTCTACCCCTTTATCCCCTTCCACTAGGTGATCTGCCAGGAACTCAGCTACCGCTCTTCCTTTGACAGACTTGCGAGTAACATACTTCAAATCAAATTCGGAGAGAAGAAGCAACCAGCAGGCTATCCTACCCGTAAGCGCTGGTTTCTCAAAGAGATATTTGATGGGATCTAATCTTGAAACCAGAATTACAGAGTGAGCTAACAAGTAGTGCCTCAACTTCCTGGTAACCCATACCAAGGCCAAGCAAGCCTTCTCCAGCGGGGTGTAACGGGTCTCATAATCCGGCATTTTCTTTCTCAGGTAATAGATGGCTTTCTCCACCCTATCCTCAGATTCTTGAGCAAGCATGCATCCCATTGTCGTGTCCGCTACTGACAGATACAGAATCAAGGGATTCCTCGGCTCTGGCGGCAACAACACAGGCGGATTCTGAAGGTACTGCTTGATCTGCTCAAAAGCAAATTGACATCGGTCGTCCCATTGGAATTTTTTTCCTTTCTTCAAGAGACCAAATAGTAGTTCATAAGTCAAGGTTAATTTTGAAATAAACCATCTTATGAATTGCACTTTATCCAGAAAGCCTCGCACCTCCATTTCAGTCCTTAGTGGTGGCATTTCTAGGATGGCCTTGATTTTGGAAGGATCTACCTCGATGCCCCTCTATGTGATCAAGAAACCCAGCATTTTCCCTACTGTTACGCCAAAAGTACACTTCAGTGGATTCAACCTCAATCTGTACTCTCTGATCCGTTGAAAGAATTTCTTTAAATCGGTATGGTGGCCCTCTCTTTCCTTGGACTTGACAATCATGTCGTCCACGTACACTTCAACTTCTTTGTGGATCATATCATGTAGAATTGTGGTTGTAGCCCGTTGATAGGTAGCCCCAGCATTCTTTAACCCAAACGGCATCACCCTGCAGCAGTAGGTTCCCCGCGGCGTGGTGAAAGCTGTTTTCTCTCTATCCTCGAGTGCCATCAAAATCTGGTTATACCCGAAAAATCCATCCATGAAGGAGAGCAACGCATGGCCTGCGGTGAAGTCCACCAATTCGTCGATGTGCGGCAGAGGGAAGTCGTCCTTCGGACTGGGTCTGTTCAGATCTCTGAAATCCACACTGTAGACCGCCCAAACTCTGCTTCGTGCGCGAGGGCGCGAACTGTAGTTCTAGCTACTACAGTTCGGACTCCTATCACGGTTCTGAATCTAATCTCACAAAGTGCAATGTAAGATTGATAAATCACCAAATAGTCCAAATCCGGCAAATCATTTTGGAAAATCGATTTTAATCAAGAAGTGCCAAACATGGACTGCTTTGCCAGATTTTAGAGTCGCCACCTAAATATTTTATTTTGAGAAATTTAGAAAACTCTGACTCGTGCCTAAGGCCACGTGTCCGTCATCACCAAAGTTGCCTCGGCTCGGGAACTTGGGTACGAGGGAGGAAGGTCATGAAATGAGCACCCCCACTCGCCCGATCAAAGGATCGGCCTCTACTAACAAGATATGTTGTTTTGAAAACACATGTCTTCTTATTCCGGTTTATAGCTAGCTTACTATGCGATGCGCACAACATACAAGTATAGACTCAATCACGCGAATTGGAACAAGACAACTCATGTTTGTTTTTTAAAGTGGTTTGAAGTTGCTACTCGCAAGTAGGCTAAAGCGTGGATTTGCCACCCTCAAGTGGGCTTAGAAAAACGTAATTTTGCCACTTCAAGTGGGCTTAAAACTCATAATCATTGAGTTATTCTAATTCAGGCAATCAAACCTTCACCCACAGGCATTCAAGCAGTTTAAACAATTAAGCAGTTAGCCTCATGGCAAGCATGCTATCATGGCAATATGCAATCACACTCATGCAATGTGCTAAAGCGTAAAATCTTACCTAGTACTCCAAGCCAAAAAAGAAGCTAGTTAGTAATCAATGCATGATCCTAGCTAAGTTAAGATGCCTAATGCAACGCATGCAAAAATGCAACTAAGATAGGCTCGACTATTCTAAGATGGCATATGAATGCTGCACTTGATGACATGCTTTAAAACACGTATTCAAGAAAGTGTATTGAAATACAATGCAGTTAGTATGGTGTGCCAAACCCGGTGCATGCAAGACAGATGAATGGATGCACACATGCAAGCATAAGGATGCTAATTGAAACATGCCCTAAAACTAACCATCGAAAGCTGATAAGTAAAAGGGAGAAAGAAATGGGAGTTGGAAGACATGCGTCACACACACGCACACTTATTACAATAGTTGTGCCCTCTCGACGGAGGGTCCGAATAATAAGCTAACTAGCTAATCTAAGCTGACTAAACTAATTATTACAAAACAAAACTAATTAACTAATCCTAGTTAACTAATTAGTTACAAAGCACAAATGAATAGCTAAGTACATTAACTAATTAAGTACCAAACCAAAGCATTAGCTAGCTAAGCAAAGAAGCTAAGTAAAGTAGTAACAGAGGAGCCTCGGGGTGAGAAGTGTATGCATGCTCGGTCGCCTCGTTCGGAAATCCATCGCGTTGCCCCAACTTGCCTCTGTTTGCATTTGTTCTCAGAACACTGTACAAACCTCCAGATAGCTTCTGCACCACCATGGAGACTTCCAGGAGGGCTGTTGACCACTTGTTGATGTTATAGACCACCTGCCAACCACTTACATTTGCTACAGACCAAAAAATTCTGCACACTTCCAGTTTGCTACAACAGAGAGCAAGAAGGGGCACAGCAGTGTATTTGCAAGGTATGTGTGCATAACCACCCTCCCTATCATTTCATGAGCTTCAAGGGAGTGCAGTTCTCGACTCTCGGGCCACCAACCGAGCATCGCAATGCATGATGGCCAAGAAGCCAAGATTGCACAATCAATGTGAATGAATGCACAAAGAAAACATAAGGGCCTTAACCTCTATCATGCATGATCAAGAGGGTCGGCGACCGAGAAATGAGGCACGTTTCATCACTTCAAGTATGAAACGTTCCTCGTTTCTCATGTTTGGATTAACACCCAATCCAAACACAATGCAATGCAACTTAAGCATCCCAAACACAATGTAATGCAACATAAGCATGTCAAAACAAAGTCCTTAAGCATTGAGGCACACAACACTAAGGCTATATAATGCAAGGCACAATGGACTAAACCAACCCCAAATAGACTTCAAGTATGCCAAGACAATGGCCAAAACACTCTTAAAAGATGGCATGAAAGGCTAGAAAATGCATGCTCATGCATTGGCCCATCAACTAGGCATAAAAGCACAACTCTCAAAAATGCTCCAGGAGTGACAAATGTAAGAGTGTAGCCACACTATAAGCACTGAAATCATGTATGAAATGATGCCAAATCATTCAAACAATATAAGCATAGCATGCTAGGAGGCCTAAGGCACAAAGCCACCAAGGAGGACTACACAAGAGGCATGCAAAATATGGCACAAATGAATGAACTAGCCATAGACAGAGCTCAATTAGGTCAAAACAAAGACCAAAACATGTTGAGATAGGAGCTCAAAGGCCTAGGCATGCATGCACACAAGTTAGGCCATAAACGAGGCATAAAGGCATAACCCTTAAAAAGCACTCAAAAAGTGAGAGAAGTGAGAACATAGAAATTCTATATGCTCTGAAATATCATGTTAAATGATTCCAAATCATGCACATGTCACAAATGAAGCATGCTATGGTGCTCAAAACTTAAGGCTAGCAGGGCCAATTGCACTACAGCTATGCAATACAAGAACCATATGGCCAAGACAACCCAAAACAGTCCTAGAGCATGCAAAAATGATGCTAAAACATGCATGGACTAGAGCTAACACATGCTAACATGAAGGGCATGAAGCATGGAGTATGCAAGGCCAAAATGGAGGGTTACACTACACCTACCAAAACCAAGCATGAGATGGCTTCACCAACAAAAATCAGAGTTATATCATGGCAAAGTAACACCAAAAACACACTGAAATGATAGCCCAAAAGCTTAGGCATAATGGCATACACATTGGCTCATATTTAAGGTATAAAGCACAACCTCTCCAATGCATTGAAAGAGTGACACATGCGAGTGTATGGAAATGAAATATGCTCTGAAATTACATGCAAAGTGAAGCCATATCACGCAAATAGCTCAAATAAAGCATGCCAAGAGACTTGAAATACAAAGCTAGTCAAGGGCTTTACACTACAACCATACCAAGCAATGCTCAAATGACCTAAAGCACTCAAAAGAGACCTAAGGCAGGTCAAAATGGTAGCAAAAACATGCTAGACTCACAACAAAGATGGCCAAAAAGATAGGCTCCCGAATTAGCCCACAAATAAGGCATAAGGGCATAACTCTTAAACACAATGAAAGAGTGATAAACATGAGAGCATGGTAAAAGTTTATGGTCTGAAATTACCTGCCAAATGATGCCAAGGCAAGCAAACATCACAAGTATAGCATGGTAGGGACCTCAAAACTCAAGACTAGTCAAGGCATTTGCACTATAGCCATACAAAACATGAGTCAAATGACCAAGGCAGCCCAAAATAGTCCTAAAAAGCCCAAATGGAGTTCTAAAACATGCTTGAAATGAGCTAAGAATGGCTAGATTTAGAGGCCAAAATAATAGCACATGTTAGGCAATTTAGCACAATTGCACTACAAGTATACAAAGCAAAGCTTGAGTGATGAAGACCACTCAAAACAGAGTTAGAACATGCCAAAACAACACCAAAAATGGGTTGAGACTAAGCCAACACATGCTAGAATGACAAGCTAACTCATTAGGCATGCAAGGCTAGCAATGAGGATTTATACTACAAGTGTAAAGAGCATGCAACAAACATCCAAGACAGCCAAAAACAGAGTCATGGAAGGTCTAAAAAGTCACAAAAAAGTGCTCAAAAAAAGCCTCAAGAAGATAGAAATACATGCTCTTTTGATGGGCCATCAACACAAGTAAACAAGAGAAGAGGAGGGGGGACAACCCCCATCCATTTAGGACCTCAAAACCTCCTTTTCACCACTGAAATTCCTCTGGAATTTAGTGGTTTAAAGGCCAAAAAAAGTTGGTTTGAAAGGTGGTGAAAGATGGCTCAAAAGGCTTTACAAGCCAAGGAGCAAAATGGAGGAAAACCCCCTAGTCGAACAAGGCTTAGACCACCACTTTTAGGACTAAAAAATAGAGGAAAAATAGAGGTTTTTGTAGTCCAACACCACCCCAAAAATAGTTTACAAAGATGGTAAAACAAGCATGCAAAGCAAAGGTTTAAAGGGACAAGTGCTTACCCTTGAAGCACAGCAACAAAACCAGCCAAAACCAGCTTTTGGAGCTCAAACAAAGCCTCCAAGAATTTCAGCCCATTGGTGATCAAGTTTGATCAAGGATGCCTAGGCAAAGGAGAGGTATATCTCCAAGTATATCTCTTGCATGCACACAAGGTCAAGAGGGAGAGCCAACTAGAGAGAAAAGCTGAGATTTTGCTCTGAAATTTCTAGAGAGAGAACTTTTTTAGAGAGAGAGGCTCCCAAAATTGCTTCAATCTTTTTCCTTTTGCAAAATGGGAGATATGGCTCATATATAGCAAAAAGCAAGAGTTGGTTCGAAATATCTGTTTATGGAACAGCTGGAGGTTGTGGAAGATAGGTGGAGAGAAAATATCTTCAAAAAATCTGAGTTTGGGACCTACCAGCCACTTTTCTGGTCGGCCGACCACTTTGTTGGTCGGCCAGCCAGTTTTTCTGGTCGGCAGACAAAATTCTGCTTTCTAGGTCCAACTTTAAATGGCCATAACTCCTTCATATAGACACCTTTTCAAGTCATTCTTGTGTCCAAATTGAAGCCCCGAAAGTAAGCTTTCCAATGGCGGCAGCCTTGTATCAAAATTCCAACTGTGAGAAAAGTTATGCCTATTTTGGTGAAGCCGCTCAGTTTCAATCCTACCCGGATTTATGCCGAACTTCTCCTCAACTAGTTTTCTTCTCTCCTCTCTCATTTTCTTCAACTCCAAATCCCTAAACAAGGTGTTTTGAAAGATTTTTCAAAGATTTCATCTCTCTTTCATTCATTTCTACTTTGTCCCTGCTCAGTTTACTGAAAAGCGCGACATTTAACAAAATGTGAGTGTCGAAACATCGTAGAAGAATTTTCAAAAATATTTTGAAAGCGAGGGTTTCAAGGTCTCAAAATCTTTTGATCAAGATAGTTTTGGTCCAAAAAGGGGTATGAAGTTGGGATTTGACTCTCTCTTTGCCGAAGAAATCGACCCTTTTCACTACACATCTTCATCACCGAGTAAACCATCAGTAACGCCCAAGTCTTAAGGGCAGTCAAAAATGGGGTGTCTACACACACATACCCAAATTCTGCCATCTTTCTTCGGCACTAGAACAATGTTGGCCAACCAAGTCGAATACTCAAATACTAGCAAAAACCCTGCATCTATCTACTTGGTGACCTCTTCTTTAATCTTTAAAGCCCAATCCGGGTGTATTCTCCGCAGCTTCTGTTTGATGGGTCGGGCCTCGAGCTCAAGAAGGATCCGATGCTATACAATCTCAGGATCGATTCTAGGCATATCTTCGTAAGACCACGCGAAAACATCTTTGAAATCTTTTAATAAAGTGACTAAGCGCTTGCGCTCCTCCAAAAATAACATGGACCCGATCTAGACCAGATGCGGATCTTTCTCAGTACCCACATTGATTGAAATGATTTCATCAACGAGGGATTTTACAAACCTCTCCTCTTCTCGATTAATCAAATGTTTCAAAACCAAAGGAATTCCTTCCTCGTCGTTTTCACTAAAATTTTGAAAATCATGATCAATGCAATATACAAGTGGCACAGAGAAGTACTCAAAAACTGCAGTGGTATTCACATTCAAACGGTCCAGTTCATCTAATTCCTCGATTATAACCAACTTAAAAGAAAAGGAAAAAGACGACCTGGACAAAACTTCAGCATCCAGGTTATTAACCCAAGGAATACTGGACTCCGACTTAGAAGAACTAGAATCTGTTTCCGACTCCATAGACTCTGTGGAATCAGATTCTGGCTCACTACCCGACTCAGAACTACTAGATAGGAAGCCCTCCTCCAGCTGCCAAATGAGGGATGGCGCCTTAGATGCATCCAAGATACGGCTAGAAGAGTTAGCACCCGGTTGGTCTTCGATCATGGAAACAGTTAGGTCACCCTCCAAGCTCTCTAGATCGATCGGAGGATCCGAAAGGAGACATGCCAGTGCTGCTCCTACATCAAATTCACTGCCATTGGACTCACTTTTTGTGCTCTTCGCAGCTTCAACAGTGGATTCAGTCTGTTCCTCTGTGTCACTCTCTTGCAGTTGCAAGTCAAAGAAAATCTCAAAGCTGGGAACTCGCTACCTCTCCGAATTCAACCATGGTTCGGGGAAATCATAGAATGGGAAGTCTTCACCCTCCCTAAGAAAATAGCCATTTAGGGTCCCCCAAATTGATTGGTGCACAAGTTCATAGCACTTTCCGCTTTGCTTTGCTCTGGCTCTTCCAGACATTTCTTTCTCTTTCCTCACCCAGTCCTCTTTGGTAGACGTATAGCCAAGACCAAAGGCATGAGGGTTATGTGGCACATCGGCTAATGCAACGATGCCTTTCAGGCCACTTCTGCCTAATCCCATTCCGAGCATGTGTTGCAACTTGTTCATGAAGTACACGGATTAGGCGGTGACATAAAAGCCCTCATCAACAGCTAGGATATTCTGCACTACCCGGGCCTCAGCCAAGGTAAACCCCGAAAGGAAGGCATCCTCTTCGCCATGTACAATCTCCAACACAGGTGTAGTGACCTCTGGCGGAGGGTGAATAGATGAATTGCCAAAGACTATGGCCACCCATTTTCCATGGGGATAGTTCAGCATTTGGTGGAGGGTAGAAGACATAGCTCTTATTTGATGCAACCAGGGTCGCCCGAGTAATAGGTTGAAAGTGGCCGGAACATCCAGGATGTGAAACTCAATATCTTGTTAAGTTGGACCCACTTGTACTCTAATCTGCACTGTTCTCATCACCTCTCTGCTTGTATTGTCGTACGCCCGGATCACCTAGGTCGTAGGCACAAAATCTGCTGATTTTAGGCCAATAGCATAAGCCATACGGCATGGACAGACATTGATCGCTGAGCCGGTGTCAACTAATACCATTGGCACCCACTTCTCCCGACACTCTACGGATATGTATAGAGGCTTGTTGTGTGCAGAGCCTTCCGGCGGCAATTTCTTGTTTGAAAAGGTCGAAGTTGGTGCAGTGCCTCCCGAGAAGACTAATCCCACCAGTTGTTCCGAGGTAGTCTCAATGGATAACTTGGCTTTATCCATCGCCGACAACACAGTCTGTCTGTGCACTCGCGAAGCCATAAGCAGCCCCCAGATAGATATGTCTGCTTGAATCTTCTTCAACTATTTTAGCACAGCCTCTTCCTCCAACAGCTTTTCCTTCTATTTCTCTACCTCTTTGGGTTGGTCCAGATGCGAGGGTTTAAAATATCAGCCACTTCTTGTCATGTGGTCGACTTCTTCCATATACCAGGTATTATCAGGAAGGCCTTCACCCCAATCCTCGTCAGTGTGGGCAAGATGCAGATCATCATCTTCCCATCACATACCTCTGACAACCGACAAGTAATTGTCCAGCTCCGTTCGGGTTATCTTCTCATCACAAATTTCCCCCATAGGGTCTTGGGCCTTTCTAGCCTTCTGTTTATTTTGATTTGCTTCTCGTTCAAGGCACCTCAGTGCGGCTTCTTGCTCTGTTGGTACAGTACTAATTATGCCCAGTTCCTAAGCCACTTGTTCTGCACCGGTGTTTTCTGGCAGTTTACCCTTCCTCTCGGCCGTTCCGTCCATTGCAGTAGTTCCCACTTTCTGCTCTTTAAGCTTTGATTCAGTTCCCTCATCTATATCGGGTTCATCACTTAGCCACCCAGAATTGTCTGTTGACTCGTTCAGATCAAACCAATTGATATGCATGTCTCCTTAATCTTGCTCATCAAAGAACTGCAAATTGTCTATATTCTCCTCCAGGTCGGCTAGACCATCTAATCCCTGACTTGGCCCATCTTCTCAGACTACACTGACCTCCATCCCAATCGGCAGCACCACTTTCGGCTTGGCTTGATTGACTGGCATAACATAGCAACTCAAGTCATACACCCTATCAGATAAATCCTCAAAGCCCTCAGGCAACGGACTGGTATTCTCCCCCAAGGCTGATCTTCCTTCATCTTCCACTGTCACCACCATGGGTTTGGGTTGGAATGAGGATGTGCTCATCATGCACAAGTCTGTGCTCTCAGGGATGAACAACGCCAGCTTAGGTAGGTGAGAAGGGGTGATATATATACTGTGGCCATAAGGGACGACTAGTGTATGGATGAGGTTTATTTACCGGGGTGGAAGGGCTTGGTTATGTGGTGTGAGAGGATTTGTAGTGACGTTGGGTTTTTCAGAAGGTGCTATCACCTTATTGTCAATGAGATCTTGAATCTCATGACGCAGTCTAAAGCACTGATCAGTATCACGACCATATTGTTGGTGAAAAGCACAGTATTTGGCCGAGTTGTGTTTCGGAAGGAGAGGATCGGGTAATAGGCGTTGTTCTAACGACTTAAGATGCCCCTTTTTTATTAGGACCCTTAGGGCTATAGATAAGGATATACAAAGCGGTATGAAGACCCTCTGGCCTTGGGCCTAATGGCTGGAGGTTTGGGAAGTTGTATTAGATGTGCCGGCAAAGGGATTGGCAGTCTTGGATGTGGTGGTGACCATGCTCACATCCGAAGGCCGCACAGAGGTGCCACCAGTCATGGCTGCATTAGAGCTACGTGTAAAGGGCCTTTTGGGCTGTTCCTTCTCGTGGTCTATCAGACCCTACTTCATCGCGTCGTCTATTTGCACCCCTATTTCGTGGAGCTCAGCAAATGTGAACAAAGGTAAGACTATCATCTTCTGTAATAGTCTTCCATGCAAGTTACGGATCACCATTCTAATCTAGTCCTTTTCAGACGGTCAAATAGTCATCATAGAGGCCTTAGCCCTCCACCGGGTCACAAAATCTGAGAAACCCTCCTTCAGCTCTTGACGAGTCGCTTTGAGATCACGAGTAGTGACATCGATCTAAGTATTGTAGGAGTACTATGCTATGAAGGCCTTGGCCATTTCCTCCCAGTTTCTCTTCACAGAGTCTTCAAGCATGGCATACCAGATGGCCCCTATACCCAACAGAGTTCGGCCATAAAACAACAACTTCTGTAGTCTAGCGAGACCCATTGGTCCTAAGATGTCAGAGAATAGTCATAGATGGACCATAGGATCCCCGGAGCCGTCAAATCGGTCTATGTGTGGCATCTTGAATATGTCCGGCAGAGTTACTGCAGAGTTAGTGTATCCATCCTCAATATCAAGGATTGAATTCACGCCATCCCCCAGTCAACATGGAATATATGCTTTGTCAGCTCCAGCAGACCATCGAGATTATGCAGCTAGATGCTGCCCGCCAAGTGAAGGTCATAACCCGCTAAGCTGAGATCGTAGCCCGCCAAACAGAATTGATAGACAAGCTTCAGCAGCAGCAAACCCAACCGGTAGTAGCCTTTGCATCCCATGCACCCCCAGCGAGAATTCCAGCGCTCAGGGTCGTAATTAATGTCCAAGAAAATGCGGGCATTCAGGCAGATCCCATCCCACTTTAGATCTCCAAGGCACCAGTTTACCAGACAAAGGTGCCGTTTGAATTCGAGGTTGACCCCACTACACTGAAGGTCAACAAGGTAGACAAGCTCTTCAAATGAGCTTTCAGAACTGGTGAATACTCACTTTTCGGAGTAGAAGTAGACGACTGGGCCTAAAAAGGTGACTATTGGACTAGTGAGTTCTACCTGATCCTCCTCCGTCTAGTAACCGATGGGGGTGAAACAAACACTGGTTGTCCCCTGACAAGATCCTCGGATCTACAAATCCTTCTAACTCGGGTCCAGAGTGTTGCGAGGGGTAACTGAATCGTCTGAAGCAATGGTGAAAAACTACATTGTAAAAAGAAAATAAAGCAAAAAGAAACAAAAATCAGAAACCGCACAGCACCTCGGCTCAGACACAAACAACATGCAGTTGCAATCATAAGCTAGAGAACTGTACTCAACACTGATTTATGCCCCAAAATTGATATCCAGACTTGCAACTGATACATACATTCCTGTAGAGTTTCACACCAAAAGCACATATCAAGCAAGTGAGAGCCAAAACACCTTTATGATAGGTTAGGGTTACCCTGTCCTAATTTTGTCAAGAGCTAGGGGTTCACTACGCAAAACAAGTAGTTTTATACAATTCCTGCATTCGGATAAGCAACCTGTCCTAGTTTGGAACAGTCTCTATGGTTTCCGATATGCACTAGGTCAATGGGTCAAACAGGGTATCTCAGCAAGACTGCCTAATATACTTCTCACACCTAACACTGAAAAGTGAAAGGAGGATCAAATGGTATAGCGGTAGTCCAGATCCAAGGGTTGTGTTCCTATCGTGGCAGAGCCCGCAACCGGTCAGCCTTTTGGCAAGCTTTTCCAAGCAAGCCTCTGACAAACCGCTCAGGAATAGCATATGGCAAACACAGTGACTTAGGCGTACTGATGCAAATGCAAATGCAAATACAAAGAAACACATAAGTGTAGATAAAACAACATATCATGAGTTCGAGTAGAGTTCTCTAATTCCCCAGCAGAGCCGCCAGAAACTGTGGACTCGCCTTTTTTTCGCGTCCCGCCTTTCGGAAAGGTTTCAAAAGAAAGGCCTCACAGTTTGGACTCCCGTGGTTCTGAATCTAGTCTCACAAGTGCAATGTGAAACTGATAAACACTAAAGAGTACAAATTCGGAAAATCTTTTTAGAAAGATCGATTTTAAATCAAATAATGCCAAAATTGGACTGCTTTGCCAGATACAGAGTCACCACCTAAATATTTTGTTCTTGGAAAAATTTAGGAAACCCTGACTCATGCCAAAGGCCATGTGTCTGTCTTCACCAAAGTTGCCTCGGCTCGGGAACTTAGGTACGAGAGGGGAAGGTCATGAATTGAGCACCCCCGCTCGCCCGATCAAAGATCGGCCTCTACTAACCATGATATGAATTTTTATAAACATTATATGTTCTTATTTCGATTATTAAACTAGCTTTACTATGTGATGCGCACAAGCAAGTATAGACTAGTTTGCTCAGTTTGGAACAATTCAACTCATGTTTGTTTGGGAAAATAGTTTGAATATGCCACCTCAAGTGGGCTTAAAGATTGCGGATTTGCTACCAAACACAGTGGGCTTAAAACATGATTTGCCACTCAACAAAGTGGGCTTAAAACTTACATTTGTTGAATTATTCTAATTCAAACAACAAGCCTTCATCCACAGACATTCATGCATTTAGCAAGTACTCACATAGCCTCATGGTGAGCATGCTAATCATGGCAGCATTCACACTTATGTAAGTATGCTAAAGCATAAAAACTTACCGAGCACTCCAAGTCAAAACAGAAACTAGTTAGAAAGGTGCATGATCCTAACTACAAGATGCCTAATGCGACACATGCAACATGCATTTAATAGGCTCAGCTACTAATATGACATATGATTCGATTTAAACATGCAGTTACACACGTACTCAAAGAATTATTGAAATGACGATGCAGTTTGAATGATGCGCTGAGCCTCAGTGCATGTAATACGAATGAATGGATGCAAGCATACGATATGCTAATTGAAACATGCCCCTAATCTAACCATCAAAAGTGATTAAATAAAAGGGAAAAACACGTGGGATTAGAAAACATACACACATGCACGCACACTTATTACAACATTACGCCCTCATGAAGGAGGGTCCGAATGAATAAGCTAACCAACTAGCTACGCTAATTAAGCTAACTATTACAAACCAAAACTAATTAACTCTTCTAGTTAACTAATTATTACAAATCTTAATTAGCTACAACTAATTAATTACAACACATATCTAAGCTAGATATTTAAGCGATAAATGAACTTGGAATGCAAGGGAGGCTCATGCACGTGCTCGGTTTCCATCCAAAAAGGGATTGTCTTGCTGCTGCATGTCTTTATTTGCACATTTAAACACCAAAGAAGTTGTCCACTTCCAGAACACCTCTACTCCACCTCAGGAACACACAGTGCAAATTTCATTGGTGGCCGATAGGGGGCCGGTCGGCTACCATTGGTGGCCGGTCGGCCACTGGTGATGGCTGTCAGCCACTGATGGTCTGAGTTTCTTTACTTTTAAAGCAAAGAGCAATTCCAGGTACAAATCCAAGCTAAAACCACTTGCTAGAGCTCAAATCAAGTCTCAAGGAACCACAGCTTAAAGAGAAGTAACTTTGATCAAGGTAGTGTATGTAAAAGTGTAGAGAAAACAAGCTTCAAGATACAAAATTATAAGAGATGGAGAAATCTAGAGAGAGATATTTTTTTGGTCTAAATCTTCTAACCCTCAAAAATTGGGGAGGAACCCCCCCTATATATAGAAAAACAAACCATGATCTTAGGAACATCCTACCATACACGAGTAGGAAGATGCAGCTCATTGTGCTAACAGCTGGCACAGCTATTAACAAATATCTAGAAAAGCACACTGGTGGCCGTCGGCCACCACTGGTAGCCAACCGGCCACATCCCTGGCCAACAAGAAACAACTATGGCCGATAGCCAATGGTGGTGGTCGACAGGTCACCAAGAGGTTCCAAACTCAAAAATAACAAGATTTGGTGCAAAACCAAGCAAAGAAAAGAAAAGTTTAAGAGGCTCAAAGACAGGGCGTTCCGCCGAGGACTTCGAGCGCTCAAAACGAACACAAACAAACACAATCATTGAGTGCAAAAGCGATGACATCCAAGTCTTGAGGACGGTCAAAAATGGGGTGTCTACAATAGCTCTACCTCAAGAACCCAATGTTACCGCAAACCCACTCCCCGTACATGATCGCGTACCTCCTCCTTCTCAAAATCTAATCCTTATCCATACACTCCCACTTACCTTCAACCCCAGCATATATATCATCCTAGCCCATTTATCCAAGCTTGAGGTGTTCAATCCAAAACGTACGGACTTGTGTATGATGTATGCACTTGAACCCCAATCATCTCAAACCCCAAAACTTGAACTGTACAATAGACCAATTCTAGTCCAACCTACTCCAAGAAGTTCAACCTAACTGATTCATCAAGATTAGGTCGGTTCAAATGCATTGCAGGCACCAATGGCCGAACCCACTATTTATGAGCTGATAAGCATGATTGAAGAACTTCAGAGAACTGTGGCAGATTTAACCTTAGGGGATCTTGGCTCCATCATCAACCACATCACATGCCAGGAATTTCACGTCAAAAAGCTCCCCCATCTTTGGGCAAGTTGTAATTGGAAGGGGCCAACCCAATGCTATCTCAAGTCTGGGTGATGACATGTCAACAACAAATGGGCTCCACTTCGATATAGCCACCTAATCCCTTGGCCAAGTTGAAGTAAGTGGCAAGAACAATGCTAGGGCAAGTATTGATCCATATGCACATCATCGATGGGCTATTAAGATTTTGAAGGTCAAAGGGTTGAACAAGCAACAAGTGCTTGCAGTTGTTACAAATACCGTGGATGACACTTTTGTCGCTCAAGTTGGGAGCATTTTGAATCAAGGGGTAAGCCATGAGGAGAGATGCTTTACTAGAAACACCCATTCTAATTCCAGTCCCAAGCCCATGAACACCCAGCCAACACCTGCTAACCCATTTGCCAATGTTTCTAAAACTGATGCTTCCTACTCCCAAAAATAAACATTTGCCCATCTCCATATAAGCCCAACTTGCGCCTTGAAACTACTGATGGAGAAGGGATATCTGAAACTCCCCAATCATCGACCTCTCCCTAACCCTCTCCCACCTAGATATGACCCTACCTAATATTGCACATTCCATCAGCAATACAGTCATCATACTGATCGTTACTTTTGCCTTCGCCACGAAATTCAAGACTTGATCGACAATAAAGTCATCACCCTACCTAAAAATCCAAAGTTATTAATAAACCTCTCCTTGACTGTAATAGATTGCCACCCCATAACATAAATCCTATCCATGGTTTACCAACAACCAATCTTGACCCTTGCCAGCATGGTCGAGAAGATGTGTAGGGACTGCCAGGGTAATTGTGAGGCTCCATCCACGAGACCCAATTTGAAAGTTTGAAATCAATCCTACTGGGTGTGGATGTTAGTATTGTTGAATTGACGGCAAGTTTGGAACTATGGGCTACTTGAAGTTTTTCTTGAATTATGCCATTGGACTTGGAGAGTGAAAACCCTTTTGTCTGAAGGATGCTGCTTTTTTTTTTTGAGTTGTGTCCTGTAAATAGTTGAGTTGTGTATTGAGTTTGGAGCTTTATTTTCTTTGTTTTTTCTTGCGTTGTTGCGTTAGTTGAGTCTTTTCCTTTGAGTCGCTCTCGTGTACCCTTATATCTTTGTCTTTTTTTTTTTTTTAAATAAGAAAGTAGGAGTCAAGTTTTTGATCATTTTATTATGCCTACAGTAATTCATGTGTGACCTTTTAAAAATGAAAAAAGCTTTGAATTTATTTTTTGAATGAGATTCCGTTAATAAGCTCAAGTGTTGAGAAGGATCCCCAAATGGTTTGAGTGGATTCTGAATTATCGGCGCAAAGCCCTTCATGATATCAAAAATTTTAAACTGTTTCTTTTGCAAACTTGTGAAGATAGATTCAGAATTGTGCATGGTATTCTACACTGTCCTGGAGATTCTCTTCACTTTTAGGCGATCATTTTGGCAAGCACAAGACGGCTTTCAGACCTCACAAATCATAGAATTTCTCCCCCTGGTGTTTTCACTACTTCAAAAAGAAAAGGATAAAAGAAACCAAAACGAAAGAGAAAAGAAAAGAGAAAAGAAGGGGAAAAAAAAGGAAAACAAAGAGAAAAGAAAAGAGAAAGAGAAAGAGAAAGAAAAAAATAAAGAAAAGGGAAAAGAAGTCAACCATCAAGTCAGGGGTATCCATTGGAATGAAATCTAATTAACTGTGAGGAAATGTACTTTTGTCTGAATGCGAGGAGGTACCACATTGCGAGAAGAAAAGAAAAGGACATGTATAAGAGAATAAAGAACCAAGCTCAAAACAAGGTGAAGCCAGTTCCAGTATTAGGGCAAGGATGACTATTGACCACATTCACCATAGATGTTGTAACGTTATCCTTGAGAGGCTCGCTAGGCCGAAAACCTGAAAGGGCGACCTAGGAAAATGTTAGAGCATAAAAAATGAGAAATCAAATAAATAGAGCTCGCAAGGTTGAAAACCCGAATGAGCGACTTTGGCAAAAGTTAGAGCGAAAAATGAGAGTGTCAACACCCGAGTGAACCTCAGCTATGAACTACATTGACATGATTCCCATTCTTGGGATACGTAGGCAACTTCATCTTGAAGTTTGGTCTCATCCATATCCATTTCATCCATCTCGACTCAATCACCTTGTCCAATTCACACCGTCATCTTCGCATCAATCCATGAGCTACACTGACTGCTGTACATATCATACTTGCATTGGGTAAGGAAAAACTAGCTTAAATCAGCAAGTGGAGAAATTTTCAATACTTAAACTTATCAGTAGAATCTTTAACTTGAGCAAAAAAGGAATCAAAACTTGGGTTTTGTAAAATTGAGTTCTAAAGGGAACATAAGTAATATTAGGGGCACTATGAATGATCAGTCACCTTGAGTCTTTTCCTGCTTTCGGGTCAGTTGTGAATTCTATTGTGTCGTGCCCAGTATTTATCTCAGTTTGCGCCTTTATTGAGTCACCCTAGCGAGTCTATCGCTCAAAGTTCAACAGAGTGGCATGGTCAAAATTCCATATATGCATGTTCGCTCTAAACTCAAAAATAGGTCCATGTGTGGAATTCATAAATGAGCTGAGAGTGCCTATACAAGGGGCATCGAGTCCATGATCATTGTAAAGTGTATGTGAGGAATCCGTCACTACTTTGGAGGGGACTAGAGTAAGTTCTCAACAGGCCGGGACAGAAGAGAAGCATGAATCTAATTGGTTGGCAACTGTTTTAGGATCTGATGATCCCCATCACGCGTGCCTGCACAATGTTGAAAAAGGTGGCTAGTTACTAGACACTTAGGGCAATTTTTCGTACATCTGATCGGGTCATCAATTGAACAAGGGGCATGAACCCAACTTTTCTCTCAATCTGCTCAAAGCCATTTGTCAGGCACTTTTACTTGGATTAGGGTGAGCTCACCCCCATGATGATTCTGATATGATTCAGCTTTCGAAAGTTATCTCTGATCATTTCAAAACTCTCTTGGGATTGCTATCTTCCCTCTAATTAATACATGTGCTTTGGATTATGCATGCATGCTCGTACACTCTGGTTGATTTGAATTGCATGATTGGTTACTTTTTCTCTTGACTTTGTTCTGTATTTGTAATAACAGAGAGCTTTGTCGAGTTGCCTTCCTTAGTGTTTTCCAAATACCTGTCAATAAATTGTGGCAAGTTGCCCTACACTCATTTCATAAGGTACATGATGCACTACTCTACGTATTGCTCATTTCACTCTACGCACCATACATCTCCATTGCACAGTCTTGTGCACCTTGCATCGCACTATTTTGTGCATTCAACCTGTGTCGCACTGTTTTGTGCATTCATATTGCATTACACTGTCATGTGCACCTACATAGCACTGCATCGTACTATTTTGTGCACTTCACCCCGTACTGTTGTGCATTTCACATAGCACTATTTTGTGCATTCACCTTTTAAATAGTACTGTTTTGTGCATTCACCTTCCATAGCATTATTTTGTGCATTCAACTTGCATAGCACTATTTTGTGCACCCCTGTACTGTTTTGTGCACCCCTATAGTACTATTTTGTGCACCCCCACATTGTTTTGTGCATTCACCTTTCATAGCACTATTTTGTGCATTCACTTGCATAGCACGGTTTTGTGCATTCATCTGCATCGCACTGTTTTGTGCACCTGCATAGCATTATTTTATTCATTCTACATCGCACTAACTTGTGCACCTTGCATCGCATTATCTTGTGCATTCACCTCACCTGTACTGTCTTGTGCACTCACTGGGTCTAGGAGACCTTAAATCCTCTAAACGTGCAATTCATTTGGCGTTTGTCATGTCCGAACGACTTCAGGCGGTTCGGTATAGCCACCTAACTGTATTTGTAGTAAGTTCCTAAGAGACCAACTGAGATGGTGAAACTAGAGTTCGAGTGGCCGAGGCTTAGAACGCAAAGGTTTAGAATTTTTAAGACTAAAGTCTGGTTTAAATACCCAGAGGTGTGGAGATTATTTCAAAACATCCTCGGCTTGAAATCTGTATGGAAGTCCCCCATACATCTTGTACCCCATTTGAACCAAAACCTTATTTTTTTCTAGCCTAACCACCCAGAGAAGAGCTGGCCAACAAGTGGCCGGCTGGCCATTTTCAAGTGGTCGGCCGTCCCCCTTCATGGCCAGCCAGCCATGTTTCCCGACAGAAAATATTTTGAGACAACGATCTGTCCCCATGTGCATGTCTTACACCGGTTGTCTCTTTACAGATATTTCTGACGTAAGGACTTGTTTTTCTATAAATACAAGGCCACCCCTCATGGTTTGGGATTAGAAAATTTTTGCCAAAAGCTATAACTTGTCCAACACAATTCCCTCTTTTCTTGGAATTTACATACACTTTACAAGCTGGAACTCGGGACCTTTTGCTGAGATTTGTGAAGATAATTTCAGCATCTTGAGAGTGTTAAACTTGTGGTTTGTGAACTAGAAGCTCTTTCTCTCTTTAAAGGCGTAATCCTTGAGCTTTTGTACCATCTTTTCTCTTTCTTTTCTTTGCTTTTTCATACTGTTTTCAGAGTGTTTTGAGGCCTAAAATATGTGATTTTAAGTTACAAAAAAGAAGAGGGGTCAGCCACCCTTCCTTAGGCGTGTTGGTCGGTTGAAACCCCTTGGCTTTATTCCATTTTTGCTCACTTTTTCCACCTCCAAAACCTGATTTTCAGCACTGTTTTTGTCCTATTTCAGAGCTTTTTAGCGTGTTATATTATGCTTTGAATATTGTAGATGTGTTGTTGTAAGTCCTCGTGGATTGGTGTATATGCTTTGCTTCCAATCCATTTGAGTTGATAGTCTTTTCTTGTTTTTTTATTTTTTTATTTATTTTTATTTTTTATAGCTTTCATATATGTTCACACTATTGTAATCACCCACTTTTCAACAGAACTCTGCAATCTCCCTCATTTCTTTGTTTATTTGATTAAGAGTTGTATCAAATGAATGATTGTTGCTTAAGGCATAAGAAAGAGACCTCTCATGCTAAATGGTTTAATCTCTTCGGAGGTTCATTACCATGGCATTACATCTCTCTTATGCTAAGCACAATCTCTTACATGATACCTCTTTTCATCGTTAGTGCATTTACTCCTAAGGGACTGATTTTCTAATTAGACCCTGGGAAATCACAAAGGAAATGTTCATTATAGCTTATTATCGAGTTTGGATTTGGAGCCATTATCGCTCATTTTGGATTTGACTCCAAATTCATTATCGCTTGTAAATAAGTTTGATTCTTCATTTGTAATTTCCCCTATAGAAAAGGGCTTGAAGAGCTCATTTCTCAAGTTAAGTCAATGTTTGATACTCTTTATTGCTTTTGGACTTAGTGGACGTATTCATCACTTTTGGACAAAAATGAAGAAAAGATAAGAAAATAGAAAGGTAATGTAAAAAGGGCTAATAAAATTTGAGTAAAAGAGGTAAAAAGATAATAAAATTGGGTTGGGTTTAATCGAACGTTATATTGAACCTATTGTGTCTTGAATGATTGCATACTTTTTAGTGATGTTCAATGATTCACGAAGCAATGTCTACTCCCTCCCTTAAGGTAACTCCATGATAGGGAGGAGGTGTTGTTTGTCTTTTGTTTTATTTTATTGAGCTTTTGTCCTATCGGTTCTAAGATCATCACACAACAAGTTTGCGACAATTGATGATTTGTGAATCAAATCTACTCCTCCCTTGATCATCTTCATGATAGGGAAGGGCAGAGAGGATAAACATCTCCTAGAAACATTCTATTTTTGCTCTGTGTCAACTTTGTGGTAGCAGGGCATTTCCCAAAAGTAGTGGCCAATCGGCCACCATTCTGTACGGTTGGCCACTTTTGAAGGCAGGCCAGCCACATATTTTGTACATGTAATGGCATTTTTACAACAGAGCAGAACAGAATCTAAGACCAAAACAAAATAATTTTCTGACTGCGAATAGAGCAGATTCTGGCAGCAAACAGAGAGGTTTTCGGAGGATCTTCCCGGTTGTGTGCATGCGGTTTCTCGCCTCCCATTCTAGTTCATTAGATTAGTAGCTTTAATATTAGTATGTGTAATTAATTAGTTCATTCGAATTTATAATAGCTAGTTAATTTAGTTAATTCATTGTGTTGTAATAATTAGTTAATTAGGACATTCATTCGAACCCTCTTGTGCGAGGGCAAATTTGTAATACTTGTATGTTTTCCAACCCCCATTTCTTTCTCCCTTTTACTTATATGCTTATTGTGATTGCATATAGTATCATGTTTTCGTTTCATATCATTGCTATGCGTTGTATCCATTTTTGCATGCATTGGGTTCGGTTCATCGTTCTAATACCATTGTCATTTCCTACTTACTTGAATACGTACGTTGCGCATGCTTTGAGTTGATCCTGTATGACATGTTAAATAAACCAAACCTGGTAATTGCATTTCGTATGTGTTGCATTAGTCACTTTGCATATTAGAAGCATGTATTTTTCTAATTATTATTATTTTATTTTTATTTATTTTTTTGTGGCTTGCCTCGGTGGAGTACTAGGTGAGCTTTTTTTTGTTTTTTTTGGCTTTAGCATATTGCATGTATGTTTGTGTTGTCATATCAAGCATACTACCATTAGGCTACGTGCTTATTTGAAATAACTCTTTGAATACCTATGGATGAAACCAATTTCACTTAAGTTGAAACGACTTTGATAAATGTACATATGAGCTCGCTTTTCATTCAAATAGCACACATATTCAAAACACTTTTCAAACGAACATGAAATCAAAGCATTCCAAAATGGGTGACGTAGTCTATACTTGTGTGCCTCACATAATAAGTCAGCCTAATAATCAGAACATAAGCATATAATGTACACAAAAATCACATCGTGATTAGTAGAGGCCGATCTTTGAACGGGTGAGTAGGGTGCTCAATTCATGACCTTTCCCTCTCATACCTAAGTTTTCGAGCCGAGGCATTTTAGTTATGACGGACAATTGGCCTTTGACACGAGTCACAGGTTTGCTAAATTTTTCAAAAATATTTAGGTGGCGACTCTAAAATCTGGCAATGCAGTCCATTTTTAGCATCTCTGATGATAAATAGATTTTCTAGGATTTGTCAAATTTGGACTCTCATTTGTGTTTTTCTGCTTCACATTGCACTTGTGAAACCAGATTCAGAACTCCGGGAGTCCGAACTGTAGGGCCATCGTACTCGAGGAGACTAAACTCCTCTGAAGAGCATGAAAAGCCAGCTACAGGTGAATAGTGCATTTTATAATATAATAATATGTAAAATGTATCATTAGCATAAATATATGTACAAATACCTAAAAAAATATATAAAAATATACAAAAAAAAACATATAAAATTATAAAATAACAAAGTAAATGAACTAATAAAATATATTTTAGCAGGCCAAATGTGTAACATAATTTAACCAAAGTGAGTTTAAAATAAAAAATAAATAAAAAATAAAAAAAACGGTAGGAGTGGGGTTTATTTTCAAAAAGGGAATAGTGACCTTATAATATAATAATATATAAAATATCTAAAATACATTAATTACATTAATATATGTACAGATAGTCAAAATATTATAAAAACATGTAAAATTATAAAATAATTAAAATAAATGGACTAACAAAATATATTTTAACGGGCCAAATATGTAATATAATTTGACCAAAATGGGTCTAAAACAATTAGGCTAAATCAGGTATAGGTTGGGATTAAAGCTTAAATTTCATCTTTTCACTAAAAATTTTGTGAGATGGCATATTCTTATTTTCATCCTCGGATAATCAAAAAAAAGTACTCAAGTCTTAGAGTCAGTCAAAATAAAGCGTCCATACCTCTCTTGAATTTAGCTAAAGCCAAAGAGTGTTAAACCTTACAAAATTATTAAGAAACCCACATAAGGATATCGAACCCAATTTATTTTATATAAAACCATACTCTAACGTGTTATGTTTGGTTAGGAGATTTGAAATGAGGAAAAGAAAAGGTAAATAAAATATAAATAAAATAAATTTATATTTCACATAATTCCATACAATCTTTCCATTTTCTTTTCTAAAATTTTTCCCAAACCTTCCAACTAAACAATGTAAAATTAGAACACACTTGTGTTGTTCGTAGGTTCAGTGCATTATCAGAAGGGTACTCCACTATTCTATGACTAGTTATATAAAATATTATAAATATTTAAGTAGACATCAAAACTCGGTAGATTGTACTGTACCCACGTAAGTTTTATGCTTTCCCACTCTGCTCTTTAAAATATTTTTTTTTTCACTTTCGTTTTTCACATTTGTAATTTTTTTCAAATTGCTCTCAAAAATAACTTCTCCAACGACGGAAAAGGCACTACTTTGGCCCTTAAAGTACTATTTCTCCCTTTCACCTTTAATGTTTGTAATTTCTCTTTAATTATTTCCAAAATCAAATTTTGTCCAATTTTAAGATCCAAAATCCAAACCCAAATTCAACGCCCCCCCCCCCCCCCCCCCCTCTCACTCTCTTATTCAAATTTACCTCAATCGCTCCCCTCTATCCCTTTCATTCACTACAAGAAAAGAGGTTTTATAACACGGAAGCATTTGTGACGGCATCATTTACCGTCGCAAAAGGTATTTTTTGCGACGACACCACTTGCTGTCTCCAATAAATGGATTTTTAGCGACGGCACCCCTTCCTGTCACAAAAAAATAACTTTTTGCAACGGTAACAACTGCCGCCGCAAATAATGCGCATTTTTTGCGACGATAACCTATGCTATCACAAATAAAACTGTTTTTTGCAACGACATGAACTGCAGTCGCAAATAAGAGAGTTTTTTGCGACAGTGATAGGTGCCGTCGCAAAAAAAAAAAAAAAAAAAAAAAAAAAAAAACGAGACTTTTTGATGAGACAGCATTAGAAGTATTAGCGACGACATTTTGCTGTCGCAAAAAACTTAAATTTTTGTAGTGTTTCACTTATTTTTTCATCTTCCTGTCTCTCTGTCTCTCTCTATCTCTCTCTTACTCATCACTCTTTGTCTGTCTGTCTGTGTCTCTCTCTCTCTCTTTCTCTATCTCTCTCTCTCTCTTACACTATGCTCACGTTGCTCACTCTCTCTCTACTCTCTTCTCGATTTACCGATCTCCCTCTCAATTTATCAATCTTTTTTTTTTTCTCTCTCTCTCTCTCTCTCTTCTTTCAATCACTCATCTCTCATTTCTCTTAATTACTTGTCGAAAGAGAAAAAAACTCAAAAAATGAAACGGGCTGCTCTCTCTCTCTGTCTCTCGCCCATCTCTCTTCTCTCTCTCTCTCTCTCTCTTTATCTCTCATCTCTTTCTCTCGCTCATCACTCTTCTCTCTAGCACTTTCATCTCTTCCCACTCTCTATCTCTCTTGTTCATCTTTCTTCTCTCTCTCTCTTTTTAGGTCTCTCTCTATATCTCTTGTTCATCTCTTTTTGTTGTGTCTCTCTCTCTTTGTCTATCTCTCGTTCATCTTGTTTCTCTCTCTTTCTCTCTCTCTCTCTCTCTCTCTCTCTCTTTCTCTCTCATTCATCACTCTTCTTTCTGGCTCTCTCATCTCTCTTCGCTCTTTATCTCTCTTGCTTATCTTTTTTTTCTCTTTCTCTATATCCCTTGTTCATCTCTTTTTACTATCTTTCTCTCTCGCTCTCTCTCTCTCTCTCATCTCTTGTTTCTCTCTCTTTTTTTTCTCTCTCTGTGTCTCTCTCTCTCTCTCACTCATCTCTCTTCTCTCACAATCGTTCATTTCTCTTAATCACACCCATCTCTTTCTCTGAACCCATTGTTGTTGATAGAGGAAAAAGTCAAAAAATAAAATGGGTCTCTCTCTGTCTCTTTCTCTCTGTGTCTCTCACTCATCTTTCTTCTCTCTCTTTCCCTCATCCCTCTTGTCTATCTCTCTCACTCATCTCTCTTCTCTATCTCTCGTCTCTCTCTGTCTCACTTGCTCATCTCTCTTCTCTCTCTCTTTTTATGTCTCTCTCTATATCTCTCTCGTTCATCTCTTTTCTCTCTCTCTCTCTCTCTCTCTCTCTCGATGATCATCTCTTGTTTCTCTCGCATTTTTATTTCTCTCTCTTCCTAGCTTTTATTGCATAGCAAAATGGACAGGGAGGTTTTTAGCAAAAAAATGAGTTTTTTTTTTTTTTTTTTTTTACAACGTCAATCTTCCCCCGTCGCAAATACAAGTTATCGACAACGGCAATACCCCGTCACAAATAAAAAAAATTACTAAACGAGCTAAGGATTCATTGTTTAGGGCCTGTTTGGTAACAATTTCATTTTCAGTTTTCAATTTATATTTACAAAAATTTACAAAACTGTCATAAAAACTTATTTGATAATTTTTTTTTGTTTATAAATAGTTGTCTCAGTTTTTAAATTTGAGGAAAAATTGTAAATTCAAAAAATGAGTTTACGTTGGTTTTTTAAACAGAAATCTAAAATTTTAACTAACAATTTTTTTTTAATTAATTTTTTTTTCAATTAATTTTTTTCGATTAATTTTTTTTCTAATCAATTTTTTTTTTCAATTATAATGTGTATGATCCCATTGTCATAAATAACAAAAAGAATAAAAAAGAATAAATCAATTTATACTTGACGTCGAAAAAAAAAAAAAAAGAAAAAAAAAAAACCTAAATCTGATTCGTGCTCTTTTTTCCCCCCCTCAACCAAAAATCCCCAAAACTCATATCCCTAATCTTTTGAACCAAAAATCTCTCTCTCTCTCTCTCTCTCTCTCTCTCTCTCTCTCTCTCTCGCGTGCGCGCGCGCGACTATGAGCAGGGCAAACGACGGCGAGCAGCGGCAGACGACGGCGTCAAGCGACGGCGAGCAGCGAGTAGCGTGGACTTATATTGATCATTAATTTGATGTATAAAATTTTGCAGAATATCTCATTTGTATGGATGAATTCAAAATCTATACTATTATCAATTGTAGGTGCATGACAAAATAGTAGTAACTTTACGGTGGAATACAAGCTAGGGTTCGATGAATCGTGTTCTTTATGATACTGGAAGCCTGAAGTTTCTTGATTCATCAAATTTTGAGGTTTGTGAAACACCTTTTTCACCCTTTATGCTTTCTATATGCGCAACATAAACACTGATTTTTAAATTTTTTGTATGTAACTTGTGTGCTTGACATATATGAATCATCTTTGACCATATAGTGTCCATAACACTCTACAAAGAGTGATTTCTTGATTAATGGATGTTTTGTAGTATATTATTAAACAACTATCATGTCTGATAATTTTAATTTTCGGTTCTACCTTCTCTTATTTGGCCTTTAGTTTGATTAATTAATTTCAATATTCAGATGTTTTCTAATTTTCTGTCAGAAAATTTTCTAATTAATTTCAATATTGCACTTGTTGGTTATAATGTAAAACTATTGCAGAGGCTTTTTGTTCAACTCAAGGAAGGGCCATTCTAGAATTGATGCTAGAACTAATGAAATAATTTTTTTTTTTTTTAAATATTTAATCAGCATTTTTTTGGTAAGTAAAACATACATTAGAAAGAGTGCCAAATGGGGCGCCACTTGCATACAAAAACTCAAGAATATCAGGAAAGCTTGATCCCAAAATTTAACTCACTAATGAAGTCTACAAGGAGCAAGGAATATTCACAAAAAAATCCTTTACTCTAAAAATGAAAACTCCACATGGCTTTCTTCATGTCCCTTGTCTGCTGTTTCTATATAATTGAAATTAATTTTGTTTCTGCAGGTCCTGTTGAAACCTATTGTCTCGTAGCTAGTCGTAGAACCGCCAGCTTCTTTGGAAGAATATACGAGTATACCATCTATAAAGGAAGTTGATGAATTGTTGGTTGTATGTGTTGGTCAAATGGCTGTTACAGCTAGCAATGACCTTCTATGGAAGCCCTTCAACTTTAGGTGTTTAAAACTTAAATAATGAGTTGTTCTTATAAAATACAAGCAAAAACTTGTTTTGGAATCTCTCTCTATTAAGTCTATTATTGTTATGTACAATCCATCTTGTGCTTCATATTGATTTCTAAGTTATATTTGACTCTCTATGCACCTATGGATAGAGCTATCAAGGAGATAGTATCTGGCATTGTGCAGCGCAGTGTTTTTTATAGCAACTCAAACAACAAAAGAACTTGTTTTAACGGTATTATTATTATTATTATTATTATTATTATTATTATTATTATTATTATTATTATTCTTTCATCTATATGATAGTATTATTATTATTATTATTATTATTATTATTATTATTGTTGTTGTTGTTGTTGTTGTTGTTGTTGTTGTTGTTTTTGTTGTTGTTGTTGTTGTTGTTATTGTTATTATTTCATGCATAGGGTAATTTGTTATTAGTTGCTTTCTTACTAGAGAATAACAATGCAATTGTAAGATTATGCCATGGAGTTAGATGAGACACGCATACGTAATGCAGCACACTTGATGGTTGCCAGTTTGGCTAGAAGTTTAGCTCATGTAACATGCAAGGTTTCATCTCAAACTAGAGATCTCGTTTGCTGTTCTATTGTCCTATTTTGTTATCTGAAAATATAGCATTCCTATCTGATTAGAATCTTATGTTTGTCTTCCTTTGTTACCTGGTGTTTGACAATGAATGTGTGATTACCGATAGGAACCTTTACGTGGCTCAATATCAAGTCTGCTTAGGAATTCGCTTCAGGGTTTAAATATTTCAAGTGAACTTGAACAAGCTGTGCAACTTGTTACTAATGACAACCTTGATCTAGGTTGTGCATTGATTGAACAAGTTGCAACAGAAAAGGTTAGATTGATTTCTATTTTCTTCCACAAGAATGCATTTATGCATATATTTATCTATCCATTAATGCATATGTTCACTTCAGTGCTTTTGATTCACATTATGCTAAATTGATAATGCATGCAATAACAGGTAACGATTTTCACTTCTAATATTTGGAAAAGTTGTTTTAGAAGTTGTACAGAAAACTAAAGAATACTTTGTTGTTGGTTACTTCATAGTTGCTGCTTCCGCTTGGTTTGATAACATGTTGCATTTTATAAGTTATTGTCTACATACTGTTAGGCAAGGTTATATTCATGTATATCTATTATATATTAAAAAGTATCGTGAAAAGTGTGATGATTTATGACATGCAAGAAAATGCCGTAAAATATTAGAGTAGGATTTCAGTCTAGGTAAACTAGTTCCTCAAGAAACTTTGAATTCGAGGTGTTGAACCCCCAAAATCACCAAACAGCGTCGGATTAGCACGAAACTTGGCACACCGCCTAGGCATGAGAGACTTATGGAAGAAGACGGGACTCGAATCGAGTTCCCGGTTTGGGAGTTAGAGCCGGATTTCACTCTAGGCAAACTAGTTCCTTAAGAAACTTAGAATTCGAGGTGTTGACACCCCAAAATCACTAAACGACATTGGATTAGTATGAAACTTGGCCCACACGACCACCGAGAGACTTGTGGGAGAAGACGGGACTCGAATCGGGTTCCTAGTTTGGGAGTTAGAGCCGAATTTCACTCTAGACAAACTAGTTTCTTACGAAACTTAGAATTCGAGGTGTTAACGCCCCAAAATCAATAACCGAACGGTGTCGGAGTAGCATGAAACTTGGCACACACGACCGCCTAGGCACGAGAGACTTGTGGGAGAAGACAGGACTCAAATCGTGTTCCCGATTTGGGAGTTAGAGTCGGATTTCACTCTAAGCAAATTAGTTCCTTACGAAACTTAGAATTCAAGGTGTTGGCGTCCCAAAATCACCAAACAGCGTCGAAGTAGCACGAAACTTGGCACACACCACCGTCTAGGCACGAGAGACTTATGGGAGAAGACGGGACTCGAATCGGGTTCCCGATTTGGGAGTTAGAGCTGGATTTTACTCTAGACAAACTAATTTCTTAAAAAACTTAGAATTCGAGGTGTTAACGCCCCAAAATCACCAAACAGAGTCGTAATAGCACGAAACTTGGCACACACGACCGTCTAGGCACGAGAGAGAAGGCAGGACTCGAATCGGGTTCCCGATTTGGGCGTTAGAGCCAAATTCACGCTAGGCAAACTAGTTTCTTAAGAAACTTAGAATTCGAGGTATTGACGCCCCAAAATACCAAACGACGTCGGATTAGCACGAAACTTGACACATACGACCGCCTAGGCATGAGAGACTTGTGGGAGAAGAAGGGACTCGAATAGGGTTCCCGGTTTGAGAGTTAGAATCGGATTTCACTCTAGGCAAACTAATTCCTTAAGAAACTTAGAATTCGAGGTGTTGATGCCCCAAAATTACCAAACAGCGTCAGATTAGCACGAAACTTGGCACACACGACTGCCTTGGCACGAGAGACTTGTGGGAGAAGACAGGACTCGAATCAGGTTCTTAGTTTAGGAGTTATAGCCGAATTTCGGTCTAGGCAAATTAGTTTCTTAAGAAACTTAGAATTCGAAGTGTTGAAGCCCCAAAATCACCAAACGGCGTTGGATTAGCACAAAACTTGGTACACACGACCGCTTAGGCACGAGAGACTTGTGAAAGAAGACGAGACTCGAATCGGGTTCCTGGTTTGGGAGTTAGAGCCGGATTTTGGTCTAGGATTATTTACTTAATTATCTTTGTAATTGTATATTAGTTTAATTTTTATATTTTTTTGTAATTAACATTTTAACACATAATTATATTGTCATTAATTATTTTTATTTTTTGTTTTCAGATATTTCCTGAGTAAGAGTTTGCTTCTTGTGGAATGCATGTTTGTGAAAAATGCGACTAACTTTTGTTTTTGTTACCCACGAAGAATGATGAGGAAAACTTTTAATTTTTGGTTTATGTTATTTTGAATTATGAACAACATTATGTATTTAAACATTATATGTGTATTATGGAACATTATGTAGTGGGGTAATTTTGTTGATCTATAATTATGGATGCAAGAATATTTTTATTATGGAGAAATTGTTATTTCTGTACATGAATTTTTATATTATTATGCAATTATTGGTTTCTTTTTCAATTATTTTTCATTTAATACAAGTAATTTTAATATTTTTAACAATTTTATTGTAGGGGTTTTTTTTTTTTTTTTTTTTTGCGATGGCACCACACCATTACCAAAAAAAAAAAAGGTAATTTTAATATTTTTATTAATTTTACTGCAGTTTTTTTTCTTTTTTTTTTTTTTTTTTTCGATGGTACCATACCGTCGCAAAAAAAAAAAAAAAAAAAAAAAAAAAAAAAAAAAAAAAAACACAATTCGCGACAGCATTTCTTGCCGTCTCAAATAAACTTTTAGTGACCGTAAAACAATGTCGTCGCAAAAGGTCTCATTTTTTTACATATTATAGGCGACAGTAAAATGCCGTCGCAAAAGACAACAATTGCCGTCGCAAAAAAAAAGACGACGGCATGATGTCATCGCTAAAAATTTTTTGCAACACCCTTTGTTGTGACCCCCCCTTGCCGTCGCTAAAAGCCATTTGTCGTCGCTAAAACTTTTTTGAGACGGCATTAGAAGTATTAGCAACGGCAAATACCTGAAATTTTTGTATACAACCATTTTTTATATACAACCAAACATTACTCCGTTTGGTTGAGTTCTCATAATATGTTTTCAAAAAAATTTTGAAAATCTAATGTAACATGTTTGGGGGTATCTGTGTGCGTTAAATAGTTCGAACCCTCGACTTCTTTGATCTAGTCTCACGAGTGCAATGTGAAACATAAACAAGAGTCCAGATTTGGCAACTTTTATAGAAAATCCATTTTATTACAAGCATTTGCCAAAAATGGACTGCATCACCAGATCTTAGAGTCGCCACCTAATATTTTGAAGAAATTAGGAAATCTGTGACTCATGCTAAGGCTACTGTTCGTCATAACCAAATATGCTTGGCTCAAAACCTTAAGTATGAGAGGAAAAGATCATTAATTGAGCACCCTCGCTCACCTGATTACAGATCGACCTCTATTAAACCATGATATGAGTTTTATTAATTTTATCTGTTCATATTCCAGTTATTATTATTAAATAAATCCTACAATTTACTAAGTGAAGTATACAAGTATAGACTATGCCATTCATTTTAAAACAATATGATTTCATGTGTTTTGAAAGAGTTTTTAATATGTACAACCTAAAGAAATTGAGTTTACAAACATGAAAAATCAATATCATTCCAAATTAAGTGATACAATCTCCATCCACCGGTATTTATACAATTATATCAAGCAAGCATATAATCTTATGATAGAATGCTAAACACAGTAAGAAAAAACACACACAAGTAGGATGTTAAAGCATAAAAACACATATTTACCGATGTCCCGCGAACAACTACAAAACAAAGTTAGCGAAATATGTATGATTCTATATCCAAAATCCCAATGCAATTTACTCATGAAATGCAACTAAAGATTCGGCTTCTAAGATATGACATGTGAATCTTCTCAAGAACATGAGCTCACATAATCACATAAGAATTGATTATATCTATAAATGCAAATTTAGTTGAATCAAGATGGATGAAACATGGATGCAAAGCATGGATATCATGAAAAACAAAATATGATGCATATTCACAAATGAAATAAAGTTAAAGAATGGGATAAAGAGAAGCGGGACAGAGAATTATTACAATACTTTGAATAAATAATTACAAACCGAATGAGAGAGGGAGAAAGGAAAAAAAAAAAAAAAAAAAAAAAAAACTCACAAAACACTCAAATGAAAACAAAATAGAAGTTTCATGCACCTTGGAGACCACAGGAAATTAGTATGCTCAACACCGGAAGACTACTCTGTTTTGTCCAAAAGAAGCTAACCGGCCGGCCAACTCAGCCTAGCAAAATCTGTCTTGTTGCAACACCAAGAAAAGAACAAATAAGAAATATGTTGGTGGCTCAACTAACCACTTCTGATTGGATTACAATAAAACTAACATAGAACTTAAAATAAAAAAATGACTATAAGATAGAAAGTGCAAGAAAATAAAAGAATTGACAACTAACCACTTCTATTTAGATTATAACAAAATAATATGAAACAAAAACAAGAAAATGAATTTGAGATAGAAAATGCAAGAAAATGAAAGAATTGCAACTTCACTTTCCAAAAAAAAATTGAACTTCTTGATTTCCAAACTTCCTCCTAATCACCCTCAATGTAACAACCCAGATTTTTAATTATTCTGTAGAATTTATACTAATATTATTTAACCTCAATTCAGAAAATATATAATTTATTATATATTATTATGTGTAATTTTTTGTAAAACAATATAATTAGTATAAGCTTAGGGGTCAAAATAATAATAATAATAATAATAATAATAATAATAATAATAATAATAATAATAATGGGTGTGGTAATAAAATAAATAATTAATTTTCTGTTAGTATATGATAAAGTATAATTTAAGAACCTGGGCTAAAATGTAATTATGTTAATTATTTATTTAAGATTAGTATCAATCTATATAAAATCTAATCGAATCAGGAGAAGGATTTGGCCAGGCCACGTGTTGGCCAGGTATGCCTTTTACCTCCCTATAAATAGGGAGGAGATGATCTGGAGAAAGAAACGAAAGAAAGAAGGAAAGGAGAGAAAAGAAGAGAGAAAGAAATGAAGAGAGAAGAAAGAAAAGAACAGTGGAAATTGAGAGATTCTTTGATAGTAGAAAGAAAGAGTAAGGTATTAAAGTTAAGGTGAGTTATATTATACCTTGAGTCACCAAAATGTATTTTACGTATGTTTTGACTTACCAAAATCTGTTTTATACAAATTATGTTTTATTAGTATATTAATAAAAGTTATGTTTTATAAAGGTTTCAGTTACGTGGTTTATTTTCTGAACCTTATTTGTTTAAAAGGAAACCCATGGATTTGTCTGTTTATATTTTAAAGAATATTTGGCTATGACCTTATATACAATTATGTTTTGTAAGTAATACTACGGGAGTCCCACGCCTTGGGGGACTTAAATAACCATTGGCTTCTGTTTGACTACTTTGTGGCCCTCTGTTTGTCATAGATCAATTGATCTCTGTTCTGTGCGGACCAAAGTGCTGTGCAGAACATGGATCCATTGACCTCTGTTCTGTGCAAACCAAAGTGCTGTGCGAAACTAAGTACTACACTATTGTGGGAGCCACCTATAGAATCCGTACGAGCCACCTCTTGAATTCGTACCTCTGTTCTGTGCGGACCAAAGTGCTGTGCAGAGCTAAGTGCTACATTATTGTACAAGCCACCTCTTGAATCCGTACTTCTGTTCTGACTGTCACTTCTATGACCTCTGTTCTGTTCTATTCTGTACCGCGGTTATGGTTATTTATTTACATAATTTCTATATTTCAGTTTCTGCCACTTAAATGATTTGTTTACCAATGATTTATTCACCAAACTGAGTTATGTAAATGTTTTGGCCTAATTAACTATTCATGGTTATTTCGTGTCCCTTATACTCTTGGTATAATATTTCTCACTCTGGCATGTGCTTATAGTTGTTTATCAATTTTCAAGAAACAATGCAATCCAGAAATAGCTTTCGAAAAGTCTTAGACGCGGGGCTGCAGAATAGACACACAAAACACTTTTATGATATTTTTATATGTAAATATCGGCCTTTATGGTCAGTATATTTTGTAATAAAAATAGAAGCTCCAATGATTATTTTGGTACCCTCACTTAAATATTACTTCCACTCGCGTTTATTGATTTGTTTAAGAATTGGCTGGAGGTAATCTCAATTACTGGTTATCACGATACTTAATTCTTGGGTACAGGGAGCGAGTCGTGACACTCAAGGTCATGGAATATATTTTTTAAAACTCAACAAGAAATTCAACTTTTTAACTTTAGTGAAATTTTGGATGGCATATCAATGGATATTAGTGAAAGGTAATAAGATGGAGGTTTATATCTCACTTTATATTTTCTCTCAATTTTGACAAATAAACTCTTTCTTTTATCCAAATTTAGACCTCTCTCAAATCAAAATTTTTCCACCACCACCCTTTCATAGCTCTAATGGTCTTCCATACAAGAGCTAAGACCCCTTCAATTTTTGAAATGTCAATTTTGAAAAGCCAAAACATTTTTCATCTTTTGAAGAGCCAATTTTGAAAAGCCAACACGCCTTCCCTTTTTTAAAAGCCAATTTTGAAGAGCCAAAACCCATTCATTTTTTGAAGAGCCAATTTTGGAAAGCTAACACTCATTCATTTTTTTAAGAGCCAATTTTGAAAAGGCAACACCCCTTCCTTTTTTGGAAAACCAATTTTGAAGAGCCAAAACCCATTCATTTTTTGAAGAACCAATTTTGAAAAGCCAACACCCCTTCCTTTTTTGAAAAGCCAATTTTCCCAAAATTGCTAAATTTTCTGGACAAGAAAAATACAGAAAAAATTTTTTTGAATAGATCTAAAATAATTTGGCCAAAACGGGTGTAATGCTGTAACTAAAGCTTGAATCTGACTTTTCTGCTGAGAAATTCATAAAATAACATATTTCAATTTTCATCATTGTGTGATCAAAAGAAAGCGTTCAAATTTTAAAGCCGGTCAAAATAGGATGTCTACACCTAGTTTGGTTAAAAAATGAAATAAAAAAATTAGAAACACTATGTTTTTTTTAGGGGGGGGAGGGTAGAAATATTTTAAAATTCAAAATTATATTTTTTGGTATTTAATTTTGTCAAACTTGATTCTAATTACGCAGCATGGCCACAAACGTGACATTTTTCTATTGAAAATTGGATGGAGTACATTTTATCTCTTATCTTTTTTTGGTTAACCAATAAACTCTCCAAGCCTGTCCTCCACTAACTTCGAAATCAACTACCCAATGTCGGTTAACCAGAGTAGGACGAGGGGCAAACCTCGGGTGCGTGCACCAACTCCACAACGCACACACCATTTCAGTCAGAGAGTGCAGCTGTCAGGGTTCAAACCCACACTCAAGCCCTGGATACAGGTCGTCAAGCACTTAGAGGGCCATCCTAAGATCACTGCACCAAATCCCTGAGAGTTGACCCTAGGAAGTGTGGAACCAGATCTTAGGGCTTATGCCCGAAGGCCTTACTAAAGTGTCACAATCTCTTGGTTCTTACCTCTTATCTTGTAGTGGACTACATCTTATCTCTTACAAATTCTTTATTTTATATATATTTATTGGAGAAGAAAATTATCTCGATTAATCTCTTCAAAAATCCCCTTAATAGGTGAAAAAAGATATGGATGGAATGCAAATAGCCCTTCATGTACTTGGAATTGTAGCAGCAGCAACTGTTACCTTCCATGCAGTCAGCTTTGCTGAGATTAGAGAGGTCGGTTGCTACACTCTCTCTCTCTCTCTCTCTCTCTCTCTCTAGTAATAAGGGTGCAACACTTGTCTGATTGATTAATTGTTTGGTATAACTGTATAATACAACCTAGTTGGGATTGCTGCCAATCTAGTTGGGATTGGTATGTTCGCTATGATGCTTTTACACCCATCTGTTTGCTTTTCTAATATAATGTTTTATCGTTTATCAATAAAGATTTTTTTTACCGATCAAAAAAATAATGGTATAATACAAATTTTGTTACTACTTCAAAATGTGCAGAAAACTTTCAGAGATTTAGATGAATCAGAAGAATCTGAGAATGGAGGAGGATTCAAGTCATCTCTTAGCTCAAGAGAAAGGCGTGCCAGAAGAAACGCTGATAAACTGTCTAAGCCTTGACCATACATATCTTTCATTTCATGCAAAAAAAATCACACCCACCCCACCCCCCGGGCCAAAAAAAAAAAAAAAAAACATTATATTACATTATTTGTTGCTTTTATGATATATTTTTTCAATCTTTGTTTTCTGTCTTTCGCATAGCTTTATAGCGGTTCACTTTTGCTTTATGCTTCTCTTTAAATGAATTTTATCCCTACATTGTACAAATAATTAGATTGTGAGAGCAACATGATTTTTATCCAAGGCTCCATTAGGTGTCTGGTTTGGGTAGATTGCCTCAGAAGATAGTATTATTCCAGGGATCACATTCTATATCACCAAACCTTATCTTTGCAGTCTTTTCGGAACAGTGAAGGGTTGAGAGTGAAACAATTTTGATAGTTGAGAGATTTAAATGTACAATTTTAAATTTGAGGAGGGAAGTTTATATTAATAATAATTAAGAGAGATAAAGTAACATAAATTGGTTTTTATGTATAACACAATGGTATGAATGTTTATACTTGGATACAATTTAATGTATACTAATTGACCGTTTTTTTTTTATAATGGTATAAGTGTTTATATTTGGGTACAACTTGCAAGATTTCACAAAATTATGAAATACCTTCAAGTCATCAAAATTGCTGGTGTGCTTGGTTTAAGGTTTTTGGATTAAATTTTTTAAGAATTGAGTTTTTTGATTTTCGTGTTTTTTTTTTGTTTTTAGTGAATATTTTTAAAATTTTAAACATTTTTTTTTTTACTTTTTTAGATGCACCTTACGTAGATATATTTAAAAAGTAAAAAATTTATAAAAAAATATTTTAAAAAATTAATAAATACATAAAAATATAAAAAATGTACTGAATTCTCGTATTTTTTTATATATATTTTTGGTATTTAGTGAATTTTTAAAATATTTTTTTCACAATTTTTTTACTTTTTAGGCATATTTATGTTAGGTATATCTAAAAAGTAAAAAAAAAATTACTTAAAATATTTAAAAAATTCAATAAAAACAAAAAAATACGGAAAACAAAAATGTAAAATTTTCTGAAAATTATTTTTGCAAAAAAGAAACCAAGCAAAGTGGTAGAAGTATGCTAATTTATGCCCACAAAAATTACAGTTGTGTCCTCGGTGGTAAAAATAAGCTAATTTATGCTTGGTAGTCATAAATCAAATTTATCAATAATTTTCATCATTGAATATTTACTTGTTTAATATTTTAAAGTTCCATCTCTTACTTCATGGTAAGTCTAAATATCTGGTTTGTCCTATTAGTACAACAACCTTATCTTTAATTTTCATCTTGTATTCATATAAATCTTTTCTGAAGTTCACAATTACAAAATCAGTTCCCTATCATCCTCTTCTTCTTTTTTTTATTAGCAAAAAACGAAAGCTTTACTGATGAAAAAAGACATAATACATGCAAAATTTACATCAACGAAGCAGAGAAGTGCAAAAACTATCATCGCTAACCTCAACAATCCCAACTAGGTTGGCACCGCAGAGGAAGCACAATCATACGCTAGCACTTGACTCAAGATTGATAAGAAACCAATCAAAAGCAACCAAAGAACAAAACAAAAAATGACCAAAGAAAAAGATTTGCAACCAACTTCATTCCATCCAGGAACAGCAGCAGAACCCAAACTAATGAGAACCTAGCAGCATAAAATATTTGAGCAGCCAAGAAACTGAACAAAGTAGCATAGCCCAACCAGAGTCATTCTCAACAGCAGCCATACTCAGATCACCCACAGACCTCCAAACAGATTCCAGTGAACACATTCCAATGGCAACATCTCACCTGATTCAAGTTTTGAATCAGGACATTGACAGAGTAATCCAAAGTAATAGTAGACTTCACCCACACTAGGCTCGATAGATTTACACCAGCCAATAAAATCTCCCAAATATAACCCACTAGAAAGCTTTTTTGAAATTAGAAATCAAGAACTGGTCTAAGCAAGAGCATAACAAGGCTAACATGCTGCTGGTGGTCACCAAACCTTCTCACCTCTATGTCTATGGTAGGGCATAGCTGCTGGACACCTGCTGGATTGAGCACTCAACCAGCTAGTCTACTAAGGAATGTAGAATCCAGATAAACTTCCACCTGCTACCCTATGCACACTATCAAATTAGCAAATCCATCCTTGATCCATAACTTTCAATATTTCAATGCAGCAGATTTACTTCACCAAACTACTGCTACACTACTTCACCATATACTGCCACCAAACTGCTGCTACTGGTCAAATTAACCAAACAATTCAAAAACAACAAACAACCCTCATTCAGTAGCCCTGCTTAAATGATGAGACCAAAACAAAACACGAGACTTGGGCCATAGCATTCAGTCTCCATTTCTGATACAATAGCATTCCAACAGCAATCCAACTTCTGACTCAGCATAACAGTCCAACAGCAGTCCTACAATAGCACAACATAGCATTTCCAAGGCAGATCATAATTCACAGCAGACTCAACCACCATTCCAAGATTAGCCCAAAGCAGCAGTCCCACAAGACCAATAACTCATGCCAAAATTTGCAAACAAACCTAGATGCAGCCCAGAAAAGCCAACAACACCCTATACCAACTCAAACATCTCTGCAGTAGCCCCAGATTTTATTATAAACATCATTCCCAAATTACCACTAAGTAGCAGCCCCACATCTCCAAACATCCTTCCAATAATTTGCAACAAACCCAGGATGCAGCCCAGAAAACCAGCAGCAGCCTCTCACCAGCAGCAGACCAGTAGCAGCATGAACTGCACACAATAACATACATGCTTCAGATTATTGACTAAATCATGAACTGAATATTTCAACTCTTTCAAATTAGCTTTTGCCCACATAGCAACTCTGACCTTTACCAACTTAACCAACTTAGCAAAATCTGGCTTTGCCTCTTTAAACAGACACTCATTCCTGAGTTTCTACACATACCACATCAAAGCTAATGGGACTACCTTCCACATTTCCTTCACCTGAACCTTACATTTTGTACCTGACCACCAGTGCGAAATAGCCTCCACAGAGCTAGGGATGACCCAATTCAAATTCCACCATTTGACAATATCAACCCAAACTCTCCATATCATATGACAATGTAGTAACATATGATTCATGGACTCCACTTCAGATTTGCAAAACACACACAAAGTATTAGCATTAAGATTCAACACTCTAATCCTAAGCAAGAAATCTGAGGACTTAAACCTGCCTCTCCAAGCTAACCAACTCAGAAATTGCACTATGGGGGGGGCTATATTACTCCAAATGCTCTTAGTAATTATAATTTCAGGCCCTTTGGACGATTTTACCCAATTCCAAAATGATGCTACAGTAAAAGAGCCAGAGGAGTGTGCCAGCCAGAACCAAGAATCATCAACCAACGCATTCAGATTAGGTGCTATCTGTAGCAAATCATACAACTTCAGCACTTCCTCCTCTTCCCAAGCAAACAAAGTCCTTCTAAAAGCTAACTTCCAATATCTACCCTCACCTTTCCTTTGGAAAAAATACGGCAATGAACCATCTTTCTTAGAAGACAATGAGAACAATCTAGGAAAGACTTCGCAGAGACTTATATTGTTAAACCAACTATCCACCCAAAACTGAATCTGTCTACCATTACCCACCACTGTTTTGATGTTATTCCAAAAGAATTCACTCAAAACCAGATTAGATGAATTAATTGACAATACATCCTGCCACAAAGAAGACAACAAACCTGGATCTACTGATAGTAGACTCCATCTGCCACCAATCCCTCTATACTTATTGCACAGCACTTGTTTCCACAATGCATTCTCCTCTCTTCTATACCTCCACCACCACTTTAATAGTAGGCAATCATTTACCTCCTTAAGTGTAACAACCCTCGTACTGATTACCGTTAAACCACTGAACTATATACTGGTTACCCTAAAACTGAACTGATAATGACTGATAATGGGGTTAACCTAAGTACTGAATGAACTGATTGGAATCGAAACTGAAACTGAATAAGACTGTCTATTGAATTGCATATTGTATCTGTTTGCTTGAATGACTATCTGTTTGCATTTTATGTTTAAACCGTTAATTGAAGGCCTTATCGGCGGCCGATTTAGAAACCGTTTGATGTTTTATGATCAGTAGAATATTTATGATTTTATGGTATTTTTTATCTGAAAATTGATTAGGAATGAATAAATTAGATTAAAACAAGTTAATTAACAAGTTGGATTTAATTACATGTTTGCCACTTGAGTGGGTCTTTGTTTAATCACTTATACTTGAGCCTATACACTTAAGTTAGACAATTGATCAGCCATTTCTCCTTGCCTTTGCCGACCAAACAAGAGAGCATAGAGAGAGAGAGAGAGTTCATCTTGGTGATTTGCTAGAAAAACTTGAAGATTGAAGTGTATGTGCATGAATTGAGCTTGCTAGACTTGAATTTACACTCTAGGTAAGGGAATCATCTTCTTATTTTAGTGTTTGAGCTTAGTCATGCATGATTCATGCTCATATAGAAATGTAAGTCATGAATTTGCTCTTTGATGGTGAATTGAAGCTTGAATGTTGCATGCATGGTCATTTGGCATGTTTTGTAGTTGAATTCTTGGAGAATCATACATGCATGTCCATGTTTTTATTATAGACCATGTTTCCACAATGTTTTCAAAGATTAGAGCTCTTTAGAGCAAGAATTGAAGATTGAAATTGGTTTAAAACTCATGCATTGCATGTTTAATATTGTTCTTGAAATTGGGTTTGAAAAATGGTTTTAATTGACTCACCTTTGGGGCTTGAATTCATAAATTAGCTTTTGAAACTTGTTATACATTGTTTTGGGATGTATTCTCCAGAATTTGAGCCCAAGAGGTCGAGAATTGAGTTGAGAATGCTTGGTTTGAGCTAGGAAGGCAAATCTGGAAATTCCAGATTTGGCTTCTTCGCTCGAGCGAAGGATTCCTCGCTCGAGCGACCAACGTTTTCCTCTGAGCCATGCTCGAGCGAAGAATTGGTGGCTCGAGCGTAAAAATCGTACATCCAGTACCTTTACTGTTTCATCAGACCGCTCGAGCGAGGGAAGTCTCGCTCGAGCGAACCCTTTGATTTTGGAAGCTCGCTCGAGCGAGCATCGAGCGAGCATCGCGCGTAAAAATTGAGCATCCAGTATTTTTACTGTTTCATCAGACCGCTCGAGCGAAGGATTGTTCGCTCGAGCGAAGCCTTTGATTTTGCAACCTCGCTCGAGCGAAGGAAGGCTCGCTCGAGCGAGACCCCTGTTTTCAGCAACTTTTGAAAAATGCCTTCCAACTGTATTTTTGCATCCTCATCGCATCCTAGGCATTCTTAGGCCTAGTTTAAGACATCTTAATGAGGATTTAGACATAGAACCACACCGAGGAATTTAGGGATTTACTTATCATCCTTTCCGACTGTAAACTTAGTGTGTGTTCTATTTGATTGACTGTTTAGGGTTGGCTTACGGGGACGCGCTCTAGCTATTGATAGCCCAATCACTGTGAGTAACAGATGTGTAAAGATATGTTCAAAATGGTTATCTTTTGAATACTGTTTACCGAACTATTTACTGAACTGATATTATTTACTGAATGAATGTATGTCCTATTTCCTGAACTGTATTGTGGCATCCTTAGCACCTACTGTTATTGACTGTTACAGAGCTCTGTCGGTTTCCTTGTGGAACCATACTGTTTACTGAATGATTGGCCATCATTACTGTTGGGTCTGTTAAGACTCGGTCTTTTTGGACCTATTGTTTATAGGCTATTGGATGTACCACATATGACTGTTTGACTGAAATACTGCAAGACTGAACGACTGTTTAAATGAACTGATTTCTTTACTGTAAGGACATTCATTCATAACCTCTTTATACATTATGTTATTCACTGGGCTTTAGCTCACTGTTTATATATATATATGTAGGTTCTCAGCAACCAGACCGGAGCTAGGAGCGTGGGTTAGTCCCCAGTTTTGTCAAGCCAGCCAATGTGCCTCACTGTGAGGTTCCGAGACGCCATGCCATGGCTTGGGGTGTTTTATTGTCCCCACCTGTCTCCCTACCGTTTTGTACTGTTTTGTATAGACCGTTTACTGTTATACTGTACCGTTATCGAGGGATTAAGTCCCCGTACTGAATGTATGTAAATGATTGTGTATACTGTACTGGTTTGAATGCATAAATGTATGAAAAACGTTTTTGGCATACAGATTATCACAGCTCAACGGACACTAGTTATTTACTGTTTTGGCTTCCGCCAGGCCCTGAACTCTGTATTTACTGTATTACTGATTGGCAGGCCTTCGGTAATCTCGGATTACTGGCCAGTTACGGTGCTAAACCCATAGGGCCGGGTTTGGGTCGTGACAGAGTGGTATCAGAGCGATACTTAACCACGAGTTATACCGCACACACGTGTCCAAATGAGCTATAGGGTGTCCTAGAAAAGCGATTAGGGCATCTCATGAATTTGAAAAGTGTGTGCTTTTGACTGACTGAATACATGCTAAAATGTTAAACTGTTTAATTATACAACTGTTTATAATGATAACTGTATAACTGCTTATAGTGAAATGGATAATGCAAATGAAACTGACGCATCATCCTCCGAGGCCAGAATGGCCAGCCTTGAACAAATGATGGAACTGGTAATTGAAAGACTGGACCGACAACAGAACCAACAGCCCCCACCTCCTCCTCCTCCGGTGCAACCGGAACAGAATGCACCAAATGTACAGAATGTGAATGTTAATGAGATGGATATTATTGCACTGACTCAGAAATTCAGCAAAATGAAACCGCCGTCCTTTCAGGGAGGCTTAGAACCGTTAAAGGCTGAAGCTTGGGTTCTCGAAACTGAAAAGCTGTTTGAAGTGTTTCCGTGCTCCGAAGCACACAAGGTATTGTTAGCCACCTTTACCCTGCAGGAAGAAGCTAGAAGGTGGTGGATGTTGACCCGTGATGCAAACACTGTAATGACTTGGGCTCAGTTCAAGGAGTCCTTCTTTGAAAAATATTTTCCTCAGTGCATCAGGGATAGAAAGGTAACCGAGTTCGAACAACTGAGACAGGGCAAGACGTCTGTTGCCGAGTATGAGAAGCAATTTACTGAACTTGCTAGGTATGCACCACATATGGTGGATACCGATTACAAGAAGGCCAGGAGATTTGAAGGCGGCCTCAATGCTGCTATACAGGATCGGATAAATGTTTTGAAAATGCCAACTTATGTAGGTGTTCTCGACCGGGCTTTGATGGCCGAGGTAAATATTGCAGCAGTGAAACAATCTGAAACACCGACAAGTGAGTGGCAAGGAAAAAGGCAGGGTTTCAAATTTAAGAAAGGCAAGCATAACCCAGCCAACAAGAAACAGAATACGGGGTCGATGACCAGCCCCAGCCAAGGGAGTGGGTTTACTCCACCGTGCTCTACATGTGGCAACAAGCACAAGGGAGTTTGCTATCAGGTTTCTGGAGCTTGTTTCAGATGTGGCAAAGTGGGCCACAGGATTAAAGACTGCCCTTCAGCTCCACCAGCTAGTGGTAAAGCTGCACCGAGCGCAGCAGCATCAAATGTAGCACCGAAGCCTAACCCCAAAACTACCGGGAAAGAGCCTATGAGGCAGGGCCGAGTATTTGCCCTAGTACCGGGAGACGTTCAGAATACTGAGACCGTTGTGTCAGGTATCCTCTCTATTTGTGCTCAAAATGCTTATGTATTGATTGACTCGGGGTCTACACATTCGTATGTGTCGCATGCTTTTTCGCGTAAATTGAATAGACCCTTAGAACCCATGAATTATTTGTTAGCTGTATCATCACCTGTTGGGGGATCCATGACATGTGCATATATGTATCCTGCTTGTGAGATTATTGTTGGGGATATGCATCTGTTTATTGATTTGCTACCGTTGAATATAGATCATTTTGATGTGATATTGGGGATGGATTGGCTACAGAAATATCATGCTACTATAGACTGTGTAACAAAACAAGTAGTTTTCCGTCCACCGGGTTTGCCTGAATTTGTGTTTAATGGGAGTGGAGTAGTACCTCCTCCATACCTGATTTCTTCTGTAAAGGCTGTCAAACTGATTAGAAAGGGGTGTAAGGGATATCTGTGTTCTGTACTGACTGTATCTGCTACTGATAATGTTAAAACTGATGTGAATTGCATTCCTATAGTCAGAGAATTCCCAGATGTGTTTCCAGATGATCTACCAGGGGATTTGATCGATAGGGAGATTGAATTTACTGTTGATGTAGTGCCGGGTACACAGCCGTTATCTAAAGCTCCCTACAGAATGGCTCCAACCGAACTGAAAGAACTGAAGGTACAATTGCAGGAACTGTTAGACAAGAAGTTTATCAGACCCAGTACGTCACCGTGGGGTGCACCTGTTTTGTTTGTGATAAAGAAAGACGGCTCACTGAGACTGTGCATTGATTATCGTGAATTGAACAAGGTAACTGTAAAGAATAAATATCCCTTACCGCGTATTGATGATTTATTTGACCAGTTACAGGGTGCACAAGTGTTTTCCAAGATTGATCTTAGATCGGGGTACCATCAACTGAAAGTCAAACCGGAAGACATTGATAAAACTGCTTTTAGAACGAGGTATGGCCACTTTGAATTTTTAGTTATGCCGTTCGGAGTTACGAATGCCCCTGCTGCATTTATGGACCTCATGAACAGAATTTTTAAACTGTACCTTGATGATTTCATTGTGGTATTTATTGATGACATATTGATATATTCTAAGACTGTAGAAGAACATGAACAGCATCTGAGACTTACCCTGCAGACTTTAAGAGAACAGAAATTATATGCTAAATTGTCTAAGTGTGAGTTTTGGCTTGACCATGTGATGTTTTTGGGACATGTTATTAGCAAAGATGGAATTTCTGTTGATCCACAGAAAATTGAAGCTGTAGTGAACTGGCCTAGACCAACCAATGTGACTGAAGTCCGAAGCTTTTTGGGACTGGCTGGTTATTACAGAAGATTCGTCAAAGACTTCTCCAAAATTGCCCTACCACTGACTCAGTTGACACAGAAAGGGGTATCATTTGACTGGACTGACCAGCGGGAATCAGCATTTCAAGAATTGAAAACCAGACTTGTGACTGCACCGATACTGACCTTACCTTCAGGTACGGATGGTTATACTGTGTTTAGTGATGCTTCTCATAAAGGTTTAGGGTGTGTTTTAATGCAGAATGGGAGAGTTATTGCTTATGCTTCCCGACAGTTGAGACCGCATGAAAAGAACTACCCAACACATGATTTAGAGCTTGCTGCAGTAGTTTTTGCATTGAAAATTTGGCGTCACTATTTGTATGGAGCGACATGTGAAGTGTATACTGACCACAAGAGCCTGAAGTACTTTTTCACTCAGAAAGAACTGAATATGCGACAGCGGAGATGGTTGGAATTGATCAAAGACTATGACCTACAGATTTTGTATCATCCGGGAAAAGCCAACACCGTTGCCGATGCTTTGAGCCGAAAATCGATTGCCAACTTAGCCTGTTTGCTGACTGGACAGAAAGAGTTGCTTCTTGATCTGGAAAAGTCTGAGATTGAAATTGTTTTGAAAGAACAAGGTGGAACCTTAGCTGCCATTACTGCTCAACCAGCCTTGATTGAGGAAATTAAAGAAAAACAACAACTAGATGATTTCTTGAAGAAGGTTACTGAAGAAAGAGATTCAAAACCGAGACCGGGGTTCAAATTTGAGAACAATATACTGAAATTCCAAGACAGACTGTGTGTACCAAATGACACTGAATTGAAAAGAAGAGTTCTGCAAGAAGGCCACAGTTCGAAGTTCTCTATTCATCCAGGGAACACGAAAATGTACCAAGATTTGAAACAAAATTTCTGGTGGCCAGGAATGAAGAAGGAGATCGCTGATTTTGTGTCCAAGTGTCTCCATTGTCAACAGGTCAAAGCTGAACATCAACGACCTGTCGGATTACTGCAACCCTTACCCATACCAGAATGGAAATGGGAGCATATCACGATGGATTTTATCGTTGGATTACCGCGCTCCAGGAAAGGTATGGACTCTATTTGGGTTATTGTTGATAGACTGACTAAATCTGCACACTTCCTACCTGTCAAGACAATTTTTAATGCGGATAAATTGGCCGTTATCTATATTGATGAAATTGTTAGATTGCATGGAGTGCCTGTATCTATCGTTTCTGACAGGGATTCGAAGTTTACATCGAGGTTCTGGCAGAGCCTACAGACTGCATTGGGTACTGAATTGAGGCTGAGTAGTGCCTATCATCCTCAGACAGATGGACAGTCAGAAAGGACCATCCAAACTCTAGAGGACCTACTGAGAATGTGTGTACTGGACTTTCAGGGAAATTGGGAAAGTCATTTGCCGTTGGCTGAATTCGCCTACAACAACAGCTACCATTCGAGTATTGGAATGGCGCCTTTCGAGGCATTGTATGGCAGAAAGTGTAGATCTCCAATCTGCTGGGCAGAAGTTGGAGATGGGCCGTTGCTTGGGCCCGAGATTGTATACGAAACGACTGAGAAAGTGAAACTGATACAACAGAGATTGAAAACTGCACAGAGTAGACAGAAGAGTTATGCAGACGTCAGAAGACGAGACAGAGAGTATGAAGTGGGTGATCACGTTTTTGTGAAAGTGACACCAATGAAAGGCCAGACTCGCTTTGGAGTCAAAGGCAAGTTAGCGCCGAGGTATGTCGGACCGTATCAAATTATTGAGAAAATTAATCCGGTGGCGTATCAAGTTGCGCTCCCTCCTGAAATGGAGCATATGCATAACGTCTTCCACATTTCGATGTTGAGAGACTATCTTCATGATCCGTTTCATGTGATTGAGCCTACTCGCATTGTGTTGAGTGATGACTACACTTACGAGGAACGGCCTATACAGATTGTGAACCGACGGATCAAGAAACTGAGGAACAAGGAAATTCCACTAGTGAAAGTTGATTGGCAGAACCATGGTGGTGTGTATGCCACTTGGGAAAGGGAAGATGACATGGCTAGGCGATATCCGGATTTGTTCCCGCTGAACCCTGTTTTCTTCCAGACTGAAGGTAACTCGAGTTTAGAGGACTAAACTCCTTATAAGGAGGGGAGACTGTAACAACCCTCGTACTGATTACCGTTAAACCACTGAACTATATACTGGTTACCCTAAAACTGAACTGATAATGACTGATAATGGGGTTAACCTAAGTACTGAATGAACTGATTGGAATCGAAACTGAAACTGAATAAGACTGTCTATTGAATTGCATATTGTATCTGTTTGCTTGAATGACTATCTGTTTGCATTTTATGTTTAAACCGTTAATTGAAGGCCTTATCGGCGGCCGATTTAGAAACCGTTTGATGTTTTATGATCAGTAGAATATTTATGATTTTATGGTATTTTTTATCTGAAAATTGATTAGGAATGAATAAATTAGATTAAAACAAGTTAATTAACAAGTTGGATTTAATTACATGTTTGCCACTTGAGTGGGTCTTTGTTTAATCACTTATACTTGAGCCTATACACTTAAGTTAGACAATTGATCAGCCATTTCTCCTTGCCTTTGCCGACCAAACAAGAGAGCATAGAGAGAGAGAGAGAGTTCATCTTGGTGATTTGCTAGAAAAACTTGAAGATTGAAGTGTATGTGCATGAATTGAGCTTGCTAGACTTGAATTTACACTCTAGGTAAGGGAATCATCTTCTTATTTTAGTGTTTGAGCTTAGTCATGCATGATTCATGCTCATATAGAAATGTAAGTCATGAATTTGCTCTTTGATGGTGAATTGAAGCTTGAATGTTGCATGCATGGTCATTTGGCATGTTTTGTAGTTGAATTCTTGGAGAATCATACATGCATGTCCATGTTTTTATTATAGACCATGTTTCCACAATGTTTTCAAAGATTAGAGCTCTTTAGAGCAAGAATTGAAGATTGAAATTGGTTTAAAACTCATGCATTGCATGTTTAATATTGTTCTTGAAATTGGGTTTGAAAAATGGTTTTAATTGACTCACCTTTGGGGCTTGAATTCATAAATTAGCTTTTGAAACTTGTTATACATTGTTTTGGGATGTATTCTCCAGAATTTGAGCCCAAGAGGTCGAGAATTGAGTTGAGAATGCTTGGTTTGAGCTAGGAAGGCAAATCTGGAAATTCCAGATTTGGCTTCTTCGCTCGAGCGAAGGATTCCTCGCTCGAGCGACCAACGTTTTCCTCTGAGCCACGCTCGAGCGAAGAATTGGTGGCTCGAGCGTAAAAATCGTACATCCAGTACTTTTTACTGTTTCATCAGACCGCTCGAGCGAAGGATTGTTCGCTCGAGCGAACCCTTTGATTTTGGAAGCTCGCTCGAGCGAGCATCGAGCGAGCATCGCGCGTAAAAATTGAGCATCCAGTATTTTTACTGTTTCATCAGACCGCTCGAGCGAAGGATTTCTCGCTCGAGCGAAGCCTTTGATTTTGCAACCTCGCTCGAGCGAAGGAAGGCTCGCTCGAGCGAGACCCCTGTTTTCAGCAACTTTTGAAAAATGCCTTCCAACTGTATTTTTGCATCCTCATCGCATCCTAGGCATTCTTAGGCCTAGTTTAAGACATCTTAATGAGGATTTAGACATAGAACCACACCGAGGAATTTAGGGATTTACTTATCATCCTTTCCGACTGTAAACTTAGTGTGTGTTCTATTTGATTGACTGTTTAGGGTTGGCTTACGGGGACGCGCTCTAGCTATTGATAGCCCAATCACTGTGAGTAACAGATGTGTAAAGATATGTTCAAAATGGTTATCTTTTGAATACTGTTTACCGAACTATTTACTGAACTGATATTATTTACTGAATGAATGTATGTCCTATTTTCTGAACTGTATTGTGGCATCCTTAGCACCTACTGTTATTGACTGTTACAGAGCTCTGTCGGTTTCCTTGTGGAACCATACTGTTTACTGAATGATTGGCCATCATTACTGTTGGGTCTGTTAAGACTCGGTCTTTTTGGACCTATTGTTTATAGGCTATTGGATGTACCACATATGACTGTTTGACTGAAATACTGCAAGACTGAACGACTGTTTAAATGAACTGATTTCTTTACTGTAAGGACATTCATTCATAACCTCTTTATACATTATGTTATTCACTGGGCTTTAGCTCACTGTTTATATATATATGTAGGTTCTCAGCAACCAGACCGGAGCTAGGAGCGTGGGTTAGTCCCCAGTTTTGTCAAGCCAGCCAATGTGCCTCACTGTGAGGTTCCGAGACGCCATGCCATGGCTTGGGGTGTTTTATTGTCCCCACCTGTCTCCCTACCGTTTTGTACTGTTTTGTATAGACCGTTTACTGTTATACTGTACCGTTATCGAGGGATTAAGTCCCCGTACTGAATGTATGTAAATGATTGTGTATACTGTAAGCACCTTGCCTAAGGCCTTTCATTGGAGAAAATTCTGATGTAAGTGAACCGTTTACTAGCACTGATACTCTAATTGTAGAAATACAAGTCTTCATCCACCCCACCCATTTCACCCCAAAACTAAAGTTGCTCATCATTAAATACAAGAACTCCCAGTTTACCGAATCATATGCATTCTCAAAGTCCAACTTTAGGATGATACCTTTCTTCTTTGATCTTTTCTACCAATCCACCACTTCATTGGCAATTAATACCCCAACCAGAATGCATCTTCCACTCAAAAAGGTTGTTTGCACTTCACTAATGATCTTTGGAAGCACCTTTCTCAATCTTCTTGATAAAACCTTGGCTACTATTTTGTCTATAGAGCTGACCAAACTGATGGGCCTATAATCTGTCAAGCCCAAGGCGTTATCTTTTTTGGGAATTAAGGTAATAAAAGAGTTGTCTACTCCTCTGGCCAACTTACCATTAGAGTGTAATTCATTCATAAGCTACACTATCTTCCCTTTCATTATGTTCCAGCATTTTTGTATGCAGGTTAAATCAAAACCATCAGGCCCCGGAGCTTTGTTACCATCACAATCTTTGACTGCTTCCCAGATATCATCCTCTGTAAACTCTGCCTCTAACAATCCAAATGATTCTACAGGACTAATTGAGGCGAAAGCACCTGATAGTTTTGGTCTATTCCTCCAATCATCAGTAAGCAGCTGGCTGAAAAATCTCACCACTGCATGTTTAATTCCATATGACTGATCATAATTAACACCATTCTCATTTATAGAGTCCAGCAAATTTTTTCTCTGTCTTCTGCTTGCCATTGTATGAAAGAACTTTGTGTTTTTGTCCCCATTTTCTACCCATGTCATTCTGGATTTTTACTTCCACAACCACTCCTTATTTATGCTCAATTCCGAGACTGACCTCTTAACCTCTCTTCTTCTTTTAGTCTCAATTTCCTGCAGGTTCCTACTTTCTGCTTGTAGATCCCATTCATGGAGTTCATCCTCAGCTTTCCTCAATTGCTCATCAATATTTCCAAAAACTTCACAGTTCCATCTTTTGAGGTGTGCTCGTAGATTTCCCATCTTTTTCATTATCCTGAAGCTAGCCCAACCACTGACCTGATTATTTTTCCAAGATTTCTTCACTTCAGCTTTAAATTCAATATGCAAGCTCCAAGCATTTATAAATCTAAATGGTTTTGGACCCCAATCCCTCTCATCCTCCATAAGCAATATTGGACAATGGTTGGATATAGTTCTAGGTAGCCCCCACTATTTAAATGAAAATTTTTCCAACCACCTATGATCAATTAGGAATCTATCAATCCTACTCCACCTATCCCTATCCAAAGCATTATACCATGTAAATGTTCTGCCTAACATTGGAATATCTAACAGCTCTAAATTATCAATCAAATCATTAAAATCCTTCATCCCCGAATTCCTCCTTGAACACCCTTTCCTTTCACTCATAAATCTAATTTCATTAAAATCCCCACCTACACACCAAGGTCTTAAAAAATTGGATTTAAGCTTCACTAGGGATTCCCAAAGTTGTCTTCTTTTCAAAACATCATTTGGTGCATAAATATTTATAATAACACATTCAAAAGATTGGCATGAAGTACCTGACAATAGGATGAAGTTTCTATTACTACAGCTCTCCTTTAATTCAAAGATTGTTGGATTCCATAAACATAGCAAACCTCCAGCACAACCTTCAGCACCAGTCTCCATGTAATCCATCTCCTCTCATGGCCATAGTGACTTAACAAGATTTTCATCAACACTGCATCTCTTTGTTTCTTGCAACATTAAAACATCAATCTTTCTTTCCCTCACCAAAGTCTTAATTTTTCCCCTCTTTTCAGGCCTTCTTAGACCTCTTACATTCCAAGATAATATCTTCATTAGGAAACTACTAACATTCACCAATCCTCCTAATAGCAACCCCATTGACTTGAGAAGGTGCACCTTCACCTTCCATTCTTACTAGATCCTTTTCTTCTAACTCAATTATTTTGCTTACCACATCCTTTTCATTCCCTTCACAATTCAACCCTAGAATTTTTCCTACTTGAACTGTAGCTTGTGCTTCATTTAAAATTTTTCTCCTTCTCCTTGAGTTTGTACTCTGTGAAACTGATAGTGATATTGCAACAGTTGCTGCTCTAAAAATGGCTCCACTCTGAAGACAGTTGCTGAACAACATACCCTTCTTCTTGAGTTGCTTTCGGCTGAGCTTTCCTCTTTTCTTCAGTTCAGATCCTGACCTCCTACTTTGTTTGTTATCTTTTGCAATAGTCTTCCCCCTTTTTGATGTGGTACTTATTATTTTCACTCCTTGCTGGGCCGAATGTATAACCAGTAGACACTGCCGGGTTTGATCTGCACAATCACTTAAATTAGAATCCTCTATGATAGGCCCATTAGACAAAACCCCAAGCTGTGTTCTATTCAACACTACCTCTACATTTATATTGGGCCTTTTACCTTCTGACCCATTAACACTCCTAATAAACCCAGGAGTGCAAATATGTCCTTCCACTGTTTGAATTTGATTTCCCACTTCTTTTCTTAGATTTCCCAAGTGATTCGAACCTTCCTCCATTCTATCACGTCCAACAATTGTGTTTCCCAGATCACATTCTGACTCTTTTACGGCTAATTCAAACTCTCATTTACTGCTTCCTTCCTTTTCCTTTGTACCTGTGTCCACCATATCCCTCTCTTTGATTTCCTCACCATCTTTTCTAACCATATCCTCCTTCTCTGCCTTTGCATGCTCATCCTCCTCCTTATCTCCTATGCCATTTTTTGACAATTGGTCAATCTCTTCGTGGGTTTTAGAATAAACCTTCTCACTGATTTTTTGCAAACAGACACATTGATGGACTAATACTGGTGCGTCTTCGCATACACGAACTGGGAAAATATTTACATTGCATTCGACATTGATCACCAAGTTAATGAACTCAAACCTGTTTGTGATTACTCTTACCTTACCATACTGGAAGGATTTGCGACTAATAATGCTCTAATCAAACTGAATAACTTCCCTCCATAGTTGACCAATATCTTTAAAGGTGTTAACGCTCCACAAATTAAATGGAACACCTACACAAGTAATCTACACACACCTCTCTTGAGCGATAAACTTCCCCTTTTCCCAATCACTTATGGAGTCACACCAATCAAAAATCCATTCTTCAATATATGGTCTTTCTTCCTTCATATGTTGCTCTGATTTGAAAGTTAATAATGCTAACCTTCCACCCCCATCTCTTACTTTTACCTCATTCATAACTCTTTTTTCAAACTCCACCTTGAAATCATCGAATGAGAAAAAAGTCTTCAGCTTCACAATCAAACTTTCATATTGTAACAAGCCCGCGAGGGACCTCGCTACAGTTCGGACTCGATTTTGTTGCGATTCTAAATCCCGAACCAAAGAGTCCAAATCCGGCAAATCGTTTTTGAGAAAAAAAAGATTTTTGAAAGAAGTGCTAAACATGGACTGCTTTGCCAGATAACAGAGTCGCCACCTAAATATTTTTTAAAATGGGAAATTTAGGAAACCCTAACTCGGTGCCAAAGGCCACGTGTCCGTCATCACCAAAGTTGGCTCGGGAATTTGGGTACGATTAGGGAAGGTCACATCGTGAGCACCCCCTCTCGCCCGGTCAAAGACCGGCCTCTACTAACCATGATATCTGTTTTTGAAAACATTGTGAGTTCTTATTCTGGTTATTTAGCCTAGGTTACTATGTGATGCTTGCAGCAGACAAGTATAGACTGGGCCGTCTGAATTGGAACAAAATATTTCATGTTTGTTTGTTTGAAAATGGTGTGATGGTGCGGCCCGCAGGCAGGCTAAAATGCGGATTTGCCACCCTCGGGTGGGCTTAGAAAACAGTGATGTTGCCACTATCTAGTGGGCTTAAAACAAGCATTTGATGATTTATTCCAATTCAGATAACTCAACCTCCACCCACAGGCATTCAAGGCAGTTATATCACATAAGCAGTTAGCCTCATGGCAAGTATGCTATCATGGCAACACTCACACGCATGCAAGGATGCTAAAGCATAAAACTTACCGAGTACTCCGAGCCAAAACAGGAAAACGATTAGAAATCATGCATGATCCTACATATACAGAAATGCCTAATGCAACACATGCAAAGATGCAACTATAGCAGGCTCGGCTGTTCTAAGCATGGCGTATGAGATGCTACAGTTAGCATGTATTCAATTTGGAATTGAAATACAGATGCAGTTTGTATGATGCGCCGAGCCCGGTACGTGCAAAACAGATGAATGATGCAAACATGCTGTCATATTGTATGCTAATTGAAATATGCCCTATATCTAACCATCGTAAGCAGGTAAATAAAAGGGAGAAAGAAATGGGGGTTGGAAGACATACATCGCACTCACACACCCTTATTACAACATTGCCCTCGCGCAGAGGGTCCGAATAAATAATAATACAGACCCGAATAAAAGAATATTACAGTCCGAAATATACAGTCCGAATAAATATACAATTTCCTAATTAATTAACAAATTAAACTAAGAAAGTTGTAAACTGGCATGCAAGCCAGGGACTGCCTTGCTATGATGAATAGTGTATGCTGGACTGCCTCGGGCGAAAATCCACTAGGATGCCCCAATTAGCCTCTGTTTGCAGTATTTCTCGAAATGCGCGCCGGACTCCGAAAAGTTGTTGGTCCTCGGTTTTGCCTTGAAGATCTAACTTTTGTTGCTTCTTGGCTTCAATTTGCTGCTTCTTAACCTCTGGAAAACACTCCTTTGCTGCTGGAATGGAGTTGGTGATGGTGGTGCTTAGGGTTGATGAAGGATTGAGCTAGAACCTTGAAGGTTTTTAGGGTTTTTGGCTATGGAAATGAAGGTTTTGGGAGAGAGGCTTTTGAGATCAAATCTTCTAACCCTAGCAAATGAGCTGTCCAGCCCTTTAAATAGGCAAGAAAGGGTGTAAAAGGGGAGGGAAATTGAGGCAAGCTTTCCCTCCCAAAATATCCCCCGGAGGGCTGGGATATTTTGAAAAATATCCGGACAGTTGTAAAGAGGTGAAAAGCAGAAAGCTGGCCGGCCAGGTGAATTTCTGGAATGTGGCCGGCCGGCCACCCCAATTGGTCGGCCAGCCACTCCCCCTGGCCGGCCGGCCATGGCCCAAAAATGAAGTCAAAAATTTCTGGCCGACCACCATGGTTTAGGGTCCTCCCAAGTGTGTAGAATAAGGCCCCAGGTTTGGAATCTGGCAACACTGAAACAAGAGTCACAACATTGCATTTGAAGGAGAGGCTCAAAAATGAAATTCACAATTACTGGCCGACCACCACTTTTTGGTGTCCTCCCATGTGTGTAGAACAAGGATCCAAGGCTGGAATTTGTCAACACTGAAACAGGAGTCACAACATTGCATTTGAAGAAGAGGCTCAAAAATGAAATGCACAATTACTGGCCGACCATGCACTTTTAGGGTCCTCCCATGTCCCCTCATCCCAAATATGTAGCTTTGGTTGGAAGAAAATATGTCCAGGGTGTTCAACATTGACCCAGAAGTGAGCAAAACGGGCGCCGGAGGAGCGAAACTGATTTTCTGGAACAATTGCTGGCCTCCCACCCTCCAGTGATCTTCTTGATGCTAAAACAGAGGTAACTGCCAAAAATGAACAAAAACCGATGCAAAATGAATGCTCGGGGCCCAAACCGCGAGGTTCGGGGTCCCGAAAATGGGCTGCAGGCACCGAAAGTGGCATACGGCCGCGAAGTGGGCATCAGAGGCCCCAGTGTTCCTCGGAATGATAAAACAGAGGCACTTGCCAAAAACCGGAGAAATCGGAGATGGTTGAGCGGTCCCGAACCGAGGCATACGGCCTGACGGTTCCGAAAACCGGGAACTGGGCTCCGAAATGGGCGAAATGGCCTACGGCCACAAAAAGTAGCTCACGGCCACTGGGAGATAGTCTGCGGGACCATTCCCTCCCCTCAGGAAAAAAAACAGAGAAAACCGAGTCTCGTTCGCAAACCGAGACAAGGCACAGAAGAGAGTTCGGAAATCCGGAGGCAGGGCGCACGGCCGTGACTCTGAGACTTCTGAACGAGCACAGTATGCAACATCACCGAGCACTCAATCGGTGACGTATGAGTCTTAAGGTCGGTCAAAAATGGGGTGTCTACACATATAGCCAACCATTTCCTGTCTCATAAGCTTTTACCACTCTTGTCATCTTCTCCTGTATGCCTCCATTTTGAACAACTTCAGCATAAGATCTTCTTCCTACAGTCTTCGCTTCTTGAGGTGCAGAGCTCCTCTGTTGGTACTACAGCTTCATCTCACCTCCTTTGTTCCTCACTGTGGATTGTTTATACTCTCCTTTTTTGTATTCTGCATTCTTCACCTTCAGAGCTTTATTATCATACCATAAACCATTAGCTTTTTGCACCGCTATATCGGCTGCAACCTTGCAACCATACCTAACAAATCCAAACCGTGGGCCTGTTACTTGTCTTCTTTTGGTTGGAATAAATACATCCTTGACTATTCTAAACTTGCTGAATAAAAAGAACATGCTTTTTGGATCCATTGAGTTTGGTATGTCATCTACAAAGATTGTGTACAACCCATCTTCCATAGATCGGGTGTTTTGGTTTCCCAATCTTCATGTTCTTCTTCTTCTTAAGATTGGGTTCCACCCTCCTCTCTCCATTTCTCCTTTTTCTCTTGTTGAATCTCAGAGTTCTTGTACAGATCCATTTCATTATGTGTTTATTCTGAAATTTAAAATTTATTTGTTGCTGTAAGTTTAGAATTTAGTTGAGAAATTAGAGAAGGAAGTTCTTAAAACTCATATTGTGTTATCAAGTTGACACTCCCCTTAAATTTTCTCTCTCTAAAAACCTGCATCTGGGCCTCATGCTGGCCGACCAGCTGCCACCTTGGCCATAGCGGTCGGCTGGCCAAGCTATATATTTTTGTGTGTGCGTGCTTTCCTCTTAATTGAACCCCCCATAGTTTTCCACCATCTCCTCTTCATATTAAGGCCAAGTTTGACATATAGCCAAAAAGTCAAAAAGTTACTCAAAAAGTTAAAAAGATAACACTATTCATCAAAAGTCAACAATTACGGCTGCACAACTCCCAAGTCAAATTTTTTCCTACAAATCAATTTTTACAATTTTTTATTACACATTTTTCCATAAAAAGTCAAAAAGTTAACCCAAACATCAATATTTTCAACCTCTATTTTTTAGTCCAAAAAGACAAAAAGTGCACTTATTTATGACACCCCAAACAATCCCTTAACCTCTAGATTTGTTTAGGATGTTTTGTTCTTTAGTTTTTGTGTTCGTTGCTCATTCATGGGGTTCTCCGGCGGTCTCAAAGCATGTTAAGTCTTCCTTCGGTGGGTTATGGTGCTCGAGTATGGGTGTTTTTTCGGACTTGATAGTTCGAGGAGAGGTAGTTACAGGTGGAAGAGAGGAAGTTTGAGGGGTGAACTCCGTTCAGATTTATGGAGGTGCTTCGGCAGCCATGGGTGGTGTTGGATTATGGAAATCTCTCAGTCATGGGTGGTTTGTTCAACCACGACCGCATGAGACACATAAAGGGTGAACAAATTCGAGCTTACAATCCACACGCCTTCATTGCGAGCTCCATCTCTAAGATACCCTGGTCGAACACCCAAACCTCTATGGCCGAACACCAACACCACTTCCATTGTCGAACGCCCAAACGCCTAAGCACTCAACTAAGGTTTCCATGGCTCACAATCCCACAGCGGAACACCGTTAACCGGACACACCTACCGAACACACCCACTTCCATGGTCGAAACACCTCCTCTCACAACTGGAATGGCATGGTCCAGCGTTCAACTAGGTATATATGGTAGCAGTAGCTCTTAAAGTTTGGAAAAAATTGTGACACCTAGAAAGGAGGTGCCCAAAGTTCGGTGCATGGATATTCTGCATAAGCAAGATTTACAAGGCAAGAAAGTATTTTGATGCACTTTTTACTATAGATATATATATATTAAAAAAAAGGAAATGGGAAACATGACAATAAGACCAAACCAAACTAAGTCTTGTAAGTTGTATCTCAAAATCAAATGATGTCGACAATATAAGTTATATATATATATACAGCAATGCTAGGTATCATGAAAATTTTTTTATGAAAATAATCATGAAAGCTTTGTAACTCTTGGATTGCACTTAGAATAAAGCACCACACACTAATTAAGGTAATCCAAGGATCATAAATTTTTCATGATCATTTTCATGACAAAATTTTCATCATCCCTAACTTTTCCCATATATATTGCACTTTGTTAAGGTCTATGCTTATAGTAAAGTGATTACAACAAACCAGTTAGACTCTTAACTTCTAATGATACACATGAGAAAAGACTAAGAAAAACAGTTGGATCTTTGCTAGGTGAAGAAAATATAAGAAAGATAACAAAACATATATACAAGAAATGTAGAGTAACTTTGAGACTTTTGTAAAACATATAGAGGGTTTCATTTTTGAGTGAAATCTTTTGTGTTTCGTTTATGAGGAAGCTGATTCTATCTTGTTCAAAGCAACTGAAATGAGTTTGTCATCTTATATGTGCAATGGTGGATAAAAAAATTTTGATTTCATGAAAATAGTTGAAAATTTTACAATCTTGGTTCCTCTGTTTGCCACTGGTTGCTCCGTTTCTTTGGGTTGTGTTAGGCTTTGTGGAAGCAAAAGTAAAAGACAAAAAAAAAAACTTTTATCTTATTCAATTTCCACTTTTCTTTTCTTTTCTTTTCCCTCCCAAGATCATGTTGCGTGGAAAATTTATAGAAAACTCAATCACAACAAGATAGTTGATGACTTTAAATATGAAATAAAAGAACTATACAAATAAAAGATAGAAAAATAACTATAAACTAACAAGACTAAGATTTACGTTGTTTGGCCAAAGTTATGTCCACGGTGATCACAAAAGAAGGATTCCACTCAAAGAGAAGAACTATAATGGTGACAAAGCAATATCTCTTTAACCCAAAAAAAAAAAAAAGAAAGACAGGAATTTCTCACAATGTTCATCACCCAAATAGAAGTTCTATCATAAAGCCCAAAATCCACTCTACACAGGTCTTACAAAACACGAAGATTAAACCATGAGACATCAAGAAACAAATCTCATAAAGAGAGACCAATGGATCTACTCCAATATAACTATGGACCCCAAGTAAAAGAGATAGAGAGAGAGAAGAACAAAATCGAAACTCTTTAACTCACCCAGAACAAGGGATAAAATCTCACCAAATCAAGACTTCAAAGAAGTTGCCAACAACCTATGGAAAGACTGTCAAAACAAGATCTCTATGGATGTCGAAATTCCACCAAGATCTAAAGGAGAGCGCCAAGTAAAGATTTATGAACAAGATCTACTCTAAATTGACAAACATGAATCTTCCAAGACCAATAATACGGATACATGAAAGATCACCAAGTAAGGAGAAACCTTCAACAATACTTCTGAAGAGGCCAACGGCAGGCCCCCAAGGAACTATGAAAAGTCTAACAAAGAGTGATAAGTCTCCACTTATTTATAGCCCAATAGTCCTTATTGAGAATCCAAGCCCTATCCCCGTTTGTTCTTAGAGATAAAATTTATAGTGAGAGAATTTATATTAAGGGGATTAAGTAAAATTATATTTGTTTTAATGATAATTGTTAGTATAGGAATTATTAAATTATTTTTATATAAAATAATAAAATAAATAAAAAAATATAAAAAATTAAACATTAATATTTTTTAAAAAATTCCCAATATATAAAAAATAAAAATAATAAAAAAATTTCTAATTCCCTCACTTTTTTTCTAATATCATCTCTATCTCCTCCTTTTCAATCCCCCTTCCAAGGCCTTTACTAATATCAAGGGATTAGGAGTCACTTCCTCATCTCTCAAAATAAACACTCCATATAATAGTCTCACCTTATTATCAATCTCAATCTCCTCCCTATAATCCCAAACAAACGGGGCCTATGTATTCATGAATGTTTAGAACAAAAAAAAAAATAAAGCAAAAACAGTACTTTGTTACTCTATGGATGGGTGGATGGGTGCAAAGACTTGAAAAAAAAAAAAAAAAAAAAAAAAAAAAAGGAGAAAAATAGAGATATTTTGAGGAGAAAAGCAAAAGTAAATAAATCATCTTAACATTAAATTGTTAGATGAAACAATCTGAACCGTTGATTCTAAATGTATCTCTGATATATTTTGGAACAAATTCAAAAACCGTTCACCCTTATTATATAAATGTTAAAATTTATGGAATTTGTAATATTTTTTTATAAAAATATTAAAAAAATATAAAGAATTTTTTTTTCTTTCTATGGGTTAAAATGTAATTTATCTAATTTGTTATAAAAATAAAATAAAATAAAATTGAGGTCAAAATATAAATAGATGTTCCGTTTGGATTTTCAAATGAATTTTATAATTAGAGTTTGGTTGTATATTTTAAAAATAATTTTTACAAATTTGAAATTCAAAACTTATTTAGTTTTACAGTTTTGAAAAATAATTTTTTTTAATTTTCAATTTGTATTTTATTATTTTTAGCAAAATTTTCAATCTCAACACACTTAAAAATTATAAAATTTAAAGTAATGTTATAATATCTTCGACTAAAAATTATTTTTTTCACTTTTTAATTTTTTTAAATCACATTATCTCTCTATTTTTTTTTCACATATTTTTTCAAAAAAAAAAAATGTACAACATTCAATACTCATAATAAATTCAGGAAAATAAGTGGGAGTACTAATTAGTACCACCACTAATGATGTAGCAGTGAGTCACATACACTACCACAGTGTTGCTGTTTCTTTTTCTTTCTTTTTTTTAAAATAAATAAATGCCATATCATTATTGATTGGTTTAGAGTATCAGTTTTAGTAGTCTCTATCATTATCCATAAATAAATAAATAAAAATATTATAATAAATTATCTACTTCAAGCGCGTTTTTATTGTTAGTCGTGCCTTAGAGTAAAAAATTTAATTAATTATCTTATTCAGGCACGGATAATTTATTATTAGTCGTGCCTAACACAATTTTTTTTTTTTAATATTTCAAAACAAAAAAAAAAAAAATTTGTTCTCTCCACTTATATTATTTATGTATACACATAGATATATCTGTGCAGAGATAAATATGCCCACAAAAATATATATGGATATATATAAAATAAAATAAATTATTTTTGTAAGATGTTGTGCCGAGTGATTGGCATGGGACAGAAAAACGTCAGGTTGCCCACCAATATATTTATTATTATTATTATTTCTTTTTTTATTTTTTTCTGTCACTCTCCCTCACACCCCTGAGAAGTCCAGCTTTCCCACTCATTCTCTTTCCCCTGATCTCTTAATATTTTTTAATATAATAAATTTGTGAATTTTTTATTTTATTTATAAAATTAGAAAACAAAATTCAATCTCTACAATTTTTTTAAGTTTCCTTTTAATCTCATTTTTTCCCTCTTTAAAGTTTATAACGGATTGCAATAAAAACATAAATAAACTCACAAAAATCAAAAGTTAAGAAATCAAAATCTGAGAAATAAAAAAAATAGTCTCACAGTTCTCTCCATCTTCCACCACTCATTCTCACTCTACCTATTATTTCTTCATCTTCTCTCACTCATAATATTAAGATCAAAATGTAATTATAATTTATACATATCATATTAAAATTTGTGGACTGTATAGTATTTTTTGATAAAGATAGTAAAAAATATAAAGAAAATATTATTCAACTCCCCTAGCCTTAATGCAGATTAAGGAATAAACATATCAAATTTATAATGTTTACCAATTTAAGGAATAAACATATCATTTATAATGTTTTCACCAATATTACAATCAAAATAGTGATATGTGGAGTAAAAAAACATATAAAAGAAATATTGTTATGCAATTATAAGAAAATAAAAGCATGCTTGCCAAGCAAGTGAAGGAAAAATTGTAAATACTGAACAAAACATACAAATCAAAGATATTGTACACTTGAGTTCATATAAGAACACTATTCAAGTAATTTATAAATTTTCTACCGATTGAGTTCTTATTACTTTGGATATATTGTCAATCTCATTGTCTTGTTTATCTAAATCTGCCTCTATGTATAATGTGCACTCTAAACAAAGTTAATGAGTGTTGACACTGGATTAACTTAAACAAAGTTCTCATATTGCTTAAACTAATTTGTAGAAAAGTCCTCAAGAAGCATTAAACAAAATTTCAAGTGATAATTTGACCGTAGAATCTTGAGTCCCTTTGCATAGTTCTGTGAGATTTTATTGGCAAGAATGCACAAAAAACAAAAAATGCTAAAAAACAAAAAAAATAAAAATAAAAAGAAAATAAAAAAAGGAGCATAACACAAATCCATATAAATTGAAAGCTGCATAAATAAAATATATATATATAAAAAGAAACATAACACACAAAAAAAATAGAGAAACCAAACATATACCTAATCAATAAAAATAAAAAATACTCAAATGCAACACAATGAAACATTTTGATAAAATGATGAAACCTTTCGATGCTAGGCGGTCGGAGTGAACAAAGCTGCCGGAGTGAACAATGGCAACCAATGTGTAGGAGAACAACAGTTGGAGTGGTCGGAGTGAGAAATGGGAACAAAGAACTAGAGAGGCAAAAGCTAAGAGAGAAATAGGTAAAGAGAGTTTGAAATAAAGAAGAAAAACAGGGAGAGAGAGAGAGGGGGGGGAGGCAGACGTGAATCAAGATCATGTTTTTGATATCTCTCTTTAATTTCCTACTTTGTTGAGTTATTGGGCCCACTTTAGGGTTCAATTTCGATGATCCGAACCGTTCACATTTTAAGATTTATTGAGTATATCATACTTGTAAAAAATTAAGTTGATCGGATATCAGAAACTACGTGCTCGAAATATCGAACTAAAAACTATTTTTTTTAAAAAAATTAATAAATAGCTTTTTGAACATATACTTTTTGATATCCGATCAATTTAATTTTTTACAAATATAATATACTCAACAAATCTTAAAATATAAACGGTTTGAATTATCGAAATTAGGCCTAAAAATAGACCCAATAACCTAATAAATAGGAAATTAAGAAGAGAGTTTAAGGAGAAGAGCTTGATTCAGCAGACGTGGGGAGGCAAAAGTTAGTGTTGCATGGAGAGAGGAGTACTGCACTTGAAATTTAGGAAAAGCCAAAAAGTAAGCGTCCGGATCCTCTAGAGTAACTCTCTAGAGTGATCCTCTAGAGTAGATGATCCGACGGCTGTGGTTAGGCCTCACCAAAACGACGTAGTTTTGGTGAGGAATTTCAAAAAAAAAAAAAAAAATACAGATTTTAGGGATTTCAAAATGACGAACGAAGGTTCCTGTGGAAATGTAATCTGAAATTAGAGAGAGAGAGAGAGAGAGAGAGAAGGGCCCAACTCGCCACCGTCGCCGCTGCCACTCGTCACCGTCGCCGCTGCCGCTGCCACACCGCTGGGTCACCATACTCCAACAGAGAGAAAGAAAAAACCAAAGGTTCGTTCATCCTCTAAACTTCAAATATTAGGGCTTTGATTCCAATATTTTGAAATCAAAAAATATTAGGGAAAAAATATTAGGGGTTTCGTTCATCCTCTAAACCGTAAGATCATTCTGAGTATGGAAAGGGCTTTGATTTCATATATCATCCTCTAAAGGGCAAGTTACAGTTCGTTCATCCTCTAAATTTCATATATCATTAGGGCAAGATTAGGGAAAAAATCCAAAAATATGATCTTACGGTTTTGATTTGAGACTTTTTACATGATTTATTTCAAATCTATGCTTAGAGGAATCGAACTGTAGATGATTGGAATCATCAAAGAAATTTATGAATATATTTATATATTTATATATATATATATATATATATGCATCTGTGTGTAATGGGCATCTGTGTGTAATTTAAAATGACCCTCTATTTGTATAATTTAATTTGTGTGTAATTTAAATATAGTATTTCTCTGGTCGATCATAAAATAGGCATTCTCAGTTTGGAAGACAGGAATGTAAGAGAATGATTATGTAATTAAGTTTGTTTTCTTTGGCATTGATGAATGCCTATGCATAACTGCTCAGTATACTTTCTTCCATACTATTCCTATAGATAACAGTATGTAACAGAATGATATAGTTTCTTCCATACTCAGAATGATATATGAAATACACATCTTGCACTCTATTTTTCAATTGTCAATTTACTTCCAATATTTTAACTCTCTCAGCTACCTCTTCCATAAGAAAAAAACCTCCCTTGTTTTCAATTTGCTGTTACATACTGTTATCTACCCTGGTAACTTCAGTAGGTTAAAATGACCCTTTATTTGTATAAGAAAAAAACCTCCCTTGTTTTCTTTGGCATTGATGAATGCCTATGCATAATTTGCTGTTAAAATGACCCTCTATTTGTATAATTTATCCTGTACTATCCATTCTTCAGTAGGTTCTTCTCAATAAGATTAGTTTCATCCACAACTTTTGCTTAGCCCATTGAAGAACCATCCTGCCCTGTCATCTACCCTGGTAACTTCAGATAGTCATTCAAGAATCACACAGTAGAGACTATAACTTATTTGCTGCAAAACAGTAATGCACATTTTGAACAAGTACTAATATAGTTGCTCTCACAATTTCCCCTTAGTTTTCAATTTTATTGCTGCTTAAATTTCCCAAGGATGTTGAGTTCATAAACTGTTGGAAGGGCATTGTTTCTTGTAAATGCTTATTGCTTTATGTATAAATAATTGAAGAAGCTTTTTATTCTTTTTTCTTTTTTCTTTTTTCAATTTTCTTTTCCTTTTTCCCCCCCTCTAGAAACCCAATATCCTAAGTATTGTTCTACACCCAAACATAAAATAAAATTAAAGATATGATAATAGGTAAAACAACTTCAGAGATAAAAAAATAGGAAGAACGTCATCTTCTACTAATCAGTAGTTGAACCTGTTGGTATTTTTTATGCAGATAAACCAATGGCTTCATCTTCTACTAATAATACGAACTTGGAATTACAGCCAAGGTTTTGTAATTGTGGAAGAATAGCTGCCGTGCGTGTTGTACAAACCAATGCAAATGGAAATAAAGGGCGTGTCTATTTTGTTTGCCCAAGAAAATATGTAAGGACCTGTTATATAAATGAATCTATTACTTTTTACAAATTTCGTTTGTCTTTTATTGATTAACTAATTATTGTCCATTGTAGTCTACGAACAACCATTGCAATTACTTCAGCTGGTTCGCAGATGATGACGACGACGAGGACGACGACATTACCGCATCAACTTCAACCAATGCTGGACCTCGGTCAAGAACAGAAGAAATTAATGATGTAAGGACAACGCTTGGTGAGCATGATAGAAGGCTTCAAAGGATGGAGAAGATGTTCAAGGCAATGACTTATGTCATTGTATTTTGCATATTTTTGTACTTTATCTTGTAAATGACTCAATGTAATCTACTTTGTGTATTTTGTGTATTCAAGAACAGTGTACTTTTCTATTTTAGGTTTTCGAACATGCTATGAATGTAATCTATTTTTGTACTTGTTTTGTAATTTTTTTTTGGTGCTTACAAATCTTATGGCTTGCAAAAACAAGTGTATAACAGGTTTGTTTGAGATGAAATGTGTTGAATTTTTGGTTTGTGAAATCTACAGAGTTATGTTGGTTGAACATGTTGAATTGAAATGTGTTCAATGAACAGGTTGAACAAGTTGAATAACTAGGTGTTCAATGAACAGGTTCAACAGGTTCAAGGTGTATAACAGGATGTATGCTGTTCAACAGGTTCAAGGTGTATAACTAGGTGTTGAATTTTTAAAGTGGGTATTGATTATGAACAGGATGTATGCTGTTCATTAAAGTGGGTATTGATTTTTAAAGTGGGTATGCTGTTCATTGATGTATGCTGTTCATTATGAACAGGTTCAAGGTGTATAACAGGTTTCTTTGAGATGAAATCTATGCTGTTCATTAAAGTGGGTATTGATTATGAACAGGATGTATGCTGTCCAAATAGATCATCAGTGCCAATTGAGCACCTGTTCATTGATGTATGCTGCCAAATTGAACAATACACCAAATTAATTATTTCATCATTACAAAATGTATGAAGTATAAGCAGAGAAAAGAACTCTAATCATGGAGCTGATGATTTTTTGAATTGAGTCTGCACTTCATAAATCAAAACAGAAACAATTTTTATTTGGTTTCATTATATATACCATACAGCATTGCTGATTCAAAATTCAAGTCCTTCCTATGCAAGAAAGGTAACTGAGATTAACAGCAACCTAATTAACATGTTACAAAGACAGATGGATGTTGGCATCTGAGAAGATACAAGGTGGTTGACATGGTCTACTATAATGGAAGATAATCTGGGAATAAACAGACTAAACCCTCAAGAAGCCAAACAAACCAAGCAGAAGTCCTCAACAAAGAAATCCTCAAGATAGAGCAAGTTGCACAGATAAAATGCAGAACTGAGACCAACACCACTGGTAACAGAACAGAAACCAAACATACCAAACCCACTGCTGAGTAAACCAAACAGACAGGAATTAAGGAACCTGACCCAACTAAATTAAAAGCTTGAAGTTCTCATATCTTGAACTAAATGTATCAATCGTAATTCCTAACATATATGATGATGACACTGATAAAACTAACACAAAAGCAGAGTGAATTCATTATTCCACCTTTCCTAGAGTTGAAACCAACAAGTTGCATGAAGAACAAATTCCAGCCAAGCCCAATTAACAAACTGCACCCAAGGAATGTTGCCAGCAGGAACATTTCAACATTTGAACAGAAAATTTCAACATTTCAACATTTCAGAAATTAATCAAAATTTCAACATTTCAAGGGAAGTTTCAGCAACATTTACTGAGTAATTTGAACAGAAAATTTTTAGCAACAGTTTGATGACAGGTTTTGAATATTACATATCCAACAAAAAATTCACAAAAATTCCCAAAACAAAATAACACTAAGATGTTGGCGTGTGATCCACATCCCCATGCCCACGGCCACGCCCACGACAACGAGCATATAGTACCTACAAAAAAAATAAAATAATATTACATCAAAGGAACCATAAAATAAAATGGAACTTTAAATGAATGAATGACAAAATAAAAGAGAAAAGGTGAAAAAAAAATTACTTCACTACATGCGGGACTATTTGAAGCTTGCGAGTGATAACTACTTGCATTGTTAAGCAATGGTTGATAGGTTCCATGGACGGAATACGTCGATGGCATTGAAAAATGCATATTGTGATAAAGAAAACTTGGCTGCAACAATAACAAACACATCAATCTAAAATGATAATAGTCAGCTACAAATCCGTACTAAAACTTTTTATTAAACTAACTTACATCATAGGCAGGATACATAAATTGAGACGAAGAAGCTCTAACTTGAGGAACACTCGGCGAGAATGAAGGAAGTTGAGGAACACTTGAAAATAAAGGAGCCGACTGAGGAATTAAGGGAGGTGCTTCAGGAGCACTTGCCGAAAATAAGGGAGGAGTTTGAGGAGTAACAGACATGGAAGTTTGAGAAGCATTATGTGAACTTGTTTTATTTTTCTTTGCCAACGCAAGCTCCAAACCACCTTTTGTCCACCTTCGTCCTTTGCTAGTGCACTCTTTTCTCTTGAGTCCTTTTGCTTGGACTACATTTGTATCCGCTACACCATCCACGTCAAAGCTTTCGGGGGGGCTTTCTTGTTGAATAGTATCTGAACAAGGCATATTGAATTTTGCGCTTAACATGGTTTCAATGTCTGCAATTAATTCATCCGCTTTCTCGACCGTCAAATTATATGTTTCCTCACTTTCAGAAGCTCTGCACGCTACTGATCTGAATATTGCCATCAATGACCTATATCGTGAAGTTTGATGCAATCTTACATCAACCTGAATATCATGCCCGCACCTATCTTTCACATTTTCAGATCTTGCTTTTTTAGTCCATCTCTTCAAAATATATTGTGAAGGAATCTCTTTCAATTTTAGTCTTTCTCTAAGGATCTTCAAACAATGACTACACAAAATGCCTTTCATTTCAAACTTCCTACAATTGCAAGTGACCGAATCATCACACTCCTGTCTCACCTTCCTCACCTTTATACCATCACTATCAAGAACCGTATAAACGGTACTCTCACCATCATTTTCAATGTCTTCAATGTTGACTTCAAGGGACTTGACATACTCATCCTGAAATTCTTCAAAAATTTTATTTGTGTAAACAGCTGCAGCTTGCTCCATAATCTTCACTTTAATATTCACCCTGGGCAACTTTTGGCATAGAGCATATTCGGCTTGTAACTCTTTGTATCTTTTCTCAGACAGAACTCGATCAAAATGCATGAAAAATTGCATTAAGTTATGATCAGACTGAATGAAATCCTTCAAGAAAGCATTAAAGGATTCACTAAGTTGGGTGCTACTCATTCCCGCACCCCATGCATTTCTAACATATGGCCAACCCCATTTTTCCTTCACCCCAAATGTTAACTTCAACCAATGATTATCTCTTACTTCATACTTGCCAAGCATTTCCTCCCATTTTAACGTAAACTCTTCCTCATCCTCAATGTCGTACATAAACGTGTATAAAACACTCTTCATGCCCTTATCCTTCATCGCCTTATCTTTGAAGATAGAATTTGCATGCCTTAATGCATTTTGCATCAAATGCCAAGTGCAAAGGCGGTGGGTTGTGTTAGGCATGACAATAGGTATGGCCTTAGCCATTGCAGCATCCTGATCCGTAAAAATTGTTTTTGGTGCCTTACTTGACATTGCCTCCAAGAATCTTCTAAAAAGCCATACGAAAGAATCGGCAGCCTCATCATACATCAAAGCTGCACCAAATACCACGGTTTCCCTATGATGGTTCAATCCAACAAAAGACGCAAATGGTCTATGTGCACTATTTAACTTGTAAGTAGTGTCGAAAGTGACAACATCACCAAATTGCCCATAATCCATGATCATCTGAGCATCGGCCCAAAATATGTTTGTAATCTGCTCCTCGTTATCTAATTGGACCGAGTAAAAAAAAGATGGATTCTCCAATGATTTGTCACGAAAATATTGCAAAATGCTACCTGCCTCCCCATATGCTAAACTGTTTTGCCTCTTCGTTCTCAAATAATTTTTTTGGTCCAGTTTTGTGAACCCAAGTGACTCCCTTCCACCAACTTCATTACCCATGAGCTCAAATGCAGCATTAAGACGGATTCTAGATTTTTCGGCTAAATCTATTTCGGTTGCCTGTGATGCAGATATCTTCCTTTGGGATGGTAACATATGCGTACATTCAGTTGGTACAAAGATATGATTATGTTGTTCAACAAAATCACTAACAAAAAATTTCTGCATATTCCTATCCCACTTTATGACAAGTCGGGCTTGACAACCAGTCCTCACTTCCTGCCTAGGATTTTTTGTTAATGAATCTCGCTTGTCGACAACCCGAAATCCCTCCTTATTACAAACAAATTGCCTTGAAGTGATTTGCCCGTCTTTGCTCTTGCTTACATAACCCCTTCTAATACTAAAACCCAACCTTCCTCCATAAGTATTGTAGAAATCATAAGCTTCTTGTTCTGTAGCAAACGTCATGCGAACTCTAGGCTTCCAATCACACTCACCCCCGTCATTCTCATGATTGTTAGGTTCCATCTGAATGTGCCAAGTCACTTAAAAAATTAAAAAGTGCTCAATATTAGCATAAAAACTGTAAATTATGTCAAATAAACTTCATTTGAGGAGGGTCAAACTTTATCAGAAGAGAAATAAAAAGAGTTGATGCCATTTATATATGAATGGAATTTGGGCTATGATTAATGTCAAAAAAAAAAATTGATTAATGAATATCTGATAAAAAAACAAGATGTGAGTTCTTGAGTACATTGCAAACTTCAAATAATAACTTCCACATTTTATACTACCAATGACCTAAAGAAATCAATCCACATGCAAATTCTGATTTTCGCAATATGTAGAACTATCAAACAATAATAATAATGAAGTAAGTGGATTGATATGTACAACTATTTGATTACGACACCTTATATTATACTAACTTCATTATGTGATGAGCTAAATAGAATATTAGTATTGATGTGTTTTAAATAAAATGCAGACCTTAATTATGTGATTAGCATCATGTAATATATCATAATTCCAAGGTGTGGTAATGCACGAATTATTTATCTCACTGTTTGTTCCATTCTATGTTTCATAAATATCTCATAATGTCACAACACCAATATCAAAAACTAACAGAATATAGAACAGAAGATAATACAGAGTATGGAATAGATTATCTCATTGGATGTGGCCACCTAGCATTAATAAATAAACACAAGTTTTTAAATGAAGTAAGTCTAAGTTGAAATGTTTCAATCTTCAATCTTCAACAAGCAGAATAATTGAAATCCCCAAACAGGAGATCTTCAAATGAAATTTTTTTTTGTCAGATATTCATTACAAAATGTTGACAGAAAAAAAATGTTTTTCATCATTATCACAACAAAATGTTTTTTTCAGATTGAAATCCCCAAACAGGAGATTAAATTATTTTTTTTTCAGATATTCATTACAAAATGTTGACAGGAAAAACAAAAAAAAAGGCAACATATATATAATGTATAATGTACATATAATGATAGCTACAGAGATGGGAGAGCTTCACATTGACGTATATATAATGTATAATGTATATATATATATATCTATTATCAGAGGGATTGAGCAACATATATCAGCAAGATTGAAGCAACATTTGTGTGGAGCTAATTATGTCAACAATATTTCAACAAAAAAGGCAAGATTTCAGCAAGATTTCAACATAAAATTATATATATAATACAATCACCTATATATTGCAGGGGCAGGGGCAAATGGCTTGACAACGGTTGGAGCAGGGGCAACGGCCACGGCGGTGGCGATAGCAGGACGGTGGCGACGGTGGGGCGACGGTGGGGCGACAGGAAGCTCCTCGCGACGGCCAACTCTTCTTCACTCTCTCGTTCTTTCTTTGATTCTTCCCGCCGTCTGTATAGTCCTGTGTATACAAATGGAGGGAAACCCAAAATCCCTCCTTTGAATCCCCGAATCTGTATTTTTTTTTTTTTTTGAAATTCCTCACCAAAACGACGTCGTTTTGGTGAGGCCTAACCACAGCCGTCGGATCATCTACTCTAGAGGATCACTCTAGAGAGTTACTCTAGAGGATCCGGACGCAAAAAGTAAGTAGGTGGGTGGGTTGGTTCTGTCTGACTCTTCTTTCGAGAGATGGACTAGATTAAGCCACGTCACCCTCACAAACAATTTGCGGCTCAGATTAACTTAAAAAAAAAAAAAAATCTCCTGACACTTTCTATGACACTCTTGTTTCTCACCACTCACACACTCACACATACTCTCTCTCTCTCTCTCTTAATAAAAAATTATAAAAAATATTTTAATCTTTTTTAATTTATTTTCATAATATATAATTTTTAATATAAAATTTAAATTTTATAAAATTAATATCAATGAATATATACCTTTAAAATAAAACTAATATTAAATATATTTTAAAAAATTAAAATAAATAAAAAATAATTATTATGTTTAGTTATGTTTTGAAATTATTATTTTTTAAATATAAAAATTAATTTGATGAAATAAATACAAAAAAATCATATATTTTTTAAACTCTCAAAAACAATCTTTATTCTAAAAAAAATCATATGGAAGTAAAAACCATGTTGCGGCCTCTTTTGAGAAATGAGTTAAAAGTCACTTCTCAACTTTAAACTCATTTTGGATCATACCATTTCTCACATTTGGGCTCTTTTGGGAACATGGTAATAATTTGATTTTCAGATTATTACCAACTCCCTCTCTCACAAAAAAGCTACTTATAAGCTGCTTATAAACAGCTTTTTACCAAAAAGTTGATTATTACCAACTTCCCAAAATAGGCCTTTGTTAAAAAACAATAAAAAAAACCAAAAAATTAACTTTTAACAATATTTCCAAAACTCCCGGCATTTGATTTGCACCTATGCACAGAGTGGATTTGTGTGTCTTTTATTTCCTTTAAAATAAATTATTTTCATATGATTTTTTTAAATGAAGATTGTTTTTGAGAATTTCAAAAATATATGATTTTTATGTGTTTATTTCATCAAATTAATTTTTATATTTAAAAAATAATAATTTCAAAACATAACTAACTATAGTAATTACTTTTTATTTATTTTATTTTTTATTAATATATATTTAATATTAGTCTCATTTTAAAGGTATATTTTCAAAAATATTAATTTTATAAAATTAAATTTTTATATCAAAATTTATATATATTATGAAAATAAAATTAAAAGGATTAAAATAGTTTTTTTAATTTTTTTATTAAGAGAGAGAGAGAGAGAGAGAGAGAGAGAGAGAGAGTGTGTGTGTGAGAGAGAGTGGTGGGAGAAAAGAGTGTCAAGAGAATTTTTTTTTTTTTTTTTTTTTTTTTTTTGGAGTTAATTTGAGCCGCAAATTGTTTGTGCGGGGTGGCCCAATCTGAACCATCCCCCAGAAGAAAGGTTAGAGAGAATGGCAGGAGAGGATCTGAACTCGAGTGAAAAAATCCAAAAAAAAAAGAGAGAATAGAGATATTTTAAGAGAAAAAGCAAAAATAAAGAAATCATATGGGCAACAACTCCCTCTTATATAATAGTGGTATAGATATTGAAATTATGAAATTGTCCAAAGCAAATAATAAAGAAAAAAAAAAAAAAAAAGGGAAAACACAGCACACAAAATACAGACAAAAATGGAAAGAAAAATATAAGTCATCTTGTACGATAGCAAGTACGAACTCACTCTTATATATAAGTGTATAGATATCAGACATTATTACTATTTATTTGCCAAAATTATTGAAACAACAATGATACATCTCCTAATTTTAGAGCTCTAATTGAGTTTTGATGATATAAAAAATCAAAAAAATAAAAATATGGCCAAAACATCACATCACATGGGGGCTTACCTCCATTAAAGCTCATTAGAGCTCTTTCATTAGAGTTCCCAAACATTTTTGTTATTGAAAAACAAAAGTCAGAAAGATGAGATGAAATTTGCATCGATTACTCTAATTCAACCATTGCTCTAAAGAAAAAATAAGCAGAAAGAGTTGGAAAGTGACTGTTTTAAGCAATATAATATTCATTAGGCCATATTATACTGGTAGTCTCTATATTTTATTACTTGTGTCATTTTAGTCTGTCAGTTTCAATTGGCTCAATTTTGACCATTAATTTTAAATTTTACATCAATTTTATTAAATTTATAATGCATTAGGATTTTTAAGACAAAGTAAAAAATTCAAGATTAAAATTAATTTAATTGAAATTATATTAATTTCAATTGATTCATTGACATGATTTGCATTATAGCACTGTTAGGGGGCCCGAATTTGGGTGCCCCTAATGGCTCAAATTTTCTTATCAGGTAAAAAAAAAACAAAAAAAAAAACAAAGTTACCAAAACTGAAAAATTTGAACCATTTGAGCCACAATTTTTAAGGCCCCCAAACATTATTCTTTGCATTAAGGGTGTTTATGGGTATGTTTGCTTTGGTTGGAGACTAACTAGAATAAGGCTAATCATGATCGGTTAAGTGTTTAGAACCAAATCAAGCATGCAATAGAACCAACACAAACCAACCCAATTTAGCTCGAGTTGGAACCATGGTTCCGCTATATTAAAAATAATTAAATCAATCAATAATAAATAATTAAAATAAACAAATCTTTAATACTTAAATACAACACAAAGAAAGAAAAATATTATTTAATGCAAACTAATATAAATTAAATCTAACTCAAACTTAAGCGTAACCAATGCAAATTAAATTGAATAAAACTATATGTACCACTTTGTATACCAATTAGTATATTAACGGATTATGTGTCATAATTTTTGAGGCTTTGTCTCTTGTAGTTTGTATAATGGGTGAAATCCATAATTTTAAAGTGGCAATGTCATAGCATATGTTGGTACACTAATTAGTATAACAATTAGTGCATGTAGCACCACTTAATTAAATCTATTAATACAGCGAATACAAATTAAATCAATTGTGAAATCTAACTCAAACTTCTAGTACTTCATTTACCTAATAATTCTTATATGTGGATGATTATTAGGTGCAATCAGGTCCATATTAATAGACCAATTAGGTGAAGCCGTGTAAATATAAATATTTTTATTTAAAAAGTATATATATATATGAATAAGTTCGGTTCTCGAGTTAGTTCGGCTTAAGTAAGGCCTTGACTAAGAACCAACCCAATCTTATTAATTTGATGATTTGAAGACCCAGAACCACACTAATGCACTTAAAAATCAACCCAACCCAACCCCAACCCCAACCTAAAGAAGTCAATTTGGTTTGATTTTTCAGTTCACTGGGTAATTTGAACATTCCTAATTTGAATGATACGTACTTTGATTCAAAAAATAATATTAATTGAGGACTATAGGTCACTCTTTTTTTTTTCCCCTAAACCTGTTTATATCACCAGATCATATGACAATATATTATTTGCCTTCGCTTATTGCTTAATAATTTTTAACAAATAAGCAAACTAATTAGAACCGTGCAAGAAACGATATAAAAGGACGACAAAAAATCGATAATATGTAACATTTCTCCAAATATATATTCGGTATCTTTTAATTAATTAATCTTTGATGGGGGAAGTCATGGGTATCCTATTTTATATCATCAAACACTACTAGTGCATAATAGTTAAAAAAAAGTCAACAAAGATTGTCTAACAACTAATTACCAAGCTCACTAAGTTCAAGCTCAACAATCACTCTATTACTACTTACATGCAACTCTTATAATGCTGTGAAATAAACACCATTACAAAAATGTATTCCTTCCGTTCCAAAATAATAATTTATTTTGAAAAATTTAACTTTTTTTAGTAATACAATCATTGTATTTTTAAAATTTTGATTTTTCAAAATTATCTTTTGATAGCACATTTTTTTAAAAATATCAATTGTCATAATTGTACTTTTTATATTTTTAATGAATTTAAAAGAATGAAAAAATAGGAAATTCATATTATTTTTGTACTTAATTTTTGAGAATGGACTAATATTTTGAGACAATAAAAAATGAAATAATGGATTAATATTTTGGGACAGATGAAGTATCAAAATCCTCTTCATAGGAATTGAGACCTCACACTACAAAGGTTGTTACACAATCACCAAGCCAAATGTCCTAGTTATTCTAAGGTCATGTTTCATTGTCCAGATTATATATAAAAGTACGAGGATCATATGTAATACTTAGGAATATAAAATATGATATAATATATTAAAGATATGAGATGAATTATAAATTGGGTAAAGTACCAATAAATTTCAAAATATGATCTTATGAATTGTTTAGTTCTCTCTTTTCTTATGAACCCAAAGGTCCCATTAAAGTGAAAATTACACAAAAAGATAGTCATTTATATGTTTGGATTTAATTTTTGAGAGATAAAAGTGGGTTTCTTCACATGTGAAATTACACATTTAGGCGTTCCGCACTATAAAGGTTTTGGATTTTCCCTCCGTCTGAAACAAATCCCACATTACGAACAAAAACATAACACTACAATAACATAACACTCCAATGTAACACACTAAAAAACTCATTAATTTACTTTTTATAAATATAATAACGTAACACTCTAATGTAATACACACAAAAATTTCTTAATGTATTTTTTTTTTTCCAAATGTAACACTTCAATCAATATAATCTCAAACGTAATACTCTAATGTAACATACAAAAATATTAAAAAACTCCTTAGTGTACTTTTCCTAAACGTAACACTTATAGTTTGAAATTATACATTTGCCCAAATCTTACTAAGAAATTTTTGTACACTTTTTGAAATGGTTTGAACAATCTCACATCCTTTTGGAATGTTTCAAAGAATCTCACATCATTTTTTTAAAATGTTACGTCTGAAAAAAGTACACTAAATAGTTTTTTTAGTGTATTACATTGGAGTGTTACACTAAAGAGGTTTTTTGGAGTGTTATATTTGAAAAAAGTACACTAAAGAATTTTTTTGGAGTGTAGCATTTGAGTGTTTAAATTGAAGTGTTATTATTCGAAATTATAAGTTTGCCTAAAGCCTATCAAGAAGTTTTTGTACTCATTTTGAAATATTTTCTAAATAAAAAAGATTCTCATATAGACATTCATCTCAAATTTGATTCTCATATATTGTGTATTTCACCTTTCTAGCATAAAAAAAAAAAAAAAAGATGAAATATAATAAAAATAAGAATATAACCGTAAATTCAATTTCTAAATAATATATTGAATTTATTTTTTTAAAATCAACGGGACTAATTGATCTATAAGAAAATTCTTAGGACTAAACAAAAAACCATTCCTCAAGATGAGAATTATAGATAAATTTTCATTATCTTTCATGATCATTTTCATGATATTTTTTTCACAGTTCTTAACATTACTCTTTATAAATATATATAATATTTTTGCGATAAAAATCGGAAACAATATCCAGTAACTTACCTATACGGGAAAGAAATATACCTTCTCGTATAATCCTGTTGATCAAGTCTGCGTTTCTCCGTACGACGTCGCTTGGTCACCTGAAAACACAAACGTGAGCTGGCCGGCGGGTGTGTGCCGGAAACCTCTCCGATGCCTAAGTCAGAAAGCAAGACAAGTAAGCAAAAGCTTAATGTAGTCAGGGAGCAAAAGTTGCATTATCTCTCCAAAGGTGATATTGGTGAGCTTATATAGGTTTCGCGTAGCACAATCTTAGTAGGACTCTTACTCCTCCATGTAGAGTCCTCTTAGGATTCAAACTCCTAGAGGATAAGGATAATGCTTATCCTCCAACACCCCCCTCACTGCTTAAACCAAGTGAGATGGTTTCATCACAGCCGAACTTCAATACGACTGAAGTAACCTATAGTTCGGCCCTTACTTTCCTTTCTCTTACCTCGGCTTTACCATGCTACAACCGAGCTAACCATAAGAGGGTTGAACCGAACTATGGCTTGGCTAAATCGGACTGACACATCCGAACCGGTGCCACCCCAAGACCGGTCTATTCCCCTCGAAGTACCTTAGACCGACCTAACTATCGTCTTCTCTTGGACCGGACTAGCTCGTGACAAGCCGCGACCGAGATACGGGTACCCGGTTGACAACCGAACTATCCATAGTACTCTTCTGACCGGTGTATTTGCTATCTTTCGTGTTTGGGCTTACCTCGGCCCAACACCCAGCTCGGCCCAATTTATTTATATAAATTACCCTCTCAATTGCCCCTTAATTCCATCTGCGTAGCATGATAGGGATTACCTGTCTACCAGCCGAGCTAAAGTTTTTAACCTTTCCAGCCGAGCTAAAGTTTTTAACCTTTCCAGCCGAGCCAACAAACTTGTTAGCCTTTCCAGCCGAGCTAACACTCTGAAGTCTTCAGAGCCGAGCTATTTTTAAGCCGAGCTGTCCTTGTCCGGTCAAAACGTCTCTTCAATTTGCAGCAACTGAAACGCTTCTCCTCCCAGAGACACGTGGCAGCCTCTAATTGGCTCTCTACAGCTGTTGCGCCGCCCTCGTATTCCGAAAAATTTGAACAGTTCCCGCCTTTTTGTCTTTTACACAAAACACATTCCTCATTTTTCCCTCCCACTCTGCACTATTCATCTTTTCTGCTCTCTCTCTTGCTCTATTGCTCTTCATCCTTGCATCTCAAGAGCTCGTGCCCTCCATTGCTGTTGCTACGTTTGTTTCTACCTCCAGCCTTTCTCCCTTCCTGGTAAGCTTTTTCCAAATATGCTTCACTCTTCACTGTTTTTGCTTTCATTCTATTTCATAACAGTCTGTTTTTGCAAAAACCCTTTTTATACTTAACTTCGTTTCTGGGATGAACTTCACAAGAACTCCTCGAATATCAGAAAATAGTTGATAGAACACTCATTTGATCCACAAAACACATTTAACCGAGCTAGGAAACTGTTTTTCCTTATACAAAGATTTAGGCAAACTGGAACCGAACTAGCACTTGTACACACAACATTAATTTCAATAGTTCACCATCTGATTCACATTAGCCGAAATAAAAACACACTTGAACTAGAAATTCTTGCCCTCCACCGAACTAAGCCTTGGGGGGCTAAGCCAGGTTTCTGAGTTCCTAAACCGAACCCAGAGAACTACCCCTTGATGCCTAACCGGAGTAACAAACCCTTAGGCTAGCCGAGATAACCTGACGTCCCGACGAGCTGAGATAAGAAGCACTTCGTTGAAACCGAAATAGGTCCTTGTAGCACCCTGTGTAGCCGAAATAGGACTTGTCTTTTCTCCCTCTGTTTTTTGTAGCACGGTCAATGATCTGTGCTTAACACCTTGTTTTTCCACTTTGCAGACTTAGGTCGCCCAGACACGTCTGCGCGCTAAGCCGAGCTTCTGAGCACAACCTTTCGGCTGAAATAAATTATTTATAACTTATAGAATAAATGGGGAAATACAGATTTTTGGTAGAAACCCCTGGAGGTCTAGCCGAATTCCGGAAAGACTACCATATACCAACCGATGTAAACCTCACCCTGGCCGAACAAGGTGTAGACCCCTGGGGTAAGGAAGGCTTCGTCCCTTTCACCCTCCAGTCAATAATTGAGACCGGACTTAGATTCCCAGTCCAGCCATTGCTTTGTGAATTCCTCAGACAGACCAGACTCTGCCCTACCCAACTTTCCACCAATACATACCGCATAATAATGGGAATAGCCGCACTGAACCACCAAAACGGTCTTAACCTCGGTCTAGCCGAGCTATTCCATCAATACTCAATAGGATCCAAAAACGAAGGCTGGTGCTACTACTTAAGGGTACGCCGTGGCCGAGAAAAAATCATAAAACACACACCGGATAAAGATGTCAACGATGATGACTTCTTTTGGGTGTCTGGGAACTTTGAGGACTTCCAAGCCCGAATCCCAGGCCGAAGAATAAATTGGAAAAAAGGGGAGCCCGGTATACAGACTTCGGTTTCTATCACTCCTTTTCTTTTAACTTGATTCTCATACTGAACCGGACTAACACTTGTCTTCTTTTGCAGATAAGGCTCATCTCCTCTCCAACTACAACTATCCCAACCTTGCAGTACTCCGCGCCGCACTCAAGGTCAAAGAACGGAGTTGGGCAACACTCCTCGATTTCGAGCCAACCTACCGTTACAGCGGTCGCCGAAAAGCGAGGGTGACCGACTTTCTTCTCGAGGAAGCACCGGAACCGGACCCCACCTTGCCCGAGATAAACCTAGTGCCACTTACAGCCGAACAAGAAATGGCGAAGAAAAACAAATTGAAGGCCCTGCTCACCGCAACAACTAGGGCCGAGGTGCCACAAACCAGCCAAACAACTGAAGCCGTGGTGGCTCTCCCAACTCAACAGCCATCCTCTTCTCGCCGAGCTAAGCGCGCCCGGACTACCGAGACCGAGCAGCGTTTGGTTGACGAAGATGACACCATCCTTCCACCGAGCCCCCAACCCAGCCTCGTACCGAGCCCCCAGCCGGAGCAAGCAGACCGGGCTGATACCAACAAATGGGCTCCACCCTTCGTCTTCAACAACCGAGATATCCAAGACAGCGACTCGGTTGTTGCTGAGAAGGATCACTTACTGGCCTTCAACCTGGGCAGGGGTGTTTGTCTTCCCAAAGACATGGAGCACCACAGCAAACAACTAAATACCGAGCTGAAGGCCATCCGGTCATCCACTAAGTCCATGATCCTAGTAAGTAGCACTGTCCTCTTTTGATCAGTCTAATTTTTTCCAACTCTCAGCTCGGCTAAAAAGGAACTATTCTTTTGCAGGCCATTCAGAAGAACACCATCGCCCACAGGCAGGTGATGGAACTCCGAAAAACAACAAGGCACGCAATGAGGGAAGCCGAAACCAGGACTGCCGAGCTATCACTGTCTAAGCAGAGGTCGGCCGAACTGGAGGCCGAGGTAGCTCGTCTCACCGGACTAGTTGCCTCGGCCGACGGCGATAAGCAGCGCGCCGTAACCGAAGTGAAAGACAAATATTTGTGGGAGATGGCGCAACTTGAAACCAAAAAGGATGTCGAAATAACAGACCTGAAGCAGAAGGTTGAGGAGGCTTCCAAAGAAGGTTTCAAGGAAGCTGAAGTTGCTTACTCACAGCAATGCGAAGCAGCTAAAGATTTATTCTTCAAGTGTGGCTGGAGGAGTGCAGTAGAGAAGCTCGGTTGTGGACCTGAAACCGACGTCTACAACGCTCCCGAGTACTTCATTCCGGCCTCACTGAAAGACTATGCTGACGATCTCTAGAAGCAATTTCTGGGGTCATCTGATGACGAAGAAGATAATGAGGACAAGTCGACGGACACTCCGGCCGTCAATGATCGACCGAACGAGCAAACAGTTCGGTTGGAGCCGGTTGTTGAGGGTCTCACTGATGTGCAGCCAACTGGAACCGATGTGCTTGCTGTAACCGGACTCCCAGCTCAGACCGTATCCCCTACCAACACCGGACTCAGCACAGATGCTGTTGATGACTTTGACGCTGAATTTGAAGATCTCTTACGTTGATTGTCTTTTTTCTTTCTTTTGTCTTGAATCTGTAACCGGGCTACGGCCCCTCCACTTGTACTTGCTTTTGATTTCAATGAAAAAATGTTCTTCAACAAGTACTCCGGTTCTGTTCTTGTATGTGTGCATTTGTAATGAATGTTCAATACCTTCATTTGCCCAACTGTGATCTCGGTTAGCTATCTAACTCACTAGCCAACCACTCTTCAGCCGATATAGCTTACTTCGGCTGCAGAGTACAAAGAGTTGGTTTAATCTAGCCAACCATTCTTCAGCCGATATAGATTACTTCGGCTGAAGAGTACAAAGTGTTGGTTTAATCCAGCCAACCACTCTTCAGCCGTACACCTACTTCGGCTGAAGAGTACAAAGAGTTGGTTTAATCCAGCCAACCACTCTTCAGCCATACACTTACTTCGGCTGAAGAGTACAAAGAGTTGGTTTAATCCAGCCAACCACTCTTCAGCCATACGCTTACTTCGGCTGAAGAGTACAGGGTGTTGGTTTAATCCAGCCAACCACTCTTCAGCCATACGCTTACTTCAGCTGAAGAGTACAGAGAGTTGGTTTAATCCAGCCAACCACTCTTCAGCCATACACTTACTTCGGCTGAAGAGTACAAAGAGTTGGTTTAATCCAGCCAACCACTCTTCAGCCATACACTTACTTCGGCTGAAGAGTACAGGGTGTTGGTTTAATCCAGCCAACCACTCTTCAGCCATACGCTTACTTCGGCTGAAGAGTACAGAGTGTTGGTTTAATCCAGCCAACCACTCTTCAGCCATACACTTACTTCGGCTGAAGAGTACAAAGAGTTGGTTTAATCCAGCCAACCTCTAAGTTGGTTTTTTCAGCCAACTTAGAATTAAGTGTTTGGTTACTCCGACCAAACGTCCTGCAGCCTGAATCCTGATTCTGGGCTTAGGAGGGGTCATAGTTGGTTATTCCGGCCAACTATGTTTATAATGCTGCTAACTTACTAGAGCTACTTTCTACTAAAACAAATATGCTAAAAAAGAATCGATTTGTTTTATTGATGAAGTGAAAAATTACATATACTTAAAGAGGGAAAAGAAAAAGCTAAAAGTAAAATAACTTAAGATTGGCAGTGTTCCATGGCCTAGGAATTGCTTTGCCGTCCTCATCTTCCAAGTGGTATGCCCATTTTCCTGCTAATCCGACCACTTTGTAAGGACCTTCCCAGTTAGGCCCTAACTTGCCGTCTCCTTGGACCAATGTGCTGCCCATAACTTTGCGAAGTACCCAATCGCCGATCTTGAATTGTCTTGGATGCACCGTTTTGTTATACTTCCTAGATAGTTCTTGTTGGTAGGAGGCGATATGAACCAATGCTCTATCTCTTCTTTCTTCCGCAAGGTCAAGTTCCAATGCTATAGCTTCGCCATTTAAGTCTGGATCAAAATTTTCGCTCCGAATTGTGGGGAGTCCGACTTCTAATGGGATGACTGCTTCCATGCCATAGGTTAAGGAGAATGGAGTTTCTCCTGTTAACCGCCGTGGTGTGGTGCGATAAGCCCATAAAACATGAGGGAGCTCTTCTGCCCACTTGCCTTTGGCTTTCTCCAACCTTTTCTTTAATCCGTCCAAGACTACCTTGTTTGACGCCTCAACTTGACCGTTTGCTTGGGGATACGCCGGTGTAGAATTGTAGAATTCTATCTTGTATTCTTCGCAAAAGCCTTTGAAAATTCTGCCGTCAAACTGAGTGCCGTTGTCTGAAATCAGTGCTTTTGGTATGCCAAAGCGAGTGATGATGTTCTGCCAAACAAACTTCTTCACATCTTTTTCCTTGATTGACGCCAAGGCTTCTGCTTCCACCCACTTTGTGAAGTAGTCTGTTGCCGCAAGAAAGAACTTCTTGTTGCCGGGTGCTGTTGGGAGTGGTCCTACTATGTCCAAGCCCCACATTGCGAAAGGCCATGGACTAGTTAAAGGTAGGAGTTCTCTGGCAGGTTGGTGTATTTGGTGCGCAAACTTCTGACACTTTTCGCATTTTTCGACATACTTCTCTGAATCTGCTTGCATGTATGGCCACCAATATCCTTGTGAAATAGCTCGGTATGCCAATGATCTTCCTCCTTGATGGCTGCCACATACCCCCTCATGTATTTCGAACAGGAACGCTTCTACCTTGCTGGGGTGGACACACCTTAAGTAAGGTCCTGAGAACGACTTCTTGTATAATGCCAAGGATGGAGAGAGCCAAAATCGCTGTGACTTTGCTCTTATTTTGTTGGCTTCTTTCTTTTCTTCTGGGAGGGTGTCGTCCTTTAGGAATAGTATGATGGGATCCATCCAAGAAGGACCTAACTCTGTACAACATACCTCTTCAGCTTCTGGGTCTTCAATGCTTGGTCTAGGTAGATAGTCGATTAGTAGTGGGTAAGGAACGGAGGTGTCTGCCATTGAGGCGAAGCCTGCGAGTTCGTCTGCTCTGCTGTTTTCCTCTCTGCCAATCTGTTCTATCCTCACTACTTCGAACTTCTTTATCTCTGTTCTGACCAAGTCTTGGTACTTGGCCATCCTATCATCCTTTGCCTCATAGTCGCCAGATATTTGGTTTACCACCAGTTGCGAGTCGCTGTAAACCATTAGTTCGGTGGCCTTCATATAGAATGCCGACTTGAGACCTGCTAGAAGCGCTTCATACTCTGCTTCATTATTTGATGCTGGGAAGCCTAGGTTGATTGCCTGCTCCACTATTAGGCCGTCTGGAAAGATGAGGACTATGCCAAGTCCTGCTCCATGCCTATTGGATGCTCCATCCACGAAGAGCTTCCACATCTCTCCAACGAACAACTTCCAGCAGGTGGAGGGATCGGATAATATCTTGGGATCTTCCGCGTTGCTAGTGGCTTCTTCAGAGTCGATGCTTGCTGTCTGCCCCTTGTTCTCTGTTTGCACCAAGTCTTTGTTTGTCGGTGAGTCCTGACTTGGTGTAGCATGGTTCACTTCTTCCTCCCTTTTTTTAATCTGGTACGCCTTGGGACCTGACTGAGTAACCAGTACTAGAGGTTGCGTTATTCCGACATCAACTTCTATCCCTAGTTCGGCTGTTTCAGTCAGGTCGACTGGGCAGATGTGATGGCTTCCAGGGGTGAACTCTGCGACAAAATTTGCTAGTGCTTGAGCCTTTATTGCGGTTCTGGGTTGGAACTTGATGTCGTACTGTCCCAATTCTACTACCCATTTCAGAATTCGCCCAGAAAAGTTCGCCCTTTCAAATAAAGCCTTGAGTGGGAAGGCTGTGAGAACAACTATGGTGTGGGCGTGAAAGTAATGCGACAATTTCCTTGAAGCCATCATCAAGGCCAATGCCAGTTTCTCCAGTGGCAAGTACCTTGTTTCGGCGCCCAGTAACGTCTTGCTGACATAATAGATGGGCAAGTGTTGGATTCCTTCTGCGCGGACCAATACTGCACTAATTGCATGCTGCGATACTGCCAAGTAAAGGAAGAGTTCTTCTCCAGGTACTGGGGTGACAAGTAGTGGTGGAGAAGACATGTATTCCTTCAAACTCTCCAGAGCTCGGTCGCATTCTTCGTCCCACTCAAACTTAGCTTTTAATGACTGAAAGAATGGACGCAATCTGTCTGAAGATCGGCTGATGAATCGGTTAAGTGCTGCTGCCATGCCGGTGAGATGCTGCACCTCTTTCACTGAGTTAGGCCTTTCTAACTCCTGAATTGCTTTGATTTGGGAGGGGTCTGCCTCAATACCCCGGTTGGTCACCAGGAAACCCAGAAACTTGCCAGACCCTACACCGAATGCGCACTTGGAAGCGTTAAGGCGCAGCTTGTGTTTCTTCAGGATCTGGAACATCTCATCTAGGTCCTTTAGATGGTCATCCGCATCCTTGCTTTTGACCACCATGTCGTCGATGTAAGCCTCCATTGTTCTGCCTAACAATGGCTCGAACATCTTTGTGACCATTCTCTGGAATGTCGCCCCTGCGTTCTTTAGGCCAAAGGGCATGACCTTGTAGCAGTATAGTCCTCTTGGAGTTGTGAAAGATGTGACCTCCTGGTCTGGTTCATGCATGGCGATTTGGTGGTAGCCTCTGTATGCATCCAGAAAGCTAAGTCGGTTGTGCCCTGTTGTTAAGTCCACCAGTTGATCTATCTTTGGTAGAGGAAAGCTATCTTTTGGGCATGCCTTGTTGACCGTTTTATAGTCGACGCAGACACGCCACTTGCCATTCTTCTTTGGTACTACTACAGTGTTGGAGATCCATCTTGGGTAGTGCACCTCTCTTATTGCCCCTGCTTCCAGCAGGTTTCCTACCTCCTCTGCCACTATTTCGGCGTGATGGAGTGCCGATCTGCGAGTACGCTGAATGACTGGCCTGGCAGAAGGGTGGACATTGAGTTGGTGGCAAATGAAGTTGGGATCAATGCCTGGCATGTCGTACGGGGTCCAGGCGAACACTTCGATGTTGGAGGTCAGGAATTCTAAGACTTCCAATCTCTCAGTGCTGGACAACGACGAACCAAGTAAGAAGAACTTATCCGGGTTCTTCTCGTCTATCCTGACTTCAACTAAGTCCTCCACTGCTTTTTGACTGGCCGCTTTGCCAACATCTGCGAATAGTTCATTACTCTCTGGTTCTTCTACCGAATGAACATATCCTTTAGCAGCACGGCTGCCGTTTACTGTCACAAAGCACTGCTTTGACATGATCTGGTCGCCATAAACTTCCTCTATCACTCCGGTGTCGTTAGGAAACCACATCACCTGGTGGTAGGAGGACGCCACCGAGCGCATGGCATGCAGCCATGTTCTGCCCAAGATAATGTTGTAGGTGGAGGGGACCTTCAGCACCCAGAACTCCACTTGCTTTGTCACACTCCCTGCTCTGACTGGGAAGATAATTTTGCCGACGGGCCATTCTGGCATGGAGTTGAATCCAATAAGGGGGGATACGGCCGACGCCAAGTCTTTGTCTTGCAAGTTAAGTTGTTTGAAGGTTTCATAGTACATGATTTCACATGAACTACCTTGGTCGATCAGAATCCGCTTGACGTCAAAATCCTTGACTCGGAGAGTGACGACCAAGGCATCGTTGTGAGGGCAATAAATCCTCGCCAAGTCTTTATCCGAAAAAGACATGACATTTGTGGCCTCTATCTTCCCCTTTTTGACGACTGGTTGGGCACTTAGCACCTCTCTTAAGTGCTCAGCCTTCTTGATTGAACCTCTGAGCTCGCATACACGCTCAGGCTCAAAGACTCCATGTATTACGTTGATGACGCCTTGGGGCGGGGCATCGATCGGCATCCCATTGGAGTTATTGTGGTCCTGGGGGGCTGGCTGTGCCCCTCCCTCTATGTATTTGTCCAGGTGGCCTGTTGCCACCAACTCTTCCAAATACTGCCTTAATGGCGTGCAGTTCTCAGTGCGGTGCCCCTTTTCTTTATGGAAGGTGCACCTGGATCTGTCATCGTAGTCCTTCTGTGCCTCACCTAGCTTGGCTGGCCACTTGACAAAATACTCATCTCGAATCTCACTAAGTATACGGTAGATCGGTTTTTTGAAAACCGTGGTTATGGCAGTGCGGACTCTCAACCATCTCTTGTCCTGGTCCTCGCCGTTGTCCCGCCTGCCTCGTCCGTTTCAGTTTTGGCGATCTACTGTATTGACCTTTGCTGAGGTCTTCTTCTTTGGGGCTGGGGTCGCGCCAGATTTCGCTTTGGCACGAGCGCCGTCCTCTTCTACCCTGATGTGCTGATGCACTCTCTCCATCAGGGCCTCCATGGTGAGGGGTGGCGTCATGGTGATAGAGTCCCTCAGTCTGTTCCCGACTGGAAGGCCTCTTTTATATTGTGCAATGGCGAGGTTAGTTGGGCAGTCCCCAATCTGGTTGAATGTCTCCCAGTAGCGACTGTTGTATGACCTTAGGGTCTCCTTGTCGCCCATGTCGATGGAGAGTAACTGGTCGATCTCCACCGGGGTTTTTGTGTTTGTTCTGAACCGAGTTACAAACGCCTCTGCCAATTGCGCCCAGGAGGCTATGCTGCCCTCTGGAAGCTTTTCAAACCAAGTCAAGCCTAGGTCGCCGAGGCTTGAAGGGAATATGATGCACATCAAGGCCTCGTTCCGCCGGTATACAGCCATAACCTGGCGAAAGTGGCTCAAGTGCGTGTAGGGGTCCATCTTCCCCTCATACGTTGTGAATTTAGGCTGTAGGAAGCCTGACGGAAGAGGCGCGTTCTCTATTGCCGGGACGAATGGTGAGGTCTGCAGCCTCGCCAATGCCTTGTCCGTTGGTTCGTATGCCGGGCGCGGCATTGGCATTCCAACCTCGACGCTTCCATGCGTCCGAGGAGCCAACCGCTGCAAGGCAGGAACCCTGTGTGGATCACGCGCTCTGGCATCCTCCTTCCATCGTGCCTTCTCTTCTAGCATGGATCGTAGGTCGGATGATCTGGGTAATTCCGTCTGTTTAGACCTCGTCTGATGCGTATACGAGGGCCAATAGGTGCTTCCCTCAGTGTACGACCTCTCAGACCTCGTCCTCTCAAACCTGGAGTGACGAGTCCTGGAAGATCTAGATTGCGTGTCGCCTGTCCTTAGGCTTCTGTTCTCTGGTTGAGAGGGTGTAGAATTCCTACTACGACCCTCTGAGTGGCAAGAGGGCGTTTTGTTGTTGCGTCACTCTCCTGTCGCTACTACTTTTCCTTTCATCTGGTGTTTCAGAGACTCCATGTCTGCCGCCATCTTACGGATCAATTCGTCTTGTTCTCTGACGCGATCCTCCAAAATTTGAGGATCAACTCTGCGCCTTTGTCTTTCTGGGCTTTGCGAACGAGAGGGATGAGGGCTATTATTTCGCCTTTGACCCCTCGCATCCCTCCTGGAGTTGTGTCTTTGTGGCTCCAGATCCGCCATGGGAGCGACCAAGGGTAGGCCTTCTCGCCTTGCACCCCCATCTGGAGTTTGTCCGTCGACGACGGACTGAGGTAACTCTTCGTTGTTCGCCATTGATGTTCGAGAGAAAGCTTGATCAAGAGGTTGTTCTTGTCTATATTCCCACAGACGGCGTCAATTGTACGGGAAAGAAATATACCTTCTCGTATAATCCTGTTGATCAAGTCTGCGTTCCTCCGTACGACGTCGCTTGGTCACCTGAAAACACAAACGTGAGCTGGCCGGCGGGTGTGTGCCGGAAACCTCTCCGATGCCTAAGTCAGAAAGCAAGACAAGTAGGCAAAAGCTTAATGTAGTCAGGGAGCAAAAGTTGCATTACCTCTCCAAATGTGATATTGGTGAGCTTATATAGGTTTCGCGTAGCACAATCCTGGTAGAACTCTTACTCCTCCATGTAGAGTCCTCTTAGGATTCAAACTCCTGGAGGATAAGGATAATGCTTATCCTCCAACACCCTCCTCACTGCTTAAACCAAGTGAGATGGTTTCATCACAGCCGAACTTCAATACGACCGAAGTAACCTATAGTTCGGCCCTTACTTTCCTTTCTCTTACCTCGGCTTTACCATGCTACAACCGAACTAACCATAAGAGGGTTGAACCGAACTATGGCTTGGTTAAACCGGACTGACACATCCGAACCGGTGCCACCCCAAGACCGGTCTATTCCCCCCGAAGTACCTTAGACCGACCTAACTATCGTCTTCTCTTGGACCGGACTAGCTCGTGACAAGCCACGACCGAGATACGGGTACTCGGTTGACAACCGAACTATCCATAGTACTCTTCTGACCGGTGTATTTGCTATCTTTCGTGTTTGGGCTTACCTCGGCCCAACACCCAGCTTGGCCCAATTTATTTATATAAATTACCCTCTCATTACCGATACCGATAGGTACCATACCAATGAAAAAAGGTTCATCCCCATATGTATGGTTGGCAAATAATCAACCCAACTACTACCAAATGCACCAAGAGTTGAGATTTCTTTATCAAGCTATAATCAATGCGGAAGTCAAAAATTTAATTGAAAGGAACCCGTTAATTACAATTTCTAAATTTTTGAGCTAATTATTAAGCATAAATACTTAAATATTCATTACAAAGGTTTTTAAGTTAACTATAACAATTGACTCGATGATAGTATTATCAATGCCATAACAGAAGATAACAAATCAAACTCACCAATTTTAATAAATCAAAATTCTTGATTTTAATACAAATTCACCACAAATCAAAATCTCTAAGTTCAGCTTATCAAAACCACTAATTTTAGCGTAAACAATCACAAATAAAAATGGCCAATTGTAACCAATCAGGCTACATATATCTAATTTTTAAGTGAGAGAGAAAGGCAAGAAGAGAGGATGTTACTTGTAAACAATGTGTTGTTTGTGTACTGTAGAGTGAGAAACAAGCAGAGCCCCAAATTCAATGAAATGTATGTCTTCACTGCATTTTCATTGAATGAAATAATCAAGTTAAAAAAAAAAAAAAAACTAACCATCCATAGGCAACAAGGAGAGAGAGAGAGAGAGAGAGAGAGAGAGAGAGCTACGTGGAGAGAGAAGGCCGAGAGAGTTGTGTGCTGCAGACCGTTGGTGGTGAAGTTCGATGGAATCCACCACAGAGAGCAGTGACTGTTTTTTTTTTTTTTTTAAAAAAAAGAAAAAAACGCCGAGGGGCACATCTTGTAAGTAGTGCGTGCATAACTTCATTATGAAGCAATAACAGTCTTGTCCTGTCACGACCCAAACCCGGCCCTATGGGTTTAGCACCGTAACTGGCCAGTAATCCGAGATTACCGAAGGCCTGCCAATCAGTAATACAGTAAATACAGAGTTCAGGGCCTGGCGGAAGCCAAAACAGTAAAAACTAGTGTCCATTGAGCTGTGAAAATCTGTATGCCAAAAACATCTTTCATACATATATGCATTCAAACCAGTACAGTATATACAATCTATTACATACATTCAGTACGGGAACTCAATCCCTCGATAATAGTGCAGTAAAACCGTCTATACAGTCTATACAGTAACGTGCAACAGTACAAAACAGTAGGAGACTAGCGGGGACACAAAAACACCCCAAGCCATGGCATGGCGTCTCGGAACCTCACAGTGAGGCACATTGGCTGGCTGACAAAACTGGGGACCAATCCCACGCTCCTAGCTCCGGTCTGGTGGCTGAGCACCTACATATATATATAAACAGTGAGCTAAAGCCCAGTGAATAACATAATGTATAAAGAGGTTATGAATGAATGTCCTTACAGTAAAGAAATCAGTTCATTTAAACAGTCGTTCAGTCTTGCAGTATTTCAGTCAAACAGTCATATGTGGTACATCCAATAGCCTATAAACAATAGGTCCAAAAAGACCGAGTCTTAACAGACCCAACAGTAATGATGGCCAATCATTCAGTAAACAGTATGGTTCCACAAGGAAACCGACAGAGCTCTGTAACAGTCAATAACAGTAGGTGCTAAGGATGCCACAATACAGTTCAGGAAATAGGACATACATTCATTCAGTAAATAATATCAGTTCAGTAAATAGTTCGGTAAACAGTATTCAAAAGATAACCATTTTGAACATATCTTTACACATCTGTTACTCATAGTGATTGGGCTATCAATAGCTAGAGCGCGTCCCCGTAAGCCAACCCTAAACAGTCAATCAAATAGAACACATACTAAGTTTACAGTCGGAAAGGATGATAAGTAAATCCCTAAATTCCTCGGTGTGGTTCTATGTCTAAATCCTCATTAAGATGTCTTAAACTAGGCCTAAGAATGCCTAGGATGCGATGAGGATGCAAAAATACAGTTGGAAGGCATTTTTCAAAAGTTGCTGAAAACAGGGGTCTCGCTCGAGCGAGCCTTCCTTCGCTCGAGCGAGGTTGCAAAATCAAAGGCTTCGCTCGAGCGAGAAATCCTTCGCTCGAGCGGTCTGATGAAACAGTAAAAATACTGGATGCTCAATTTTTACGCGCGATGCTCGCTCGATGCTCGCTCGAGCGAGCTTCCAAAATCAAAGGGTTCGCTCGAGCGAACAATCCTTCGCTCGAGCGGTCTGATGAAACAGTAAAAAGTACTGGATGTACGATTTTTACGCTCGAGCCACCAATTCTTCGCTCGAGCGTGGCTCAGAGGAAAACGTTGGTCGCTCGAGCGAGGAATCCTTCGCTCGAGCGAAGAAGCCAAATCTGGAATTTCTAGATTTGCCTTCCTAGCTCAAACCAAGCATTCTCAACTCAATTCTCGACCTCTTGGGCTCAAATTCTGGAGAATACATCCCAAAACAATGTATAACAAGTTTCAAAAGCTAATTTATGAATTCAAGCCCCAAAGGTGAGTCAATTAAAACCATTTTTCAAACCCAATTTCAAGAACAATATTAAACATGCAATGCATGAGTTTTAAACCAATTTCAATCTTCAATTCTTGCTCTAAAGAGCTCTAATCTTTGAAAACATTGTGGAAACATGGTCTATAATAAAAACATGGACATGCATGTATGATTCTCCAAGAATTCAACTACAAAACATGCCAAATGACCATGCATGCAACATTCAAGCTTCAATTCACCATCAAAGAGCAAATTCATGACTTACATTTCTATATGAGCATGAATCATGCATGACTAATCTCAAACACTAAAATAAGAAGATGATTCCCTTACCTAGAGTGTAAATTCAAGTCTAGCAAGCTCAATTCATGCACATACACTTCAATCTTCAAGTTTTTCTAGCAAATCACCAAGATGAACTCTCTCTCTCTCTCTATGCTCTCTTGTTTGGTCGGCAAAGGCAAGGAGAAATGGCTGATCAATTGTCTAACTTAAGTGTATAGGCTCAAGTATAAGTGATTAAACAAAGACCCACTCAAGTGGCAAACATGTAATTAAATCCAACTTGTTAATTAACTTGTTTTAATCTAATTTATTCATTCCTAATCAATTTTCAGATAAAAAATACCATAAAATCATAAATATTCTACTGATCATAAAACATCAAACGGTTTCTAAATCGGCCGCCGATAAGGCCTTCAATTAACGGTTTAAACATAAAATGCAAACAGATAGTCATTCAAGCAAACAGATACAATATGCAATAAAACAGACAAACTCATTCAATTTCAGTCTCGATTTCAATCAGTTCATTCAGTACTTAGGTTAACCCCATTATCAGTCATTATCAGTTCAGTTTTAGGGTAACCAGTATATAGTTCAGTGGTTTAACGGTAATCAGCACGAGGGTTGTTACAGTCTCCCCTCCTTATAAGGAGTTTAGTCCTCTAAACTCGAGTTACCTTCAGTCTGGAAGAAAACAGGGTTCAGCAGGAACAAATCCGGATATCGCCTAGCCATGTCATCTTCCCTTTCCCAAGTGGCATACACACCACCATGGTTCTGCCAATCAACTTTCACTAGTGGAATTTCCTTGTTCCTCAGTTTCTTGATCCGTCGGTTCACAATCTGTATAGGCCGTTCCTCGTAAGTGTAGTCATCACTCAACACAATGCAAGTAGGCTCAATCACATGAAACGGATCACGAAGATAGTCTCTCAACATCGAAATGTGGAAGACGTTATGCATATGCTCCATTTCAGGAGGGAGCGCAACTTGATACGCCACCGGATTAATTTTCTCAATAATTTGATACGATCCGACATACCTCGGCGCTAACTTGCCTTTGACTCCAAAGCGAGTCTGGCCTTTCATTGGTGTCACTTTCACAAAAACGTGATCACCCACTTCATACTCTCTGTCTCGTCTTCTGACGTCTGCATAACTCTTCTGTCTACTCTGTGCAGTTTTCAATCTCTGTTGTATCAGTTTCACTTTCTCAGTCGTTTCGTATACAATATCGGGCCCAAGCAACGGCCCATCTCCAACTTCTGCCCAGTAGATTGGAGATCTACACTTTCTGCCATACAATGCCTCGAAAGGCGCCATTCCAATACTCGAATGGTAGCTGTTGTTGTAGGCGAATTCAGCCAACGGCAAATGACTTTCCCAATTTCCCTGAAAGTCCAGTACACACATTCTCAGTAGGTCCTCTAGAGTTTGGATGGTCCTTTCTGACTGTCCATCTGTCTGAGGATGATAGGCACTACTCAGCCTCAATTCAGTACCCAATGCAGTCTGTAGGCTCTGCCAGAACCTCGATGTAAACTTCGAATCCCTGTCAGAAACGATAGATACAGGCACTCCATGCAATCTAACAATTTCATCAATATAGATAACGGCCAATTTATCCGCATTAAAAATTGTCTTGACAGGTAGGAAGTGTGCAGATTTAGTCAGTCTATCAACAATAACCCAAATAGAGTCCATACCTTTCCTGGAGCGCGGTAATCCAACGATAAAATCCATCGTGATATGCTCCCATTTCCATTCTGGTATGGGTAAGGGTTGCAGTAATCCGGCAGGTCGTTGATGTTCAGCTTTGACCTGTTGACAATGGAGACACTTGGACACAAAATCAGCGATCTCCTTCTTCATTCCTGGCCACCAGAAATTTTGTTTCAAATCTTGGTACATTTTCGTATTCCCTGGGTGAATAGAGAACTTCGAACTGTGGCCTTCTTGCAGAACTCTTCTTTTCAATTCAGTGTCATTTGGTACACACAGTCTGTCTTGGAATTTCAGTATATTGTTCTCAAATTTGAACCCCGGTCTCGGTTTTGAATCTCTTTCTTCAGTAACCTTCTTCAAGAAATCATCTAGTTGTTGTTTTTCTTTAATTTCCTCAATCAAGGCTGGTTGAGCAGAAATAGCAGCTAAGGTTCCACCTTGTTCCTTCAAAACAATTTCAATTTCAGACTTTTCCAGATCATGAAGCAATTCTTTCTGTCCGGTAAGCAAACAAGCTAAGTTCCCAATCGATTTTCGGCTCAAAGCATCGGCAACGGTGTTGGCTTTTCCCGGATGGTACAAAATCTGTAGGTCATAGTCTTTGATCAATTCCAACCATCTCCGCTGTCGCATATTCAGTTCTTTCTGAGTGAAAAAGTACTTCAGGCTCTTGTGGTCAGTATACACTTCACATGTCGCTCCATACAAATAGTGACGCCAAATTTTCAATGCAAAAACTACTGCAGCAAGCTCTAAATCATGTGTTGGGTAGTTCTTTTCATGCGGTCTCAACTGTCGGGAAGCATAAGCAATAACTCTCCCATTCTGCATTAAAACACACCCTAAACCTTTATGAGAAGCATCACTAAACACAGTATAACCATCCGTACCTGAAGGTAAGGTCAGTATCGGTGCAGTCACAAGTCTGGTTTTCAATTCTTGAAATGCTGATTCCCGTTGGTCAGTCCAGTCAAATGATACCCCTTTCTGTGTCAACTGAGTCAGTGGTAGGGCAATTTTGGAGAAGTCTTTGACGAATCTTCTGTAATAACCAGCCAGTCCCAAAAAGCTTCGGACTTCAGTCACATTGGTTGGTCTAGGCCAGTTCACTACAGCTTCAATTTTCTGTGGATCAACAGAAATTCCATCTTTGCTAATAACATGTCCCAAAAACATCACATGGTCAAGCCAAAACTCACACTTAGACAATTTAGCATATAATTTCTGTTCTCTTAAAGTCTGCAGGGTAAGTCTCAGATGCTGTTCATGGTCTTCTACAGTCTTAGAATAAATCAATATGTCATCAATAAATACCACAATGAAATCATCAAGGTACGGTTTAAAAATTCTGTTCATGAGGTCCATAAATGCAACAGGGGCATTCGTAACTCCGAACGGCATAACTAAAAATTCAAAGTGGCCATACCTCGTTCTAAAAGCAGTTTTATCAATGTTTTCCGGTTTGACTTTCAGTTGATGGTACCCCGATCTAAGATCAATCTTGGAAAACACTTGTGCACCCTGTAACTGGTCAAATAAATCATCAATACGCGGTAAGGGATATTTATTCTTTATAGTTACCTTGTTCAATTCACGATAATCAATGCACAGTCTCAGTGAGCCGTCTTTCTTTTTCACAAACAAAACAGGTGCACCCCACGGTGACGTACTGGGTCTGATAAACTTCTTGTCTAACAGTTCCTGCAATTGTACCTTCAGTTCTTTCAGTTCGGTTGGAGCCATTCTGTAGGGAGCTTTAGATAACGGCTGTGTACCCGGCACTACATCAACAATAAATTCAATCTCCCTATCGATCAAATCCCCTGGTAGATCATCTGGAAACACATCTGGGAATTCTCTGACTATAGGAATGCAATTCACATCAGTTTTAACATTATCAGTAGCAGATACAGTCAGTACAGAACACAGATATCCCTTACACCCCTTTCTAATCAGTTTGACAGCCTTTACAGAAGAAATCAGGTATGGAGGAGGTACTACTCCACTCCCATTAAACACAAATTCAGGCAAACCCGGTGGACGGAAAACTACTTGTTTTGTTACACAGTCTATAGTAGCATGATATTTCTGTAGCCAATCCATCCCCAATATCACATCAAAATGATCTATATTCAACGGTAGCAAATCAATAAACAGATGCATATCCCCAACAATAATCTCACAAGCAGGATACATATATGCACATGTCATGGATCCCCCAACAGGTGATGATACAGCTAGCAAGTAATTCATGGGTTCTAAGGGTCTATTCAATTTATGCGAAAAAACATGTGACACATAAGAATGTGTAGACCCTGAATCAATCAATACATATGCATTTTGAGCACAAATAGAGAGGATACCTGACACAACGGTCTCAGTATTCTGAACGTCTCCCGGTACTAGGGCAAATACTCGGCCCTGCCTCATAGGCTCTTTCCCGGTAGTTTTGGGGTTAGGCTTCGGTGCTACATTTGATGCTGCTGCGCTCGGTGCAGCTTTACCACTAGCTGGTGGAGCTGAAGGGCAGTCTTTAATCCTGTGGCCCACTTTGCCACATCTGAAACAAGCTCCAGAAATCTGATAGCAAACTCCCTTGTGCTTGTTGCCACATATAGAGCACGGTGGAGTAAACCCACTCCCTTGGCTGGGGCTAGTCATCGACCCCGTATTCTGTTTCTTGTTGGCTGGGTTATGCTTGCCTTTCTTAAATTTGAAACCCTGCCTTTTTCCTTGCCACTCACTTGTCGGTGTTTCAGATTGTTTCACTGCTGCAATATTTACCTCGGCCATCAAAGCCCGGTCGAGAACACCTACATAAGTTGGCATTTTCAAAACATTTATCCGATCCTGTATAGCAGCATTGAGGCCGCCTTCAAATCTCCTGGCCTTCTTGTAATCGGTATCCACCATATGTGGTGCATACCTAGCAAGTTCGGTAAATTGCTTCTCATACTCTGCAACTGACAATTTGCCCTGTCGCAGCTGTTCAAACTCAGTCACTTTTCTGTCCCTGATGCACTGAGGAAAATATTTTTCAAAGAAGGACTCCTTGAACTGAGCCCAAGTCATTACAGTGTTTGCATCACGGGTCAACATCCACCACCTTCTAGCTTCTTCCTGCAGGGTAAAGGTGGCTAACAATACCTTGTGTGCTTCGGAGCACGGAAACACTTCAAACAGCTTTTCAGTTTCGAGAACCCAAGCTTCAGCCTTTAACGGTTCTAAGCCTCCCTGAAAGGACGGCGGTTTCATTTTGCTGAATTTCTGAGTCAGTGCAATAATATCCATCTCATTAACATTCACATTCTGTACATTTGGTGCATTCTGTTCCGGTTGCACCGGAGGAGGAGGAGGTGGGGGCTGTTGGTTCTGTTGTCGGTCCAGTCTTTCAATTACCAGTTCCATCATTTGTTCAAGTCTGGCCATTCTGGCCTCGGAGGATGATGCGTCAGTTTCATTTGCATTATCCATTTCACTATAAGCAGTTATACAGTTATCATTATAAACAGTTGTATAATTAAACAGTTTAACATTTTATCATGTATTCAGTCAGTCAAAAGCACACACTTTTCAAATTCATGAGATGCCCTAATCGCTTTTCTAGGACACCCTATAGCTCATTTGGACACGTGTGTGCGGTATAACTCGTGGTTAAGTATCGCTCTGATACCACTCTGTCACGACCCAAACCCGGCCCTATGGGTTTAGCACCATAACTGGCCAGTAATCCGAGATTACCGAAGGCCTGCCAATCAGTAATACAGTAAATACAGAGTTCAGGGCCTGGCGGAAGCCAAAACAGTAAAAACTAGTGTCCATTGAGCTGTGAAAATCTGTATGCCAAAAACATCTTTCATACATATATGCATTCAAACCAGTACAGTATATACAATCTATTACATACATTCAGTACGGGAACTCAATCTCTCGATAATAGTGCAGTAAAACCGTCTATACAGTCTATACAGTAACGTGCAACAGTACAAAACAGTAGGAGACTAGCGGGGACACAAAAACACCCCAAGCCATGGCATGGCGTCTCGGAACCTCACAGTGAGGCACATTGGCTGGCTGACAAAACTGGGGACCAATCCCACGCTCCTAGCTCCGGTCTGGTGGCTGAGCACCTACATATATATATAAACAGTGAGCTAAAGCCCAGTGAATAACATAATGTATAAAGAGGTTATGAATGAATGTCCTTACAGTAAAGAAATCAGTTCATTTAAACAGTCGTTCAGTCTTGCAGTATTTCAGTCAAACAGTCATATGTGGTACATCCAATAGCCTATAAACAATAGGTCCAAAAAGACCGAGTCTTAACAGACCCAACAGTAATGATGGCCAATCATTCAGTAAACAGTATGGTTCCACAAGGAAACCGACAGAGCTCTGTAACAGTCAATAACAGTAGGTGCTAAGGATGCCACAATACAGTTCAGGAAATAGGACATACATTCATTCAGTAAATAATATCAGTTCAGTAAATAGTTCGGTAAACAGTATTCAAAAGATAACCATTTTGAACATATCTTTACACATCTGTTACTCACAGTGATTGGGCTATCAATAGCTAGAGCGCGTCCCCGTAAGCCAACCCTAAACAGTCAATCAAATAGAACACATACTAAGTTTACAGTCGGAAAGGATGATAAGTAAATCCCTAAATTCCTCGGTGTGGTTCTATGTCTAAATCCTCATTAAGATGTCTTAAACTAGGCCTAAGAATGCCTAGGATGCGATGAGGATGCAAAAATACAGTTGGAAGGCATTTTTCAAAAGTTGCTGAAAACAGGGGTCTCGCTCGAGCGAGCCTTCCTTCGCTCGAGCGAGGTTGCAAAATCAAAGGCTTCGCTCGAGCGAGAAATCCTTCGCTCGAGCGGTCTGATGAAACAGTAAAAATACTGGATGCTCAATTTTTACGCGCGATGCTCGCTCGATGCTCGCTCGAGCGAGCTTCCAAAATCAAAGGGTTCGCTCGAGCGAACAATCCTTCGCTCGAGCGGTCTGATGAAACAGTAAAAAGTACTGGATGTACGATTTTTACGCTCGAGCCACCAATTCTTCGCTCGAGCGTGGCTCAGAGGAAAACGTTGGTCGCTCGAGCGAGGAATCCTTCGCTCGAGCGAAGAAGCCAAATCTGGAATTTCTAGATTTGCCTTCCTAGCTCAAACCAAGCATTCTCAACTCAATTCTCGACCTCTTGGGCTCAAATTCTGGAGAATACATCCCAAAACAATGTATAACAAGTTTCAAAAGCTAATTTATGAATTCAAGCCCCAAAGGTGAGTCAATTAAAACCATTTTTCAAACCCAATTTCAAGAACAATATTAAACATGCAATGCATGAGTTTTAAACCAATTTCAATCTTCAATTCTTGCTCTAAAGAGCTCTAATCTTTGAAAACATTGTGGAAACATGGTCTATAATAAAAACATGGACATGCATGTATGATTCTCCAAGAATTCAACTACAAAACATGCCAAATGACCATGCATGCAACATTCAAGCTTCAATTCACCATCAAAGAGCAAATTCATGACTTACATTTCTATATGAGCATGAATCATGCATGACTAATCTCAAACACTAAAATAAGAAGATGATTCCCTTACCTAGAGTGTAAATTCAAGTCTAGCAAGCTCAATTCATGCACATACACTTCAATCTTCAAGTTTTTCTAGCAAATCACCAAGATGAACTCTCTCTCTCTCTCTATGCTCTCTTGTTTGGTCGGCAAAGGCAAGGAGAAATGGCTGATCAATTGTCTAACTTAAGTGTATAGGCTCAAGTATAAGTGATTAAACAAAGACCCACTCAAGTGGCAAACATGTAATTAAATCCAACTTGTTAATTAACTTGTTTTAATCTAATTTATTCATTCCTAATCAATTTTCAGATAAAAAATACCATAAAATCATAAATATTCTACTGATCATAAAACATCAAACGGTTTCTAAATCGGCCGCCGATAAGGCCTTCAATTAACGGTTTAAACATAAAATGCAAACAGATAGTCATTCAAGCAAACAGATACAATATGCAATAAAACAGACAAACTCATTCAATTTCAGTCTCGATTTCAATCAGTTCATTCAGTACTTAGGTTAACCCCATTATCAGTCATTATCAGTTCAGTTTTAGGGTAACCAGTATATAGTTCAGTGGTTTAACGGTAATCAGCACGAGGGTTGTTACATGTCCCAAAAAAAAATTATAAATTCAAAATTTTATTTATATATTTTAAAACCAATTCTGTTGGGTAGTTCGAAATTTGCTATTTTGAATAGCTTGAAATGTCAAAACAACATTGTTTTATCACTTTTTTTTTTTTTTTTTCCTTTCCCCTCTCTTTTCTTTCTCAAACTAGTTTGAGAACCAAACCCAAGCAATGGCGAGAGAAAGAGGAACACATGGGGAAGAGGAAGAAAGGACGTCAGAGATGGCTTTGTTAACCGAATAAGAAGCTGTTGGAGTGAGTTTGGTAGTTTTTAGAGAAAGAAAGCAGAAAAATTGAAACAAACCCACTTTCTCTCTCTCTCTAAAATTTAAGTCACAATTAATCTAGAGGAGAGAAAAGAGAGAGAGAGAGAGAGAGAGAGAGAGAGAGAGAGAGAGAGAGGAGGTTATGTTGGGTTTGTTTGCTCTAAAATCCACCATTAATCCCAACCTTCAAAGCTCTTTTTACCTTCCATTGTTCTTCACCAACATAATTTCTCCAACCCATCACAGAGAGAGAGAAAGAGCCAAAATCCACCAAGAACAAAGCCTCTTCTGTCAAGCATATCTCAAACCCTTCTCTTTCCTTTTCTCCCTCTGTTCTTTTCTAAATCCAAACTCAGAATCAAAATCAAAACCATAGCCACAAATCTCTTTCCTTTTCTTCGTTCTTCTTTTCAAAACCCAAAATCAAAATCATATCCCAAAATCAAAACGAAACCCAAGACTAAACCCACAGATAAATAGTTATATATATAGATATAGAGAGAGAAGATAAAAGGCAAATTTGCAGAGAGGGATGCTTTTGGAGAAAGAGAGAGATAGAGAGGAGAGAGAAAGAGAAAAAGAGAGATACCAAGCATTCGGGCCATTCAAGCCCCTTCCTTTTCGAGCTACCAGGCATTTCTCTTTTAAAATATCTTTTCATATTATCTTAGAAAACACGTGATTGTCCTGATGCTCAAATAAAAAATAGGTGTAAATAAAATTAAACATTATGAATTGGGTAAATTATAATTTAACCCCCTGTGATTTGCCTAAAAAACACAGAGGCCCCCTATAGTTTCATTTGTAACACTTAAACCCCCTATACTTCATACCAAAGTGCAATTTTCAACGGAACTGTTTGTTTAAACAAAACGTGTGCTATACGACCATGAATGGAGAGTGGAATACTTTTTCCCACCCAAAAACATATGGCAAATGACCAAGATACCCTTATTGCCATATATATATATATACAAAATGGTGTAGTGCAATAAAGAGATACACGAAATTCAACAAAACACACAGCATGAGAGAGACACCCAGGACTCACCAAGCTCTCTCTCTCTCTCTCTCTCTCTCTCTCTGTGTGTGTGTGTTTTATGAACCACTCTCCTCTCTCACAGTTGAACTTCTATAGAGATAGTGACAAGCATGGAGTCCTAAGGGGACTAAACTCCATTAACCCATCACACTCCCAACATCCTCTTACCCTCCTCCCTCTATAGTTGCAACTCCTTAGCTGTTTTCTCTCTCTCCCTCATAGATTATCAACCCACATGCATCTATCATCTCTCTCACTCTCTCGCTAGCTCTCTCTCGGCTCTCTCCATAGACGCACACCCACACACGACACTCACACTCACACGGAGCAACAAGCACACAGATACACACAGCTGGAGACACACAAAAGATGCACTACTCTCTCTCTCTCTCTCTCTCTCTCTCGGGTTTGAGTGTTGAAGAAGAAAAAAGAGATACACACGACCCATCTCTCTCTCTCTCTGTACCTGGTCTCTTTCTCTCTCTCTCTCTCTTTCTCTCTCTCGCTTGAGTTGGCTCTGAGATGATCACACATACACTTCGCTCTCTCTTCGGAAGGAAGTTATCTCTCTCTCAGTGACTAGTTGAGGGCTTTGTGGGTGGGTGTGTTTTGAGAGAGAATTACAATGTCAATACACCATGAAGCACGGACCAACTTCTTATTTCATGCAAAACCACCACTCAAAATCACCACCACAACTTCTCTTTCTAAAAATAATCTAAACCCACTTTTCTTCTTATAATTCAAATTAGTAACAAACCTAACCCATGAAATCAAACAATTAATATGTGTAAACATTTAGATTTTTGAAATAGCATTGATGGAATTCATACCAACCAAACCCACTTTTTCTTCCCGTTTCCGACATTTCTTTGGCCCATCTTTCGGACTCCATAACTTTCCCGATTCTTAACAATTTTATACTGTTCTTTCACCAATCTTCTCACCTTACTTTATACTTCATTCTATGTTACCTCGTTTTTTCACTTCTTCCTGAAATGGGTGGTTTTGGCATACCGAAAGTTGTCCAAAAACTTCACACATTTCAAAAAAATATCTCCAAATCTATTTCTTTCTTTTTCATCATCCACTCTCTTTTCTTACTTCATCTATAGCACTTTGTAAATGGTGGTTCTTGGTTTTGACGAAGATGGGCAATGGTGGTGATAATGGTAGTCACGGTGAGAGAGACGATATATATATATAGAGATAGAGAGAGAAGTCAAAGCTTGGGTTTACCATTTATCCTTCTCCTCAGGTACACATCTTAACTTATCAATGCTTGGGTTCACTACTATCAAGACCAAATGGGGCTGTACAACCTGTTGATTGGTGGTTTATAATGGCATTAAGAAGAAAATTAGAGAAATAAATAAGGGTAATTTAGACTTTTTACAATTTCTGTTACATTCGTCCAAAATTGCACTTTGGTATGAAGTATAGGGTTTAAGTGTTACAAATAAAACTATAGGGGGGCTCCGTGTTTTTTGGATAAACCACAAGGGGTTAAGTTATAATTTACCCTTATAAATTCTTTAAAATAATTTCTTGTCCTATCAAATCTAATTGCTTTAATTAATAATTATTGATTTAAATGTTTCACAACACATAATAAAAAAAAAGTTGTTGTCGATAATTGGAGATAGTAGCTAAGGTAGTTGTTAGTCGCGAGGTATAGTGACCGAAAGTGATTGTCACTGGTGGAAGATGGTTGGTAGTAACCTAAGGTGGTTGTTTGTCACAAAATGTAGTGGCCCAAAATGATTGTCAATAGTCAGAAATAGCGGCCAAGGCCACCTATGATAATATTCAACGGAAAATTAATGAAATATCTCTCCCTAATTTTGAGTAGTAAAAGAGGTCAAATATATTTTTGACAAAATTGTTAAAAGTTCAATCTAACAATTGCGTAAGGCATTAGATCCAATGGATATTTTTGTTGATGAGAAATCCACACTTCGTGAAATAGTTTAGTGAGAAATCGTTTTGTTGTTTTGAAGGACATTTTATTTTCAATTTACCCTTTAACTTATCTGTTGAATTTTTTTTATTTGTTAATTTGTTTTGAATCTAACTATTGAAATTTTTTATCTGTTCAATTTTTTTGAATCTATCTGTTGAATTTTTTATCTATCTGTTAAAATTTACTAAATTTATTTTTAATCTATCTGCTCAAATTTTGAATCTATCTATTGAAATTTTTTTATCTGTTGAAACTCATTAAGATAAAATCTATTACAAATTTTTAATTGTACAAATTGATTTCATGAACCTACTTTTTTTTTTATTTTTTTTTTCTTTCTCTATTTTACTCTCTCACTCATCCTCATCTATTTCTCTCTTTATCTGTTGGTTTCAAGTATCAAGTTCTCACTCACTCTCTTTCTCACTTGCTTCTCTCTTTCATCTCTGTCTCTCTCTTTCTCCACAAACACACTTTCTCTTCTCTCACTATCTGTTTATGAAACAAGTTAACTGTTTTTGTTTTTGTATTTACAAAATTTAATAAATTTTTATAAATATAATTTTTTAATATCAAGAACAAAACTTTATAATTTTAAAAAATGCTATAAATATAAATGAAAAAAACTCTAAATATAAATGTTACCTAAAGATGACCATAATCTTTGTCTAGTTTCTTTAACAAATATTTCTTGGTTTAACTAACTTTTATTTACCCTTTTGTTTTTGTTTAGAGAAATTTTTAGAGTGTAAATCCTTAAAATCACCCCCAATAATATAACAAGAAGGATAAACTCTATATAATTAAATATATAATAAATTAAAAATTCAGATTAAAGCATGTCACAGTCATTTTTGTTTTCTTAGAAGAGACGAAAACATCGAAACTAACTACAAAACTTGCTGTTAACTGATTTTTATTAGTAATGTGTAGGGTTATTCAGTAAATATTATTTTGATATCTTAAATTATAAAAATATATAAGTGAATTTTTAAATTATTAAAAAATATTAATTTATGTTTTAAATTTTAAAAACGTAGGTGGTGTTTGGCAAGTGATTTTGGGGTTAAAATAGTCACAAAAAATAAAATAGGCTATTTTAGCCACAATAAACAAAACATTACATCCAATCCATAATCTTTACACTCTTATCTCACAAAAAAGTCAAAAAAGTCAAAAAGCGAAAAAGCTCTTCCCAAACCAAGCTTTTTAGCTAAGACTAAAATGGTCAAAAAATCAAAAAGTCAAAAAATCAACCCACTTTCCAAACAGAGGCTAAATAAATATCTTAAGCTATAAAATTGTACAAATTGAAACCCTAATAGAATGGTCAAAATAAAACAGGTTAATAATTTAGGAAATTCATTTATACGTTTTTATAGTTTAAAAGGTAAAATAATACTTTTTAATAATTTAAAATTTTATTTATATATTTTTATTATTTAAAAGGTCAAAATAATTTTTTCACTAGTTTAATAGTTTTTTGTAAATAATCATATTTAAATAGGTGAATTCACCTCGCTTGTTTCTATTTTTTAAAAAATACTTTTCAAAAAATTCTAATTTTTTTTTTTTTTATTTTTACTGAATTTTTTAAATATTTTAAGCAATTTTTTTACTTTTTAAATACACCTAACATAAATACATCTAAAAAGTAAAAAAATTGTAAAAAAAATCTTTTAAAAATTCACTAAATACCAAAAATATAAAAAAAAATACAAAAATTCAGTACATTTTTTTATATTTTTATGTATTTATTAATTTTTTAAAATATTTTTTCACAAATTTTTTACATTTTAGATACATCTAAGTAAGGTGTATCTAAAAAAGTTAAAAAAATATTTAAAATTTAAAAAATATTCACTAAAAATAAAAAAAAAATACGAAAACTAAAAAAGTTAATTTTAAAAAAACTTAGGGGTTGTTTGGGGTGTCCTAAATAAGTGCACTTTTTGTCTTTTTAGACTAAAAAATAGAGGTTGAAAATATAAATGTTTGTGTTAACTTTTTGACTTTTTATAAAAAAATGTGTAATAAAAAATTATAAAAATTAATTTGTACAGAAAAATTCGACTTGGGAGTTGTGCAGCCGTAATTGTTGACTTTTGATGAATAGTGTTAACTTTTAAACTTTTTGAGTAATTTTTTGACTTTTTAACTTTCTAACTATATGCCAAACTTGACCTTAATCTAAAAAACTCAAACAAAAAATACTGATTAATTTTGTTTATAATTATTTGTATGGAAAATAATTAACGTTTGTTTGGTTTTGTAGTTGGATGTGAAATAATTAGTTTTTTTTTTTTTTTTTTTTTTTTATTTAGTGTGATGTTTTTTTTTTTTTTGGCTTCTTATCCACTAGCTCAGAAGCTCAAGGAGAAGAAATTTTCGATCGAGAGAGAGAGAATGGGGGATTCAACATCGGAAGATTTCTCAGTGTTAGTGTTGGCGTCAGATCTGGGGGTAGACGCTCGGCCCTTCTTGTCTCCATCAGAGCGAGAAACAGAAGACAACTTGAATGACTCTCCCTCCGATGAAGACTTCTCCGATCTCGACGCCTTGCAATTCTTTCGCCTCGAACCCGGCTCCGACAAATCCGCCAATCGCATCTTTCGCATCGTCGGAAAATATTTCCCCGGTAAAATTAACTCCCACCTGTATCAATTTTTAGCTATATTTTACCCTTTTTATTTGTTTTTTTCAGAAGGCTTTTTTCAACTTTTGGTCATCTGGGTTTAGTTTGTTTTTTCACTTTTTGATGAATTCTGGTGGGTTTTTAAATTTTATACACTGATGGAGTTTGTTTCTTTTTACCTGTATTTTTCTCACTACTTGAACTATTTGAATTATATGGGTATATATGGTGGTTTTTTTTTTGGGGAACTTTTAAGGATTAATAATTGAGGGGGTTTCACACATACATGTATACTTGCATATGATAATATATAGTCTTTGTTAGAGTATCTCCAATCCTTACTCTCTTTTTCATCAAATTTTGAGTGAAAATTTGGTTAAAAGCTTGATCGATATATGGAACACTCCGATCCTTGCTTTACCAAACTTATCCTAAAAACTTGTTTTAACCATTTTGGATGAAGGAAACCATCTCCAATAATCCTTACTCTTTCAAAAATATCATCAAATTTGATTAATAATATGAATGTTGGGAATTTGGTGAAGGATGTTGTTCACCCTTAATTTGGTGAAAAAATTGCATCTCCCTTGATTTGGTATAGATTTGGCAACATGAACTGCAGACACCACCTCAAAAGAAGAAAGAAAACGAAACAACACCACCCTACACATCAATACCTACTCTGCAGTTAGCAAGTCACCAACTTGAAGCCTATTCTAGAAGTGATACAGATATAACAGTTGAAACAACAGAGAGCACTACATTATCTTCATAGGCTCATTAGACAAATCACAATGATCATAGTAGCAATTCCAACCCCTTTTAGCTTGCTTCGTCCCCTCAAGTGTTGCATACAGCTAAGCATACAAAGGCATTTTTTTCTCCCAAAATATTGTGACTTAAAACTTTTTACATCTTCTTAAACTTCAAGCTCCTCACTCACCCCTTTTAACATTCTATAAAATATCACAGTTAAGAAGACACTTTCAATTTTTTAAAATCATTGACTACCTTGTTTTTTTTAAAAAAATATGAAATTAAATCTATTAACTAGTTTGACATAAAATTTGGACAATATTTAATAGAACTGGACTAGAAAACTATTTTTAAAATATTGTCACATAGTTGATTCCGGGGTTGCGAACCCCTATAATTCTAGAGGGGCAAATTCTTATAAATTTTTGATTGTCTTACTAATTGCTACTATAACATAGTTTTTTTGCAATTTTGAGGTGTGCTTGTCACCCCTTACTCTCCCATTGAATACATGGTTAGTGAATGTGATCACTTATTCAAGCCAGCCATGCAAATACATGGTTAGTGAATGTGATGGTTTTAATTAATTTAATCTGCAATCTTCTTATTGACTTAATGCAAGAAGAGGAGAGTGGAAACTAACAATGAGAGGGAAGATATTGTAGTTTTCATTCCCCCTTTGAGACAAAATCAGTGTGGGCAAATCAAAAATTTTGGTAAAAGAAAAAATAAATTAAATTGAAGAAAAAATATGCATATAGCTAAGTAGATAGATAAACCAAAGTTTTACAAGCATGTCTGCTTTTCTTTTCAATTGGATGTACTAGTAACTTGTTTCCACAACATTATGCCTGCTGCAGTATTATCAGCAAATATGCATGCCTGTTCTCTTTTGGCCTTTTGCTTGATGTGGTCATTTTGCCCCAAGAAAGAAACTAGATGATTTAATATATGAATATCAAAGTGGGCATTGAATGTTTTGCCTGCCCTTGCCCTTGCCCTTGCCCTTGCCCTTTTCCCATGAAACATCAAGATTTTGCTTCTCTGTGAAAATGTAGAGATATTTAGAATAGCATTTAAACAGGACAAACATCTTTGTGTGAAATGTTTCCTGTGGATTTGACATGTTGATCATGTTTATGACCTCATTCAATGAAATTAAGACGGTATGAGTTCTGTTTAATAGAGCTTTAATTGATTACTTTAGATGTGCCAATGAGTTTCCAAATTTTGTTTGAACTTCATTATATTTTCTAATTTTTACTTTTCTCACATGGGTTCCTTTTCTACCTTGTACTTTGTTTATGTTGACTTCTGTTTGTTTCTACAATAATTGATGCCCCTGTGACTCACTGGTGCAATCTATGGTATCCAGCTCCAGTTATATGTGGGGAACGTTTGAAAAAGTATGTTTTTCACAAAATACGTACTGAGATGCCGGAAGGACCATTCTGCATTGTTTACATGCACAGTACTGTGCAGAAGGAAGATAACAACCCTGGCCTAACGATCTTGAGGTGGATCTATGAAGACCTTCCCTCAGATTGTAAGGATAGGCTTCAGGTTGTGTACTTCATTCATCCAGGGCTCCGCTCAAGGCTGGTCATTGCCACTCTTGGTCGCTTGTTTCTAAGTGGAGGGTGAGTTGTTTCTTCACATCTTTAACTATCAGAACACCTGAATTCAGCATATGCTACTTTCAGAATTTAGACAATCATCTGAACTTTCAAAACATATCTGAGTTACTTCATAGTTGCGTATGTAGGTGAGGATAAGGAAGAATGGCTTGTAGAATGTCATCACTTTTAAAGTGATTCTTTAGAAAAATTTAGGTTGCATAGAAGGTCCATAAATGAGATTCTGAGGACCTTAAATTGGGTTTATTTTCACCTGGGTTATAAAATATTCACGAAAGGATCTTATACCCATGAAAATACTTTCTTTTCCAGTTATTGCATCATAAAACTGAACAGATACTGCCCCATTTTTTGATAGGTTGTATGCTGATGTTCTGTTTGATTGGGTTTTCAGAATTTGCCTTTAAAAAATTTCAGAAACTAGTTTGGTGAAAGAAAAAAAATTTAAAAAACTCATTAGTTTCATTTTTTTTTTTTTCTTTTTGAGGGCATTAATAATTGTGAAAAATTAAAAAATATATTTTTTAATGTTTATTTTTGTCAAAGTATTTTCTTTTTTCTTTTTTTTTTTTCCTTTTTTTTTTTGGATTAATTTTCTTTTGCAAAATTTGTGTCATTTTGAGGAATGTGAAAGTAGCAACACTGGAGGATATGTGTCCCAATGAGCCATTTGAAATCATTAGAGTATTATCACATTCCATTCTTCCTAGAAGTTAATTTCAAGCATGTGGATAATTGCTTGTGTGTACTTTTTAGCATCTATCCTAAAATGTTGCTTGATTATCTCCCAATCCTAATGCAAAAACCTCAGTAATCACATAAGATTGTTGTTGTCATTCTTCTAATTTGTATTATCCCTTCCTCGTCTCTAAACCTCTAAATTTTCCTTACTTAGACTCGATTTCCTGCAAATAAACCCTAAATTTTTAGTCTATGATGGGTCGTTTTTCATACCAAAAATAAACACTAAATTATACTAAACTCCTTGGAATAATGGCAAATCCAGGTATCAATCCACAAGGACTAACATAAAATTAAACTAATTTAACTTGCAAGATTTCAAAATTGATTTTGATAAAAAAGATTGATGAGAATTATATTGAAATGAGAATTAAAATGAAAGAGAAATTAAATTAACAATGAAAATTAGGGATTGAGATATTAATTGGGGAAAATTATAAGGCAAATGAATTCACCACTAGTTACATAAATAAGGTTTAAAATTGGAAGTTGATTGTGCTATAGTTCAAACCACCCAATACTTCACGACTACAAGCTTGAAGTATTGATCATGAAGATTATCACGTTCAACGTATAGGCACGAATCATCTCAAGTAGTATGAGTTGTTCACTCAAAATTAGGGTAGCAACATGACTAGTCTCTCATAACATGATTCGTCTCATACTTTAAATACGAAAGAAAAGATAACAATTGTATGAGAAGCATTCAATAATCACAAAAAGTAGAACACTTAGAAAGAGAAAAGTAGAAAATATATTGAAAATTTTTTAAAACACCATACAACTTGTTCAAATCATTACAACAATCAAAAACCTAAGAAAAATCCTATTTACTTGGTTAGGGTTTCATCAAAACCCTAGAAATAGAAGCTTAGCCGCTCATGGAGGAGTAGAAAGATGAGGAAGAGGTTGAAGCCACCATGGAAGCACCACCTTGAAGTCCAAGTCTTCTCTTTCAAACCCTAGTCTCCCTCTTCCTTCAAAAAAATATTCGAACCCTTCTCCAGCTTTTCATTCTTCTTTTTATACCTTCAGACTCCCAAGACAGGTTGAAAAAGTCACGCACACTTTCCGAGGTAAAATTGCACGTGTGGGAGTATTCGATTCGCTGCACTTCCATTTTAGCCACTTTTTGACTCGTTTTACACTTGTGTGCACCCAACCTGATTCAAATTAAATACTTGTGAAGTATGCCAAGTTATACGAAGAAAAGCATTAAATAATATTTATTATTGGCCTTAATGTAACACACATCTCAGCCTCAATCAGTCTAGTGGCAGTAACTTATTTTGAGTTTTGTAAATTTTTAACAAGTCAGCAATGCCATCAATGTTCGTTTGTGCTCACAATTATTTCTTGTATGGATACAGCTTATATTGGAAAATCAAGTATATTAGCCGGCTGCAGTACCTTTGGGAAGATGTAAGTAAAGGAGAGGTTGAAATCCCAGAGTTTGTGCAGAATCATGATGATATTCTGGAGGAAAGACCGCTGACAGATTATGGAATTGAACCAGATCCACTCCGCTTAACTGAGATGCCTACAGCCTACTCATTTGGGAGAATTGACGAGAGGTGGGCAGCTAAAGAATTTATGTCTTAAGAGTGTGGCTATTATTATGGAGGCTCAAAGCTAGAATATAGGTCTCTTAGTATGAAGCCTTGTACATATTGTTGAATATTGTTGTTGTGTGTTGCATTTGGGAACTTTGAACCTTTTCTGCTTGTGAGCTAAAACTTTAGCAGATGTTTCAGATATGTTGTGATGTTTGTTACTTACATACACACTTTTTATTTGATCCTTTGTCACTCCTTGGTGGTGCTTTTTTCATGTTGTAGAATTGTAAAACAGGTTGCTTGGAGGAACCATTATGGATCTTGGGATACTACCAATAGATCCTAATAGTTTTCATCAAGGCCTATTAAAAATAAGTCTTAATAAAATCGCCGTGAAAAATAATTCTTTGTGACAATTTTTAGCATATGTTGTTAAAAATTGACAATTAGTAATTTTTTTTGTCACAATTTTTATAAATTATCGTTAAGCTTACAATTAGTGACGTTTATTTTTGACAAAATTTTTAAATTGTTGTTGAAAGTTGAAAATTAATGATTTTTTTTGACAATTTTTTTTTTTTTTAAATTGTAGTTGAAACTTATAATTAGTAATATTTTTTGTAACAAATTTTAAATTCTCGTTGAAAATTAATAATTAGTGACTTTTAATAATGTTTGATGAAAAATCTTATTAATTATTATATGACCTATTAGATAATAAGTCTCCCTATTATGACTCACATGTAAGTTTCTCGATGATCTACTTATGTCAGGACTTTGACTAATAAAGGGCATGGTTAAATATTAAGGCAAAGCTTGGAAAGATAAGAAAAAGTTAACAAAGTCAAAAAGTTACTTAAAAAGTTAAAAAATTAACATTATTCACCAAAAGTCAACAATTATGGCTGCACAACTCCTAATCTTAATTTTCCCTTGCAAATCAATTTTTACAATTTTTTAATACACACTTTCTCATAAAAAGTCAAAAAATTAACCCAAACATCTATATTTTTTTCTCAATTTTTTAGTCCAAAAATACAGAAAAATACACTTATTTAGGTCACCCCAAACAACCTCTAAATATAACGGTGATATCACGTAACGATATCAGCATCTAATGAGCATGGGATAAGACTTAATTGATTTAGTCCTTTTGTAATTTTTTATTAGTCAGTGACGCCACGTACGATGCCGGCACCATTACTATATTTTTTCGAATTATACAAGTGTATTGGAATAATCATTTTGGATGATCCATTACAACTGTATTTCGGATTCTACTAATGATTCCATGTTTAACTGCGACTCAAATGTAACTCCAGTAAATGATCCAGTATCCCAACTGTTTCGGCTTCAAAAGTTGATTCTACATTGGAAAAGTACGATTATATTTAGTGCGGAGGTCATGAGACTCGGCATGTTTGGCTCTTTGAAGATTGTGTCCATTTCTATCAGTGGATCTAAGCGAATCTGAGTGAATGGTTTGGGAAGTGGCTAAAATAGTCAAAAAGTCAAAAAACCAACTAAAACACATCACATCACCTCTCTACTTTTCTGCACACCTTTTCGTAAAAAGCCAAAAAATTACTAAAATAGCCTGTTCCCAAACCAAGCCTAAGTCCATGCTATGAGAGTTATGAGGTCATGGACATTTCTGAACCTCTACAAAGTTGTGCCTGGAAAAAATGGAAAAGAGAGCATGTAATTGAGGACAGTTTTTCCAATCCATCTCTTTTTCAAACCCCTCAAAGTTGTACTCTTCATTAGCCTCTTCTTATCAGTGATCAGGGTTTGTGTCTTGTTCTCTTTTTCTGGTTTGTGTTTCATCTTATATTCTTTCCAGATTTTAGTGCTGCCACCAGATTGATTGGCTATTCTATTGCATCGTGTGGTAATGGATATAGTGCCTATTTATCAGTTTAAAATTAAGGATGCTAAGAGAAGTTCGGATCATTGTCTATTTATCAGTTTCATCTTTGCTTTTTTATTTTTATTTTTTATTTTTAATGTTGGATCATGTTTCCCAAAAAAAAAAAAAAAAAAAAAAGAAAAAGCTGTGGAAATTTGTTGAGTTGCAACTTCTACATTTGCATCTTGTTCATATGATATAGCTAAGTGTAACCGAACTACTATAGTTAGAACTGAGTGAATAGGGGCAAATTTCGCAATTGGTGAGAATATTTCTCCTAGTCTATGCCCTCGGGTGTAGCCTTTCGCCATTAGATGAGCCTTGCACCTCTTTATCGAACTATTCACATTGCACTTTGTTTTAAGAACCTATTTGTTTCCAATAATATTCATTTATTTATTTAGGGTGACAAAAAAGAGGAGCTAGGCTACGCTGGTCTCCCAGCCAGGGCACTCACAGAAGGTGGGAATAGCCTTAACAAGGGGCTAAGGAGTTTTGAATTCAAGCATCTAGGCGAGGCAGGACGAAACTTACCGTTGAACCAACCCTTGTTGGTGTTTCCAGTAATGTTTCACTATTCAGAGCCATCATAAATGCTTCTTCTTCAATTTTAAAACGACAATGAGAAATAACTTCATTTCACTTTTGTGTAGTTGAGAGTCCCAATCCCAAGAGCTTGAGGAATTCCTTCGTCATTCTTTACTAGGCTACTAGGTGCATTTGCTTATAGATCCTCCATCTCGTAGGACTACTGATGCAGGGTAGATTAATGAAACGAAAATCAAGCACAAATATGAACCATGAATTTAATAAATTCTCTCAAAAATAATCCGAGTTGTCCTAAGGCTTACAGCTCCTATTTAAAGTGAAAAGAGAGGCCTAATTACAATAGGAAATAAATTAAAAAGGCAATGCTTACTAATCAAGCCTAAACCAAAGAGAATATGAAATTTATCAAAAAAAAAATAGAAAGATTTGAGTTAAGCTCAAATGGATTTGTTTAGACAAAGTAATTAAAGAAACAAATCTTTTCTAAAACGGCAAAATCACGTAATTAAAGGCCTAAACAGTGGAATTTAGTTGAAATATATCGTACACCATAGCAAAGCAATGGATATTGATCGTGACGTCGTTTTCCATGTCTTGACCAAATCCCAAATTGTTCTGAGCAAGTGCCATTTTGCGTCTACTAGTGCATTTTCTCTTTGCCTTGTTTGTCCATGAGTCTCAAGAACTCTGTGGCCAAACACTCTGCACCATCCTCCCTGCCTGAAAAGAATTCGCCCTTGAATTCAAGTTATCATCTGAAGAATCCCCATGGTATGGAACAAAATGCTTAACATTGAAAACATTTGCAATGCATATATGACCGGGAAGCTTCAATATGTAGGAATTAGGGTTAATCTTCTCAAGAATATCTACCAGATAAATCTTCCTGGCAACTAGCTTGTTGTAATCCCCTATTGAAAACCAATCCTTGGTGAGGACAGCATACACGAAATCTCTGACTTCAAACTCCACAAAACATCATTTCTGATCAGCTTTTTCCTTGTATTTTGCAGAAGTCTCTTATAGTTTTTGTTGCGTGGACTGATGAAGTTATTGCAACTGAGCCATGAAATCTTCTCCCTTGACATGAGTCCACTTGAAGTCTAGGATTGGTGCAAGGTCCAACGATGAATGGAGGACAATACCATGGACAATTTGGAATGGAGACAAACCAGTGCTATGGTTTACGGAATGGTTGAATGCAAACTCTGCTTGGCACAATTTTTGGTCCCATGATTTTAGGTGATCTTCGACAAGACATCAAAGCATATTCCCCAAAGAACGATTGACTACTTTGATTTTCCTATCTGTTTGAGGGTGGTATGCATTGCTAAAATCCAGCTTTGTGTTCACCAACTTCTAAAGGCAACACCAAAAATGTCCCAAAAAACACGTGTCGCAATCAGAAACAATGCACTTGGGCAGTCCATGCAATTTATAAACCTCCCAAAAGTATAATTGTGCTACCATGACTACATCTGTAGTCTTTTTACAACGAATAAAAAGTGACATCTTTTAAAATCTATCTACCACCACATAAATTGAATCATTACCTCGCTAGGTTCGAGGCAAGCTAAGGACAAAGTCCAAGCTAACATCTAACCGCAGCTGAGTTGGAAAAGGAAAGGGTAGGTGTAGACCTGCATTGGTGGCAACCCCTTTAGATACTTGGCACGTATGACACCCTTCCACAAACTTATAAACCTCCTTCCGCATTGTTGGCCAGAAGTAAGATGCTGTCACTAATGCCTGAGTTTTGTCTCTGTTCACATGGCCTTCATTATGCAGTTCTCCGATGATCTTTGTAGTGTCCTGGTTCTAAAAGTCGACTTGAACCCGTTTATATATATGCCTCGACACACTTTGGGATTATAAATGGATGGGTGGTGGTGATGTTATATTTGTTTGCTTATTTTCTTTCCTTTGTTTTTGTGGAGTTAATATTTGGACTTAGAACTATTTTAGGAAAATTAGAACCAAAACTTGTTTTGCGCCTGTGATGTATGAAATCGCAACCACGAAGGGCCGCGACCAAACACACCTTGCAGTACTTTGTCTACGAAAAACCATCGCGCCCTCGATGGTGCTCGTGACCAAAAACATCATCTAGTATCTCACCTGTGGAAAATGGTTCACCCGCAGGAGTGGCCCGTGAATGACTAGGTCACGCCTACGACCACTTTTGTTGCACCCGCAATTGATTCTGTCACGCCCGTGATTTGTCTGTCTATAAAAGATAGCTCAGTGTGCGAAAATATCAGTTTTGAGCCCTCTCTTTTCCTTCTCTCCTCTATGGCGATTTTGACCAGCTTCTTGGACTTCAAGCTTGGTTTTGAGGCATCTAGGCTTGGATCTGATCTTCATTTCCTTCATGAGTATTGTAGAGCTTGGCGAGGATATCATTTTAATCTCGGCCAAAAGTTGATTTGAGCATTCATTCTTGCCCTTAGCTTCTCCTCTTCTCTTCAAGAGGTAGGGTTCTATTTCATTGACTCTATATGAGTTTGTTGGTGTGTTTGTGATAGTCTCACTATAAAAACTAGCATGTAGTTGTTGTTGATTTGGAAAGAGCATGTTAATGAGGTTAGGGTTCGGTGTTTTGGATGGGTTTTCTTTATTATTTGCTTATCAAACCCTTTTTTTTTATAACAAATTGCATTTGGAAACTTTAATTTTGGAAAACCCCAAAATTGTAGATAAAACCCTATATATTTGTGAGTTTGAAATTTGAGAAATGGTTGTTGATGAGTTGGAAAAGATGATGTAGTTAGCTAGTTGTTGTTAGTTATTCTCATTTCATATCTTTTGAGATATTATTGATAATGAAAATCCGTTGTTGAATGGTAGTGCACCGAGCATGTTTTGTATAATTGAACATGTCATTTACATTGGCATTATTAAAACAACATGGTTTTAATTAAATGGTTAGGGTGAATCTGAGTCATGAAGAGTAGAGATTGGGAATGATTTAATTTAGCTTTATAGTCTGAGGTGAAATATCGAAAACCAATGCAGTTAGGTGCCAAGGTCCTTCCAATTAGCAACCGGTAAATTTGGTTGTTCAGGTGACTGACAGAGTGTAACTTCACACAATTAGGTGGTACTTAGTGATGACTGCTAGTAGATACATGGACATGAGAGGATTCACCGAATTATAGTTTTAATGTTGAAAAATGGTTTATTTAAACATAATGTTTGGAGCATTGTAGACACCCCATTTTAACCAACCTTATGACTTGGGTGCTCTTTTCTAGTTATCCAATGATGAAAATCGAGATGTGATAGTCTTATCAGTTCCTCACAAGAAACCCGAGAGTTGAGCCTTAAATACCAACCTTACATATGTTTTGGCCAAAATGCTTTTTTGACCAATTGAAAACCTTTTTCAAACTCTATTTGGTTGTGTAGTTCCAAATGTTTCCATCATGTCCTAAGGCTCACCTCTTCAAAACTCAAAATGCTGTCTTTTTTCAAATAAATCGAGCAAAGGATATAGTGTAAATAAATAAAAGGGTTAGAATCCTTTGAAATACTTGTTTTTCCTTTTAAATCATGCTAACTTTACCTTATTGATCCAACAATGTATTTTTCAACTGGCCAGATAAAAATACAATCGACCGGATATATAATGGTACATCCGGCTGAATTGTTTGGAAACAGAGCATTTTCAAAAATTTTGGCCTTTTCTATGAAGTTTCTGCAAATATCTTAGATATTTGTGTCGAAAACTCTATAAATAGAGCATGAAAACTTTATTTCATAAGGTTACCAAATTTGCCCGAGGCTTAGAGAGAGAGTTGAGAGCTCCCTTCCCACACTTCATTTTCAACCTCCACTTTCTTGACGTCAACCATCAAAACTCCATTAAAATTTCACTCCAAGCTTCTTGTAGAAGATCTTAAACACTCTAAGCTATATCTAAAGGACCTTGATGGTGCTAAAAAAAGGTTTGGGAACCAAGAAGCTTATCCTCTTTAAAGAGGTGAAACTTTTGAAATTTTTCATCACTGTCTTTCTCTTGTTCTTCATTTATAAGCTCTGAATTTTATTGTTGGCTTGTTGTAATCATATGATCAGTCCTCATCGATGTGGTTTGAGGTAGAAAGTAGCTACCCATCCATTGAGTTGATAGTTTTCATTACTTTTCCATAGCTTTGCTCTCTTTTCTTAGTTTCTAGAGGTATAATCCATTGTTGTTATACATATTGAAACCTTATATGTGTGGTTAGAGGTATATAGTAGTCACTCATCCACAAGTTTGATTATATAAAGTAAATTCTTTCATTCTTCACACTTTCTCATCACATATCTCATCCTTCTAGTATATTGGTCCATATGCTTCAACACATGCTCAATCTAAATGACTAGAGGTGGTTGTTTCATGGGGCTAGAGGGATGATCTTTGAGATTTATTGTTGAGGAAGTCATTATATTTCATATGCATTGATTTTTCTTGGAAATAAAGTAAGAAAATTTAGGTCAAAGATGTTGAAAATTCTATTTTCCGTCACTTGTGAACATGGAAATGGGTGGAAACACCCTTATTCCATGAATAGAAGAGGAGTCTTCAATAGCCTTTGATGAATTCTTGCTTTAAAGGCAAAGCTTTCACTAAGAAATGACAGGCATTAACCTACTCTCTCTAATTGATAGCATGAATTCGGTCATTAACCTATCCTTATTTACAAAGAGATGATTGTAGGTACCTATCTATTTCTTAGGCTTGAATTTCTTCTTGTTTAATTCATGAAATTAGGTGAATTTGTTGTAGAATATATGTTGTACATAGTTATTTTCAAGGGTTCGGGCCTATCTACCTTCTCATTAAGTGGTCTCCGCCAGAGGGTGAGGTACAAAGGATGAGCACCTCTTAGAAATTGTGCTTTGTTTCTGTTCTATCCTTTTTTACACAAAACAATGTACATTCCAAAGGATTGGACTGGCCAGACATCTTTTAAGTTGGTCGGATGATTTTGTGGCCAGCCCAATGAAACTTATTCCCAAGCAGAGCAGAGTAGTACAGTACAACTTATGGGGAGTGTTCTCTTGGGCATTTTTGGGCTGGTGTGTTAAATTCCTTGTTTATTTTAATATGATTTGTAACATTCAGCAGCAATTTGGTTGAATCAATTCATTGTTGTAACAATTCTTCCAACCCCACATCTTATTCATTCATTTGTTGTAATAATCTCATCCCTCCACCTTTCTTTTCTATTCATTCTTCGTTGTAATAACTCTCAGCCCCACTTCTTACTATCTCTTTTATTTACGTGATTTTCGTATATGTTGTATATAGCATCATGTTTTTATGTTGTGCATCCATTTTTCATGCATATGGATTCAGTTAATTTGCATTTGTGGAATTTATCATTTCCAAGGTGGTTCTATGCGCTCTCTCATGTTTTGAAATGATACACATGTCATATAGTAGTAGCCAAATCTTTAGTTACATATTATAGATGTTTTGCTTTGGTTATTTGTATATAGGATCATGCATATATATTCCTCTTGACATATTCTTTCACTTGCCGTCAAGGCATACTAGGTGAGTATTTTTAGTTTAGCATTTTGTATGTACATGTTATTTATCGTACCCGGCATCATACCATGTGGTTATATGCTTAAGTGAAATATCTGTGTGAATACCAGTGGATGGAGGTTGTGTTGTTTGTGTTGGAATGCTGTTGAATCTTATACTACTGAGTTTTGTTTATTCCAAGTTGTACAAAAAAGATTTTACAAAATGCATAAAACCAAAGCATAACATAAACAAGCAACGCAATCTATATTTATATGCCTCAAATAGTAATGATAGCATTATTAAAAAATCAGAACATGAATGTATGGAGATTGTAAAAATCACATCATGACTTAATAGATGCGGATCTTTTAATCGGATGAGTGGGGGTGCTCAATTTATAACCTTTCCTCCTCATACCTAAGTTCTTGAACCGAGACACTTTAGTTATGATGGATAATGGCCTTTGGCGTGAGTCACAAGTTTCCTAATCTTCTCAAAAGATTAGGTAGCGACTCTAAGATCTGGTGATGTAGTCCATTTTTGGGCAAAGGTTTTGCAATAAAATGGATTTTTCATACAAATTGTCGGATCTAGACTCTCATTTAAGTTTTACATTACACTTGTGGAACCAGATTAGAAGATAGGGAGTCCGAATTGTTGGGCCCAGGCAGTAAACCTGAAAGGGCATCCCAAAAGCATGTTATACATATATAGCATCATGATCATCTATACCTGTGATATTGTATTAGTTTCTGAAATGTTTCTTACTAGACTATATATTTACCTTGCGTGGCTGAAATCATTTTTAGATGTTGATGGTATGCCCCAATCTTGAGCTTGGATATCAGAGTTTGTGCACGAGCTAGAAGAGCTCTTTAATTGTTAGGCCTTGGGCCCCTTTTTGTGTTGGCCGAATGCCATTTCTTGTAAAGGGTTGTGCCCTTGTTTTGTAATCCTTAGGTCACTTATATACTTACTATTGACTTGTATTTTTTGTTTTACTCAATTCACCTAGAATCTAAATATAAAATGTATGTAATGGAAATTATCATATAGAATAGATAATGTTGGTTAAGCATGTATGAGAGATTGCATTTTATTCTATTTATTATCTATTTATTTTTAGTAGTTAATTCATTTAATCAAATGGGCCAGATCTTGGAAATCCGGGGCGTGACAATCTTTAATCTAAAACTCGTCAATTTTTCATCTTACATATGGTATTCACGGTACCTATCTGCAATCAAATTCTTTAACACACTGGAAAAGAATGGATCAATTGACAACAAATCTAGTAAACTATAAAAACCATGTACCTTCGTGCAAATAAGTGTAAGGAATGAAGCTTGATGGCTAAGGGCATCAGCTACCCTATTCAAAGCACCAGACTTGTGCTTAACAAAAGAAAACTGCTAGACATAAGCAGCCCACTTGGCATGACGATTGGATAGCTTATCCTGGATATTGAGATGCTTCAAAGCTTCATGGTCAGAGTATAAAACAAACTTACTGTGGATGAGGTAGTGATACTAATGCTTGTAGCACTCTGTGCTTCCTATTATAATGGAACTATATTTGAATCTTTGATTACCTTGATTGAGAACCTTCTTAGTTGTTATTTGAGCCTTGGTTGAGGTGTTACCATAGTGGTTGGGTGAGATTGAATAAGAAACTCCAAATTTGAATAATTGTTATTGAGTAGTTTTCATTCTTTTATCATTTTCTCTCTTTATACTTTAAATCTTGATATGAGGCTAGAACCATTGGAAAGCTTACTTTCGGGGCTTCAATTTGGGCTCAAGAATGACTCTAAACAGAGTCCGAACAAGAGAGTTATACCTATTTGAATTTTGTATTTCTGTGTTGGAAGTATGCTCACTCGAGTGAGATTTTCTTCGCTCGAGCGAACTGCGCGATTTTCAAAGATTCTGGGAGCTTCTTTTGTACGCTCAAGCCAAGCTTCCTTCACTCGAGCAACCACGTCACTAACAAACATTATAAAGTGACTTTTTGGCCTAAAAACTTTATTTTTCTCCCTTTCTTCTCCTCTCATCCTCCAAACCTGAAACCCTAAACTTCCAAACTCTTGATTTCTCTTTTATTTACCCAAGATTCACCCCAAATCTTTTAAGAATGTTGAAGAGCAAGCGTAGATCAAGACTTCTACCAATTGTTTTGCGATTTCATTGGAATTTCAAGTTGGGTCTTCATCTTTAGCTTCAAATCTTGAGCTTCGAATCTTGAGGTAGGGATTTCTTTGCTCATTTTCAATACCTCATCTATAGATAGATATGTGGTAGATTTTATTGCATAAAAAAAATCATATCCATCACGGATTTCTTTGAAAATCATAAAAAGGGGATCTAGGGTTTATCATTTGGGAATGAGATTGTTAAATTGATTATTGTTTGGGTTAATTGGGGAGTAATCTAGCATGTTTATGTTGAAACAAGAAAAATCCCTAATTTAATGTTTGACTTGGTAAATTAAAAAGGGTTAAAGTGGAATAATGTTTGTAAATTGTTATTATGGTTTGTGTAAATGTGTTAATAACTAAAAGGGAGAATTAACTATAGTATTAGAATTATTTTGGATTGATTATATTAAGTTGAGTTGGGTTATGGCTTTGATATCCATGGATTTCATTTTGTGAAATGAAAAGAATGGATTGGGATAAAGGATGGAGTATGTTAACTTGGAAAATAAGAGAATTGATTTTTGAAATGGAAGAATGAAATGATAACACTACATGAATTTCAAAAATTAACTTGAGGTTGGATTATGAATATTTTATTTTACTATTGTTGTTGTTGGATTTAAAATATTATGAGAGTTGGATTATTATAATACTGTAGACAGGCCCGCGGGGGACCTCGCTACAGCTCGGACTCGATTTGTGTTACGGTTCTTAATCTTGAACCAAAGAGTCCAAATCCGGCAAATCGTTTTGAGAAAACAAATTTTTAGAAAAGAAGTGCCAAACATAGACTGCTTTGCCAGATACATAGTCGCCACCTAAATATTTTATTTTTGGGAAATTTAGGAAACCCTGACTCGTTTGCCTAAGGCCACGTGTCCGTCATCACCAAAGTTGCCTCGGCTCGGGAACTTGGGTACGATTGGGGAAGGTCACTTCGTGAGCACCCCCGCTCGCCCGATCAAAGATCGGCCTCTACTAACTATGATATCTAGTTTTGAAAACATTATGCGTTCTTATTTCGGTTATTAGCCTAGATTTACTATGTGATGCGCACAGCATACAAGTATAGACCGGGTCACCTGAATTGGAACAAAACATTTCATGTTTATTTTTTGAAAGATGGTTTGCTACCCGCAGGTAGGCTTAAAATGCAGATTTTGCCACCCTCAGGTGGGCTTAGAAAGATGGTTTTGCCACTATCTAGTGGGCTTAAAACTCACAGTCAATGATTTGTTCCAATCTAAACAACCCAACCTTCACCCACAAGCATTTAAGCAGTTATATCACATAAGCAGTTAGCCTCGTGGTAAGCATGTTATTCATGGTAGTCACTCACACACATGCAAGGATACTAAAGCATAAAACTCACCGAGTACTCCAAGCCAAAACAGAAACCGATTAGAAATCCATGCATGATCCTAAATATACAGGAATGCCTAATGCAACACATGCAAAAATGCAAATATAGCAGGCTCGGCTATTCTAAACATGGCACATGAGATGCAACAGCTATCAAGTATTCAACTCGGAATTGAAATACAAATGCAGTTTGTATGATGCGCCGAGCCCAGTGCATGCAAAACAGATGAATGAATGCAAACATGCTATCATACTGTATGCTAATTGAAACATGCCCTAATCTAACTATCGTAAGCTGGTAAATAAAAGGAAAGAAAGACGTGGGGTTGGAAGACATACATCACACGCACGCACACTTATTACAACATTGCCCTCGCGCAGAGGGTCCAAATAAATAGTACAGTCCAAATAATACAGTCCAAATATGTACAAATCCCTAATTAATTTACAAATTAACTATGAAAAATAATAAACTGGCATGCAAGCCAGGGACTGTCTTGACTCTTCTTCAGATGATGAATGAATCCGGGTTGCCTTCGCGCGGAAATCCACTGTGATGCCCCAATTAGCCTCTGTTTTGCAATAGTTTTTTGGAAAGCGCGCCAAGCCTCGGAAGACTGCTGATTCTTGATTTGCTGCAACAGAGAGCAGGAAAGGGGCATGGCAATGTATTTTCACAAATGTATGCATGCCTCAATCCTCGTGCCACCAATCACGCATCTCGATGCATGATGGCCGAGGAGCCGAATTACACAATTCAATATGAAATGAAATGCACATGAAAACACAACAAGACCTAACTCCATCATGGATAATCTAGAGTGTCGGTGACTGGGGAATTGAGACACGTTCCGTCACTCGGAGTACGAAACGTACCTCGTTTCCCGTGCTCGGGCTAACGCCTATCCCGAACACAATGCAATATGCATGACATGCATGAATGCAAACTAAGATACAACCTAACATGCACAATGCTATGAAATGACATACACGATGTACGAGGTAACACGGCATACACAATGCGTTAACATACAACCTAGCATACACAATGCTATGGAATGAAATAGTATACACAATGCATAATGGACTTACACCAACACAAGTGGACCTCAGCCACACTCACATAAGAGGCCACTAGATGAAAATGAGACACTCGAAATGTGTGCACGCAAATCGAGGACCGACCCTAAGGCACCGAATGCCACTCTAACAAGACACATGGCAAGACATGGAATATGATATACTAGCATGCAAATTTCAGAGGCAATAAGTGGTGCAAAACAGCCCCGAAACATGGCAAAACGACACCCGATGCATAGAATGAATCCCGAAACATGAAATTAGGTGCATGGAATGACCTATGGCTATGCAATGCATGCATTATTTGAACATGAAGTGTGAAGACAGAATCAAGAAAGCCCCAAAAAAAGCATATTTATAGTTTTAAGCACGGCCAAACAGTGAACACAAATGGGGCTAAGCTAGCATGCAAAAATGGCTCCGAAAGCGAGATAATGAAGCAAGTAGCAGCTTCTGACCTTAAACAGAGAAGGGCCCTTATACAATGTTGAAGAGAGGCCCAAAATATGATATTTTAGAGTTTATGACAAACCACAAAAACAAACACAAGTGTAGCTAAACTCTCATGCAAGAAATGGGCCAAAAGGGAGACAAAGAAAGAAGTGATGGCTTCCGACTCCAAATAGATGAGGGCCCTTCAACAATATTGAAGAGGGGCCCAAAATATGACCTTTTACAGTTGATGATCAAACCCAAAACAGTGTACAAGTATGCTCAAAATACTATGCAAGATAAGGCCAAAAAGAGAGCTATAACACAAAGCATAAAAAGGATGCTTCAAACAGTAAGAGACCCTTAATGAAACATGAACAGGGGGTCAAAATAAGGCCATTTATAGTTCAGACCAGAGCCCAAAAATAGAGGCACAAGAGGCTAACAAATCATGCAAAAATAAGGCCAAAAGAGAGATACAAAGGCAAGTGACAGATGAAAACCTCAAACAGTGATGAGCCCTTCAACAATGTTGAAGAAGGGCTCAAAATAAGCTACTTTACAGTTTACAACATGCCTCAAAACAGTTCATACATAAGCCAAAAACAATATGCAAGAAAATGGCATACAAGGGAGGTAATGAAGCAAGTGCAACAAGGAGGCTTCAAACAGTTAGAGGCCCTTAAACAAACATGAAATCGAGCTCAAAAAAATGCTATTTTCAGTTAGGGTCGAAGCTCAAATATGCAAGAAAGTATGGCTAATGTATTGAGCAAGAATAGGACCAAAAAGAGGAGAGAAGGACTTACCCTTGAAGACTCAACTTTAGCAACCTCTTGGCACAAGAAGTGGTGTTCCTCAGCTCTAGAAAACAGCTCCAAGTGGCTGGAATGGAGGTTGGAGAGGTGGTGCTATGTGGTGTAGTGTAAATGATGCAAGGACCCTAAAGTTTGGAGTCTTGGAAGAGAGGGAAATGGAGTGTATGCAAGAGAGCTCTAAAGCAATTTTTTTCAACCCCAAAACCAGAGCTGGGGTGGTGGTTATATAGGCAAAAGAGGAGGAGAAAGAGGGGGAAAAAAGGGGGGGAAAACAATTCAAGTTTCCCCCCAAAATGGCAGCTCCCCGGATACAAAATCTGAGGGGAAATGAAATAGAGATTTGTGATGTACCAACTGCAAGGATCAAGGCCGGCCAAGTATCTAGGTCACAGGTGGCCAGCCAGCTCTCCCCATGGCCGGCCGGCCAGGGGTCAAAAGGGCCAAGTGCAATTAGTGGCCGACCACCACAAATTGGTGGCCTCCCATGTGTGCTCAACACAACCCTGTGGTCAAAAAATGGAAACAGTGAAGCAGGAGAGAGAAAAGGCCACTTTTAGGAGCGGTTCAAAAGGGTCAATCACAATTACTAGCCGACCATATGATATTGGTGGCCTCCCAGGTGTGTACAACACAAATATGTGGTTTAGAGCTGGAAAAAGTGGCCTTAGGGTGGTCAACCTTGGCTTTCGAGTGAGAAAAACGGGCGACGGAGGGCGATGAAGGAATATAACTGGTTGTTGAAACAATTACTGGTCTTCCACCCTTCTACGACCTTCCTGGTGATGAAACAGAGATCCCTGCCAAAAATGAACGCAAACCAATGCAAAATGAAGGTTCGGGGGTTGAAACGCGCAGTCCGAGGCCCCGAAAACTGACTGTTAGGCACCGAGAGTGGTGTTCGATCACGAAATTGGTCTCTCGGACCACAGTGTCCCTCAAAAGGGAGGAAATAAGATGCATGCCAAAAATCGGAGCAAACGGAGGTGATTAGGCGGTCCCGAACCGAGGCACTCGGCCTGACGACTTCGAAAATCGGGAATCGGGCTCCGAAATGGGCAAAATGGCCTACGACCACAAAATGTAGCCCACGGCCACTGAGAGATGATCTACGAGACCTCTCCCTCCATTTGGGAAGAGAAACAGAGAAAACCGAGCCTGGTTCGCAAACCGAGGCAAATCACAGAAAAGCCCGGAAGTCCGGAGGCAAGGCTCACGGCCGAGACTCTGAAACCTCTGGACGAGCACGATATGCAACATCATCAAGCGCTCAATCGGTGACGTCTGAGTCTTAAGGTCGGTCAAAAATGGGGTGTCTACAAATACGCCGTGTTAAATACATAAATTTAGAGGTTTTGTCCTTGGTCATCGGTGGAGAATGACTTTATTGTGTTGAATAGTTTATGTGTGTGCATTACACTTGTTGGTTGTACTTTGTCATGTTGTGATGATTGGTAACGTATACTGCGCTGAGAATGAGAGGTACCATTACCTTCCAGCTAGCACCTGGAGAATTAGCTACGCTTAGAATGAGAGGTACTAGTACCTTCCAGTTAGAGACTGGAGAACTTGGCAGAGGTACCATTACCTTCCAGCCAGTGTTTGGTAAATTGGCATTTCATTGTGGAAAGGTGTATCCTTAGCTTACCGTGTTTAGGGCAGGTAGAGCAGAACTTATTTATCATTATTGTCTCAGTGTATCTATGTATGTTATGGGTTATGATGGTTATGGTTCTGGAAGGCCGAGTTGCCTCATTTGTTGATTAGATAGTTGTTGGTTGCTTATTGTTTCCTTTTGTACTAAAGGTATACATGTATAGATATGAATGTGTTGGAAACGGACGTAAGTACTGTATTGAGATTGTGAATAATGTGAAGGACATCGGATGCTTGTGAACATGTTTTGAAAAGGCAAATCAGGTGTAATTCCGGGAAGTAAAAGAAAACGTAATAGACTTGGTGAAATTGTTTTAGGAATTTGTTATTGTCATATGAATTTTGGAAAAATATAACAAGAAGAAAGAAAAGCGAATTGCTTACGTTATTGAATGAAATGAATGATTTTGAGAAAAGTTCTTATATACGTATATTTCTGTATAAACCGTCACATTATTATTATAGTATGAGACTAAGCATTCATGATCATAGTTATCTGTAAGTTGTTATTGTTTAAGATCATGTTGAGATCCCTATTGGATTTTATGTTCATCCCATGTTGCTAACCCTTTTTGAGGTGAACGTCAAGAAGTGTTTCAAGCTCATGGATCTTCTTTACCTGTTGGCCATGGGGCCTTTTATTTGTGGGCGGAATGCCATTGATGTAAAAGGGTTAAACCCTTTCTCTTAGTTTAAAAGATGTAAGCCTACGGGCAATTTATTTAATTATAACTCTTGTTGCATTCATATTATATTCGGATGAGAGAATCTTTATTCATGTGTTCTTATATATATAAAGAGTTTCCGTATGTTATCTCTGAAATTGAATCTATAATAATGGTTTGGTAATGGAATCAAACTAATAAAAAGGCAAGGCATTACAGTGCTTCAAAGCCTACACAATAGCATAGAATTCCACATCATAAGTGTTGTATTTTAGTTTGGCACCATTAAGTTTCTCACTAAAATAGGCCACTAGTTTGGAATTCTGGCTAAGAATGGCCTCAATTCCCACCTTCGATGCATCACAATGCAACTCAAAAGGTTGGGTGAAATCTGGTAGAACCAACACTGGTGTTGTTGTTAGTTTCTGCTTGATTACACCAAAAGCTCGACTGGTTTCTTTTGTGACGCCCCAAATTCTACTCTAAGGGTTGAAGTTAAGGTAATGTCACTAAAGAATTCTTTGGTCAATAACTAAGTAAGATCCCAAGAATGTCGGAGGAATCAATATAGCCTTCCTTCAAAATCCAACCACCTTAGATAGTAAAGCTACGTTTTTGATAGATCTTAAGAGGTATTAACAAAGGTCTCATAAGTCATGTGATATAGGTTCACAAAAAGATATATATATATATATATATATGTATGTATGTATATATCTACGCAAATAATAATGACAGAGTTACAATCTTAATTACAACACAAAGTTCCATCACTATTATATTCCCAAAAGATGAAAACACGGATGGACTTAAACAAAACAGCTTCTAACTTCACCTATGATAGCCAGTAATCCTCAAACGTCTCTGGTTCCTTATCAGCCATGAAGATTTCTTCAACATTTGGCATGAAACGCCATGACCTTCGAATACCCAGTAAATGCATACACACCCCATCCTTTTTTCCCAGTTCAATACACTTACAAGAATACAATTGAATATTTAAGCTTGATGAACAAGTAAAAAAGTAAGGGTTACAATGTTAGGTGCTAAAATCTAGAAATCCCCCAAAGAGATTTCATTCTCCCAACCACAAGAATCGAACTCAGATTATTCAGTATGCCCCATTTTTTGCTACTTTGCAAACCTCACCCAGATGTCTATAACGATTACATACCACGTAGCGTCAACCGAGGACCTCAAAAGAGACGGTAAAGATAAGAGCCTTGCCCATTCCCTCCTTACACCAAATTACCTAGGGTCTGAATACAACCGATCCATTCAAATGTTCTGAAATAACCACTTGCGCAAGACTTTACTTCAATTAGGGAATACATCGCACCAACCAATTTGTCATAACATTAACTAATTAATCTATCCAAGTGTTCACAAACCCATTACTACCCCATTAAAGTTTCCCATTTGAGTTAGATAATTTGGTTAAGGTTAGTGCATGCCATTGAGATAACAATTTCCATATAAGCATGAGTATCATCAACACACAATGATAAGGAAATATAACCATAACATATGCAAATGTCATACCAAGTCATGAACAAGTGATAATAACACATTTATGGAGTTAAGAGCATGTAATTATCAACAAAAACACATTTTCAACTTTGGTGCACTTTAAAGATCACAATCAAAGGAACATTTTCAGATTTCTCCCAAACTTGGATTTCCTATAGTTTGTATAGAATTTTATCCAGTTTTCAGAATATTTTTCAGACTACTCACTGCTCACTCTTTTTCGAGTTCTTGGAATTTTATCTAGTTCTCAAACTGCTCACTCTTTTTCGATAAGACTTTTTCTCTATGAAATATAACACTGAAAGGAAGGTTTTGATATAAAAATTAGGTTAAAGAGATTTTTTTTTTCATTTTTCTATAATTTTTGAAAGTGGATTGAAAATATCGGTTCTTCATGCACAAAACTTGAAACAAGAGAAAAGAGGGTAATCATGGATAATTTTTCAATTCTATTGTGATAAAAACATGCCAATAAACTCAAAATTTTAGATTTAAGGTGTGCCTTTGGAAATCATGTGAGATAGGAATAGAAAAAGGTAGTCTTGATTACATTAAGAGAAAACAAAAGGGTGGAACAAAGCTCAACTCTTTTCACTTTAACACAAGAATCAACATTAAAACACATCTGAAAATAATATTTAAAATCTCTAAGAACATGTATTTGAAAGAGAAAATAGAAGAAAGGGTGGTATTGTGGCTTACTCGGGGCCTAGTTGAGATGCTTGCATAATTTTCTTCTCTTTTCCTTTCCTCCATCACCAAGCTCTCTCTATTTTTCCTTTCCTTATCCTCTCAGCTGTATGTAGACACCCCATTTTTGACCGTTCTCAAGACTTGGATGTCATCGTTTGAACACTCGATGATCATCCATGTTCGTGTTTGTTTTGAGTTCCCAGAGGTCTCGACCGCGCGCCTTGCCTCAAGATCTCTCAAATTGTCTGTTTTGTGCTTGGTTGTGGACCAAGGACTTGTGTTTTTGCTTCTGAGGGAGGAGGATGGCTTGTTGGCCATCCCCTCAACCCATCAGCTAAGGCATGAAGCCATCGGCCTGGTTTTCTTGCCATTGGCCAAAAGTGTTGGCCGATCGACACTTTTTTTGGTCGATCGGCACTTATGTTGGTCGATCGGCCATATTTTTTGGCCAAGCCCTGTTCATCTACTTTATGCAGATATTTTATGCCAGCTGTCATAGCTGGCATGTACAATTCACCCCCTCCATACACGTATATGGAGGGATTTGGTTCAATTGCTTAGCTTGCTCAACAAGCTTAGGAATTGAACTTCTATAAGAAGGGAGCTCCTCCTCCCTTCTCAAAGGTTCAGAAAATTAGGGTTGAGTGATACATATAGTTTTGTATCTATCTTGCCTTGATTCTTCATTTTGTGTTTCAAAAGTGTTATTTTGTCCTACTATTGTACACAAACACACACTAGAACACCATCTTCTTGGAGCTGGGGTCCCTTGAGGTTGATTTCAAAGTTCTTGAGCTGGTTTTAGTCAGAGGAAGTTGCTGGAGCTTTGTTCTTGAAGGTGTTCTTCAAGGGTGAGCAAACTACCTTTTGATCCCCCATTCTTGCTTAAGCTTTTAGACCTTCTTGCTTATTGTTTTAAGCTTAACTCTAAACTGAAAAAAGTTCTGTCTTTGTGTGCTTGAGACCTTTGTTTAGGTCACTTTTTGGTTTGGGGTTGTTTATCCCCTCTTAGGCCTTGTTTGGCCTTGTTCTTGTGCTTTATTTTTAAGCTTTGGGATCACTTTGTTTAGGCCTTCCCACCACTGAAATCCAGAGGGATTTCAGTGGTGGGGATGGTGTTTTAAGGTCCCAAAAAGGAGAGGGTCATCCCCTCTCCTTGTGTCTTCAATACTTGCCTTAAATGCCTCATGTGTGAGCATGTTTGTTAGGCTTGTTTTAGCTTGTATCTTAGCATGTATTTGTGATTATTTTGCTGAGGCTTACCACTGTTTTGGCTTGGTTTGGTCACTCCATGCATGGTTTATACACTTGTAGTGTAAATCGCACACACTAGTTTTATATGCTTCATAAAGTAGCATGTCATTCTAGTCTATGTTGTGTCTATTTCAGCATGTTCTTGGGCTTATTTCATCATGTCATACCTCTGTTAGGATTTGGTTTAATAGCTCCTTACATGGTTTAATAGCTCCTTGCATGCTTTATGCACTTGTAGTGCATTTCCATGAAGTAGCCTAATGTGTCTCATGTATTTGGACCATCATTCTAGCATGCTTTTGGCTTAACTTTAAGAAGTTTTTGTCCATGTTGTAGCATGCTTAAGCTTTGATTTTGGTTGTTTTTGTAAGGTCCCAGTGTCCCACATCGAGAATGGAGGGGGAGTTCCTAGGCTATAAAAGTAAAAACCTGGACCCTTATATAGCATCGAGACCTTTTCCCGAGTGGTGAAATCCCTATTAGAACTCCCCAGTTAAGCGTGCTTAGGCTGGAGTAGTTCTGGGATGGATGTCCCACTAGGAAGAACAAATTCGTGCGGGCGTGGCCCAAAACAGACAATATCGATGCCGTGCGAAGGGTTGGGGTGTTACAAATGGTATTAGAGCCGACTCTCTGGAGTACCGAGTGTGGGCCCCTGGCGTCTCTCAGTGCATGTGGGCGGGCTTACGAGCTGGCAGGCTACTGCACGGGGACGTGCAGCCTTATGGGAGGTGGATTGTAAGGCCCCGGTGTCCCACATCGGGAATGGAGGGGGAGTTCCTGGGCTATAAAAGTAAAAACCTGGACCCTTATATAGCATTGAGGCCTTTTCCCGAGTTGTGAAATCCCTATTAGAACTCCCCAGTTAAGCGTGCTTAGGCTGGAGTAGTTCTGGGATAGGTGACCCACTAGGAAGAACAAATTCGTGCGGGCATGGCACAAAGCGGACAATATCGATGCCGTGCGAAGGGTTGGGGCGTTACAGTTTTGGCCATGCATGACATGCTTTGTATAGCCCTAAGGCATTCTAGCTTGTTAGCTTCAAGTGTCCAAGTTGCTAGCATGCATTACTTGGCTCATTTCAATGATTTGGCATCATTTGTTATGATATTTCAGTCCATGTTCCATGCTCATACACTTGCACCTATCACTTCTTTAATGCTTTAAAGAGTTGATGTTTTATGCTTCATGAATGGACCATTGTGTATGCCTCCATGCTTAGACCTTTGGAATGCCATCTAGGTGGGTTTTTGGTCTTGTTTCACCATGCCATAACTCTGATTTTATTGGTTTAAGTCATGACATGTGTGGTTTTAATAGGTGTAGTGTAACACCCATTTTGTAGCCTTACATGCCTCATGCTTTTGGTGTTGTGTTCTAGCTTGTGTTGGCTAGTTTTGAGCATGTTTTTGGTCTTGTATTGACCTATCTTGGGACTATTTTGATAGCCCTTGGCCCTTTGGGGCTTGCCTCGCATAGCCATGGTTTGAGTCCCTTGGCTAGTTTTAAGTTTTAAGCCTTTTTGCATGATTTGCTTGCTTTGATTGCTCAATTTGCCACCTTTCCATGTGTGATTTCAGAGCTTACCATGTTTGTCACATGTCTATATTTGTCCCCTTTCAAGTGTTCTTGAAAGTTGCCCTCCTATGCCTAGGTGTTGGACCATTTACATATGCATGTTTGTTTTGCATTTTCATGCTTCCAATTCATAATTTTGGCCACTGATTTGGGCACGTTTAAGAGTTTCCCACTTTAGTTTAAGTCCATCTTTGCATATTGTTGCATGCTTGCTTCATTTTGCGTGTTGTTGCATGCCATGCATGTTTACATGTTTAGGTTGTATGCCTATTGCATATTAGATGCATTGTATGATCTTGTTACATGTTGTCGCATGCTAGTTCCATTGCCCCATGCTTAAGTTGTATTGCATTGTTTGTGCATTGCCTTGCCTCTTGATCAAGCATGATAGAGGTTGGGGCCCCTTATGTGTTTTGTGCATTTTATTTCATATTGAATTGCACACTTGGCTCCTTTGGCCATCATGCATTGGAATGCGTGATTGGTGGCCCGAGAGTCGAGACCTACACTCCTTTGAGTCTTAAACATGATAAGGGGTGTAGTTGCAAACATTGTCTTGTAAATGTACTGCCATACTCTGTTTGTCCTCTGCTGCAGCAAAATGAGCATTTTACAGGAAGAGATGGCCGGTCGGCTATCTTCAGTGCCGGTCGGCTACAAATGTCTGACCAAGAGATTTATTTTTGGTTGATGACCAGTTTCCCTTGGCCGATGGCCTTATCTTTTGGCCGATGGCCTCTCAAAGTGTCCTTGAGGTGATTCAGGATCATCACAAAGAATTGTGCAGTTTTCAGAGGTGAAAAACAGTGCAAACAAAGGCAACATGAGGCATGGCAATGGATTTCCGAGCGAAGCCGACCAAACATACATTTGTTTCTCTTCCTGAGGCTGCTTTACTGTTTTCATAGCTCAATTAATTTGTTTAATTAATTAAGAGTTGTGTAATAATTAATTAGCTTGTTAGTTAATTAATTAGATGGTTTATATTATTCTTTCGGTCCCGCCGTTGAGACGGCGCAATTGTTGTAATAAGTGTGTGTGTGTGTGATGCATGTCTTCCAACCCCACTTCTTTCTCTCTTTTACTTAACTGCTTATGATGGTCAGTTTTAGGGCATGTTTCATTTAGCATCCTTATGCTATGCATGTTTGCATCCATCCATCTGTATTGTATGCACCAGGCTCGGCGCATCATACTAACTACATTGTATTCCAATTCCTACTTGAATACATGTATCGAGTTGTCGCATCTCATATGCCATCTTAGAATAGCCGAGCCTATTTCTAATTGCATTTTGCCTGTGTCGCATTACCTATCTTGACATGAATTAGGATCATGCATTGATTGCTAACTAGTTTTTTGTTTTGGCTCGGAGTACACTGTGAGTGTTTATGCTTTAGCATCTTGCATGTGTATAAGTGTTGCCATGACAGCATGCTTGCCATGAGGTTAATTGCTTATGTGATATAACTGCCTGAATGCTTGTGGGTGAAGGTTGGATTACTTGAATTGAAACGATTCATTGAAATTCGTGTTTTAGCCTACTTGCGAGTAGCAAACTTCAAACCATTTCCAAACAAACGGATATGCGATGCTTTGTTCCAAATTAGGCGATCTAGTCTATACTTGTGTGTTGTGCGCATCACATAGTAATTCTAGCTAATTAACCGGAATAAGAACGCATGTGTTTTCAAAAACAAGATATCATGCTTAGTACAGGCCAATCTTTGATCGGCCGAGCGGGGGTGCTCATTGCATGACCTTCCCCAATCGTACCCAAGTTCCCAAGCCGAGGCAACTTTGGTGATGGCGGACACGTGGCCTTAGGCAACGAGTCAGGATTTCCTAAATTTTCTCAAAAACAAAATATTTAGGTGGCGACTCTGTATCTAGAAAAGCAGTCTATGTTTGACACTTCTTTACAAAAATCAGTTTTTTAAAACAATTTGCCGGATTTGGACTCTTTGGTGATTTATCGATCTTGCATTGTACTTTGCAAAACTAGATTCAGAACCGTGACATTTGAGTCCGAACTGTGGTATGCTAGAGAACAAAACGAGATTTTCTCGAGAGTCCTCAGGGCGCGTCCACACCGTGTATATTGTATGTATGTATGTGAGCGCGCTATAGAAAAAAAAATAGTGAAAAACCCAAAATGCCCTTAAGTCCAATTCAATCGAATATTTTTGGATTTAGTTAGGATGAAATGAAATGGTGGACAATTAGGAACCTTAATTATGTAAACAGGATCTAGTTAGGCTTTAGTTGGGGTGAAACTTAAGATACAAACAAAGTTCCTAATTTTGGGGTGTACTAGAATACTTTTTCCACAAATTCATGTATTTTGTTTCAAAAAGATGCATCAAATTATTTTCTCTAGGGTAGTTGGCCATTGATGATGATGTAGGAAAGATTTTCCTTTTTATTTTTGTGTACAATTTGATATGTATTGAAGATATTTTGTGTACAATTTATTAAATAAGTTTGAAGGTGCAAGCATATATCTATATAATGATAATAACTTAGGGTCAATTTGTAATTCAACTAAAATGTGAGGGCTAAGGCCTTAATTTATGAATTGGAACATTTATTTAGGTGTAGTATTTAATTAAATTAGGATTTGAGAATTCAATTTGGTTAAAATTTCTTTGTTTTGAATTAAACGACGAACATAATGAGAATTGAAAATCTAGGGTTTTAGGTGACCAATCCTTAATTAGGGAGTTAATTAATTAGTAGATTTTGGAATTGATTCCTAAGTTACCAGGTTTGATTAGGGTTCACGTGGTTTCGATCGGGACATGTTTTCGATTCTAGGGTTAAAATTGCAAATAAACGACAATGTGAGGGCTTTCATTAAAGTAATTCAAAAGTAAGGGTTTAAATGGGATTACAAAAGTTAGGGGCTCACATCTTCTATCCATATAAACTTTTCCCCTTTCGTACAATCTGTAATTGGTGCCATGATGATGCTAAATTGGGAAATAAATCACTAATAAAAGGAAGTCCATGAAAACTACAAACGTCAAACATGGTCTTTGGTTGAAGCCATTGTTTGGTTGTCTCTACTTTAGACTTATCTACAAAGATCTCATTCTTGGAAACAACATAGCCAAGGAATAAAACTTTGTCTGTCATAAATACGCACTTGTTGGTTGCCCCAAAAAGCTTTTTATGCTGCAAAACTATCAATACCTCCAGAATATGTTGAACATCTAAATCTGGATCAGGGCTATAAATAAGAATATCATCAAAATAAAGAACTACAAATTTACTGATGAATGGTCTCAGGACTTAGTTCATCACTCATATGAAGGTGCTAGGGGCGTTGGATAGTCCAACTAGCATAACCAGCCACTTAAAAAGACCCTTGCGTGTCTTGAAGGCTGTTTTCTACTCACCACCAGACCTGATCCAAATCTGATTGTACCCACTCTTCATATCCAACTTGGTAGTCAAGTAAGTCATCCAATCTTGGTATCGGGAAACAGTATTTCACCATGATTTTGTTGATGGCCCGACTATCAACAACATGTGCCATGACCCATCTTTCTTGGGCGTAAGTAACACTAGAACTATGCAAGGGCTAATGCTCTCTCTAATGAATCCCTTGGACAACAACTTTGCTACCCGACACCTTAATTCTTCATGTTCCTTTGGGCTCATCTGATAGTGGGCTCTATTAGGCAAACTAGAGCTGGGCATCAAATCATCTAATGTTGTATATCTTGCAATGGAGGCAATCCTTCAGGCAATTCTAGGAGAAACAAATCAGCAAACTCCTGCAATAAAAATTGTACAAATTTTGGTACCTCCCCTTTGGTTTTCTCAACCAAACTCTCCTTGGTGACCAATACAAAGAACATCTTTGTTTCTGCAATCTCTGCTTCGAATTATGCCCTTGTTAAAAGGTTGTTACTCTCCCCAGTTTTTGTTTTAGGAACAAACTCCTTTGTTAGAAGCAAGACAATTTCGATAGAATTAAATACCAAACTGTAGGTGTTGCTGTGACCATCATACTTGACATGACGATTGTATTACCATGGTCTTCCTAATAGAAGATGGTAGGCATCCATGGCTACCACATCACACCATGCTTGATCTTTATACTTCACACCAACGGAAAAAGAAATTAAACGACATTTATTGGCTTTTACTCATTGCCTTTCTTGAGCCACCCTAACTTATAGGAATCAAGGTGCTACTTTTTCTTCAACCCCAACTTCTAAATGACTTCTTTGGATACCACATTTTCACAATTTCTTGAATTGATCACAAATTGGCACACCTTGCCACCGTCGACTGAAAGATGTTATTACGCAGCCACGAGTCTCTGTTGGTTTCTCACAGGGTTAGACAAATCCTCCGAATAACCAGCAAGGGATCATGATCTCCTGAAACTTCCTCTGCTTCAAGTTCAAACCCATAATATTCTAGTATGTGTTCAGAATCATCATTCTGATCTTCGAGTGACTTATCTAAGAATAAGGCTTTCCTGAGACGATCCTATTTTCTGCAATTTGTAGAGCGGTGTCCAATTTTTCCATACTTGTAACATCAAGGGTCTGTCCCTTCTACTCTCATTGCCCTGTTGATGAGTTGAACCGCTGGTTTGGCCATTGGCCAACTAGTAGCTGCTCGATATGGTGGGGCAAAACTACCCTATGTATTCACTGTAGATTTTTGACTAGATTGTTACTCCCATTGCTCACTAATAAGCATCTGAAATGGTAAACAAGTCAAACATATTCAAGATATCCTTAAATTATGACCACAATCCACCGATGTACCGGGACACTATCTGTTCATCTACTTTTATCAACTCGTTCCAAGTTATGAGTTGATAAAACTTCGTCGTACAATCATTGACAATTCTTGCCCCTTTCACATGTTTTGCAACCTTTTATACACCAACCATGTATGGTTAAGGGGTATGAAGGTCGTCCACATATGCTTCTTGTAGACACTCCATTTTGACCAGCCTTATGACTTGGGCACTCTTTTTTGAATACCCAATGATAAAAATCGAGATGTGCTAATCTTATAAATTCATCAGCAAAAACTGAGAGTTAAGCTTTAAATTCCAATCAAGTACTAGTTTTGGCCAAAATGCTTTTCTACGAATTGAAAACTTTTTTCAAAGTATGTTTGGCTCTAGACATTTTCATAATGTCCTAAGGCTCACATTTTCAAAACTCATAATGTTGTCTTCTTTTAAACCGATTGAACAAAGGATATAGTGGAAATGAAAGGAATGGGTGGAATCTTCTGAAATACCTGTTTCTCCTTTCAATTCGTGCTAACTTTACCCTAATGATCCAAACGATGTATTTTTCAAATGGCCAAGCAATAATTCCTAGTCAGATAAAAATATAGTCAGCTAGATACATAATGATATGACTGGCTAAATTGTCAATTTCGTTCCTTTTTGCAAGGTTTCTTAGATATTAATGTTTGAAACTCTATAAATAGATGACAAAACCTCATTTTAGCAATTTAGAAATTTTGCCTGAGGCTTAGAGAGAGATTTGAGAGCTCCCTTCCCGCACTTCATCTTTAACCTCTACTTTCTTCAATCATCAAAACTCTATTGAAGCCTCACTCTAAGGTTCTTGTTGAGGATCTTAAACACTCTAAGCTACATCTAAAGAACCTTGAGGGTACCAAGAAACAGTTTGGGAACCAAGAAGCTCATCTTCTTTAAGAGGTGAAACTTTTGAACTTTTATGTCACATTCTTTCTCTTGTTCTTCATTTCTAAGCTCTGTTTTTCATTGTTTGCTTGTTGTAATTATGTAATAAGTCCTCATGGATGTGGATGGAGGTAGAAAGTAGCCACCCATCCATTGAGTTGATAGTTTTCATTACTTCTCTGTAGCTTTGCTCTCTTTTCTTGCTTTCTAGAGATATAATCCATTATTGTTGTATCTATTGGAACCTTGTGGATGTGGTTGGGAAGTAGAAAGTAGCTGCTCATCCATAAGTTTGATTATGTAGAATAAATTCTTTCATTTTTCATATCTTCTTATCACATATCTCATCATTTCATCATATTGATCCATATGTTTCAACCCATGCTCAATCTAAATGAGTGAAGGTGGTTGTTTCATAGGGCTAGGTGGATGATATTTGTGATTTGATGTTGAGAAAGTTGTTAATTTTTATATTCATTGATTTTTTTTGGAAAGTAAAATAAGAGTTTTTGGGTCAAAGATGTTGAAAACTCTCTTCTCAATCATTTGTGAACCTGGAAAAGGGTGGAAACATCCTTGTTTTATGAATAGAAGAGGAGCCTTCAATAGCCTTTGATGAATCTCTTACTTTAGAGGCAAAAATGCCACCAAGAAATGATGGGCATTAACCTACCTTCTCCAATTAATAGTATGGATTTGGATACTAAACCTACCCTTATTCACAAAGAGATGGTTGTAGGTTTTCATCTATTTCTTGGGTTTGAATTTCTTCTTGTTTCATTTATTTAATTGGATGAATTATTTCAAAATATTTGTTGTATAAAACCATTTGTGTAGTTGTTAAGGGTTGGGGGCCTATCTATCTCCTCCTCAAGTGTTCTTTGCAAAAGGGAGGAGTAAAAGGGATAAGCACCTCTTGGAAGATATACTTTGTCTCTGTTTTGGACCTTCTGCACCAAACAGAGTATTTTTTCGGAGGATATGTTCGGCCGGACATCTTTCTAGTCAATCAGCCGAATAAATTTGTGTATAGCCAGATGATTCTCCTGGAGGAGAACATGATAGTTTCTGGAGAGTGTTCTCCTAGGCATTTTAGAGCTGTTACTTAAAGTTCATTATTTATTTTAGTATGATTTGTTAGATTTCGTATTAATGTAGCTAAATTAATCCATTTGTTGTAAATAACTTCTAACCCCGCGTCTTATTCATTCAATTATTGTAATAATCTCCAATCCCACATCTTAATTCATTCATTGGTTGTAGTAACTTCCAACCCCACTTCTTTTATCCCTTTCGTTTGTAAGTTTTTCACGTATGTTGTAAAGCATATTTATCATACTAATTATTTACATCCATTTTTCATGCTTATAGATTCGGTTCATTTGCATTTGTGGAATTTATCATTGTCAAAGTGACTATATGTGCTATCTTATGCCTTGAATGATACGCATGCCATATGTTATTAACCGAATCCTTAGTATATTGTGGGTGTATTGCATTAGCTATTTGTATGTAAGATCATGCACATACTTTTAATACATTCTTTGGCTTACCATCGAGGAGTACTAGGTAAGCATATTTTTACTTTAGCATCTTGCATGTACATGTTATTTATTGTACTCGGCATTATACCATGTGATTATATGCTTAAGTGAAATATCTGTGTGAATGCCAATGGATGGAGGTTGTGTTACTTGTGTTGGAAAGCAATTGATTCTTATGATTCTTAGTTCTAGTTTGAGTTGTACAAAAGGCTTTTTCAAAATGAATGAAATCAAAGCATAACCAGAACAAGTGGTGCAATCTATATTTGTATGTCTTGGATAGTAATGTTAGTATTATTAAAAATCAGAATATGGATATATTGGAGACTATAAAAATCACATCATGACTTAGTAGAGGCCGATATTTTGATCAGGTGAATGGGGGTGCTCAATTCATGACTTTCCCCCCTTATACTTAAGGTCTCAAGCCGAGACACTTTGGTTATGACGGATAGTGGCCTTTGGCACAAGTCATAGATTTTCTAGTTTTTCCAAAAAATTAGGTGGCGACTCTAAGATCTAGTGATATAGTCAATTTTCAAGCAAAAAATTTGCAATAAAATGGATTGTCTGTACAAATTGCCTGATCTTGACTGTCATTTATGTTTCACGTTACACTTGTGACACTAGATCAGGAGACCGGAAGTCTGAACTATTGGGCGCACTTGGTAAACCCGAAAAGCATCCCACACTTCTTCAGCTTCTTCCATGAACCAATCTTCTATTTTCTTTGTCTCTATCTGGTTAACTTAACTTGTTACTAGCATGCAACCGCTCTGCCAAGAAACCTAATAGCCACCAATGGGACCCATTTGGAATCAATAACCTCCTTGAACTCTAAGACTTCTTGCATAGTAGCGATCCAATCTAGGAATTCTTCCGATGCCAAACCTCCTTGAAACTCAGGAATGTCGATCTTAAAATCGGACTGCTAGTAACGAGAGTCATAGTTTGGAACTATGGCTTCCCTACCTTTAACCTTTGCTTGATAATTCGCAAAAAGGTTGTTAGTAGTTTCATCTTCCATACCAGCATCCTCCTCTATAAGGCGTTGGTTTGGTTGACTATGGGTGAGCAGATGAACTGAAAAATCTACAATCTGAACCATTCCAATCCAATCCAGTAGGTTTGGTTTGGTTTTTCTAATTCGTGGTTCCAGATTAATTTGAAAAATTAGCAATTCGTTGTTTACGGATTAGTTCTGGATTATGTTCCATGGTTCCGGATTGGATCTGATCCAGACCGTTTACTATCTCACCCTATCATTGTACCATACTCCTTGCTCTAGATTTGGAGGATATAGAAATAGTTATGCAATACCAATATTCATTTTGTCATTTAAATTAGATTCATGTATTGTGTTCTTTTTATTTTAAATTAGCATTAACCTTTTTTGTAGCTTTAACCAATATGTGAGCTTTGCTCAAAAGTGATTTGGGTTGCTGCTTTTGTTGTGTTGTGCTACTGCTTTTGTTTTTGTTTTTTCTAATAAAAGAGAGTTTATTTGCTAGATAATGAACTTATGTCTATTTGTTAAATGATCAACTTATATTTTTTTGCTACGTGTTTAATGCTTTTAGAATAATGTTATATGATTTTTATTATATGAAACCGTGGTTCCAAACCAAACCAATCTGTATCTAAATTGTTTGGTTATGATTTTCCATGTTTTAAATGGTTTGGATTTGTTCTATTTTTATGAAACCGTAGTTCACAGATTGGTCTTGGTTTCATCCCAAACTAGTCCAATCTGAACCATGCTCACCCTTAAGGTTGACAGTTGTGAGGGCGATTTCTAATGTCCATGGCATTGAACTGTTCCAAAAAAGCATCAAAATGATCCTTCATACGTTGAAATCGTTCCTCTATTCGGGCAAATCGTGCCCCATTATTTTGTTTATACACCTCTTTGGCAGGGGCATGTTGACTACTATGACCTCTAGCGGCAACTCCTTCACAAACCATTGTTAATTTCGAAATTACTCTCTGGTTTGAATTGAACCGAGCTCTGATACCAACTAATGCATGGTAGATTAAAGAAACAAAATCCAAGCACAAATATGAACCACAAATTTAATAAAGAGATACTCTCTCTTGAAATATATTAATTCTCTAAAAAATAATTTGAGTTGCCCTAAGGCATACAACTCCTATTTAAAGTGAAAAGAGAGGCCTAATTACAATAGAAAATAAATTAAAAATGCAATGCTTAATCAAGCCTAAATGAAAGAGAATACAAAATTTACCAAAATTAGAAAGATTTGAGTTAAGCTCAAATCTTAACAATATAATGGCGCTATTTGGGAAGAGTAGATTGAGGCTATTATAGCCTCAAATAAAAATTTAGCCAAAAAGCCCACTGTTCAAAGCTTTTTCAAAATAAAAAATAAAAAAAATAGACTGCACTGCCGGCAGTGTAGGCACAGCCTACACTGTCAGCTACATAAATTGTTCCATCAATGAGTAAATTATAATTTTACCCCTTTACATCAATTTTAAAAAATATATTTTTAGGGACAAATTTGTCATTTTAACTTCAAACATCATTTCAACACATTTTTCAATACGACAACTCAAATAAAATTCATTTCATCTTCCCAAACACAAAAACTAAAATAACTTATTAAAATAATCAAAAAATCTCTAAAATAGCCACTTTTCAAACGAGGCTAATGAAAACTAAGGCTTGGTTTGGCTTATCCTATATAAGCCAAAAAGCCAAAAAGTTATTCCAAAATCCAAAAAGATATCACTATTCACCGAAAAAAAAATTTAAAAAATTAATTTTCTCCTAAAAAAAGTACCATTTGAATTGATGTTAGGCAGCGTTTGCTGCGGCTGTGCAGCAAAAAAGAAATGATTCGGTGTGCTTTTCACACACACAGTTGTTCGTCCCATGGGAGCCATAACGGGTCCCGTTTTGATAATCTGAACCGTTTAATGTGTAGAAATCGTCGAGTACTATATGTCTGCAAAAAATCACATTGATCGGATATCGATAACTATATGATCAAATCAGTTATATACAACAAATGGATGGTGTTATAATTAATGATTAAAAAATAAATAAATCTGATCAGATAGCTATCGATATCCGATTAACGTGATTTTTTATAGGTACATAGTGTTCGACGAGTTACACATTGAACGGTTCAGATTATTAAAATGAGACCCGTGATGACCCCCACAGGCCAAACAAAACCGTCCAGTGCTTTGTACAAAAATTAGCCAATAATTTTCAACTCCAATTCACTCAGCCAGTTGTACAGCCGGTTGTACGGCTGGGGCCCACTCCTCTATAATCATCTCTTACACACTTTTTTTATACAATTTTTTAATACATATTTTTTTCATAAAAAGTCAAAAAGTTAACCCAAACCTCCATATATATTTTTTTTGTCTTTTTTAATCCAAAAAAACAAAAAGTGTACCTTTTTAGGGCACCCCAAACCAGCCCTAAATATACTGAAAAAAAAACCTACACTACTAGAGAAATAACCTTTTCCACCATATAATTTGCGACCCCCGTACCAGCGGCAAATAGCCAATTTATTCTCCATTTTCTTTTATTTATTTCCCCTCTTTCTTTATATTTGCCCTTGCCCTTCACAAACACTGATCGTTCTTCTCTCTCTCTCTCTCTGCTTCACAGTGATATGACTGGTATGAATCTTTCTGGCCTCTCAATCTCGTTATTTCTTCCTCTCTCTCTTCTCTCGATCTCACTGTCTCTGTCTCTCAATTTCGTGTTCTCTCTCCTTGATGTTCTTCTCAGATCAGCCCCTCTGCTATGTCGATATCCTTCATCATCCTCAAGTAAACACACCTATATATGTACCTCTATATATTATGTATATGTGAATATCAATGTTTGAAACTGAATTTATTTTGTTGAGGTCTGAGCAAGAATCGAATCAGCCGTTCTCAACTTCCTCAAGATCTTGAACTCTTCGACTCTAGCTATCTCATATCTCTTTGGTTTGCAATTTTGATTCGAATCTCTACTCTCGAAATGTGTATATGTGTGTGTGTATGTTAAACACTAAGTCACTATTGATTTTAAATAGATGAATTTGGCGATTTTTGAGTGTGTTACAGATCAATAGAAGATGGAGTAATATTTCCTTTGTAGAATTTTTAATTAAAAATTTGATTAATGTTATTTTTTATTAATAATAATTTTTTTAATTGAATTTTAAAAAGAGTTTGGTTATGAGTGTTGATCAGAATTTTCAATAGTATAAAAGTAGTGTGTTTTGTTATGAGTTACAACAATTTGAATTAAGTTTTGAAAACTCTTTCCAAAACTCATAACCAAACAAATTTTCTTACTTCAGACCATCTCCAACGGTGAACCAAACTTGGCATCAGATTTAAATTTTGGTAAAAAAGTCACATTTTGGTGCTCCAACGGTTTCACCAAATTAGTATCAAAATGAGAATTTAACAAAAAAATCATCAAACTGAGAACATGGTACAGATTTCAGCAAATTACTGTGCGTGACCGTTGGAGGAGGTCAACCGGTCAACCAGCCGGTTGCCCAGCCGGTCAACCGGTTTCCTTTCAAATAGTGGGCTCAAACCGATCAAAAAAGGTTCAAACAGGTAAAAAAAAAAAAATTTGCTCTTACCGGTCGACCGGTCGGTCGACTAACCGGTCGACCCTTCCCTTTTGATGCACAGTTGGAGCAAGCCGTATCAAATTGGGAAAATTAGTTTTTTTTTACTCAAATTTGGTGAAAAATTTGGTTAACCGTTGGAGATGCTCTCACATGTCAAATCAAACTTTCAAAACTCAATTTCACATACAATTCAAAACTCAATTCAACACTCTATTCAAAAACCATAACCAAGCAAATTTTCTACACTCAAATCATAATTCCATAACTCACAAACTCAAAATACAACTCATACTCTTAAATCATATTTACAAAACTCTACCAAACGCAACCATTAATTCTCTAAAAAATAATTTGACTTGCCCTAAGGCATACAACTCCTATTTAAAGTGAAAAGAGAGGCCTAATTACAATAGAAAATAAATTAAAAATGCAATGCTTAATCAAGCCTAAATGAAAGAGAATACAAAATTTACCAAAATTAGAAAGATTTGAGTTAAGCTCAAATCTTAACAATATAATGAAAACTAATATACTGAAAAAAACCTACACTACTAGAGAAATAACCTTTTGCTACCATATAGGCCTATTTTGACAACATAATTTGTAGTCACTTTTTTTGGTTAGTAGCAAAAGTCAAAAGTTAATTTTTTTGTCTTTTTTTTCATTTGGGAAGTTGGTTTTTAGACAACGGTGAAATTACAATTTTACCTCTCATGGGTCAAAATGTGTTACATATGTGAAGTTATAAATATTTTAAATAAATGGGGGTAGTTTAGTCATTTTATTATGATTTGACATCATAAACAAACATTAATAAAAAAAAGTCAAAAGTCATTTTTTACCAACTTTCCAAATCATTTGTTTAAAAAAGCCAAAAACTTAGTTACAAGTCAAAAAAATCACTTTTTACCATCTTTTAAAAAAAACCCATAATTTGTGACTACTTGATTACCAGCAGCAAATGGCCAATTTATTCTCCATTTTCTTTTATTTATTTCCCCTTTTTCTTTATATTTGCCCTTGCCCGTGCCCTTGTCCTTCACAAACACTGATCGTTCTTCTCTCTCTCTGTTTCACAGTGATATGACTAGTATGGCTCTTTTGGAAAAGCATAAAAACGCAAGGTTTGCGTTTTTCCAGCAAAACACAGGTTGCGTTTTTCTTCTCATTTGGCTGGTGCAAAAAGCAAGCTGAAAAATTACATAATTACCCTTAATATTTATATTTTATAAATTTGGATAAAATGTAATTTTTTAAGTTGAGTGAGGGTATTTTAGTCATTTTAGTGTGATGTGACACCATAAATAAATATTAATTCAAACAAAAAAGTAACTTTTTACCAACTTTCCAAATCACTCTAAAAAAAACTTGATTAAAAACAAAAAAAAAAAATTAATTTTTACCGTCTTCTCAAAATACCACTATGAATCTTTCTGGCCTCTCAATCTCGTTATTTCTCCCTCTCTCTCTTCTCTCGATCTCACTGTCTCTGTCTCTCAATTTCGTGTTCTCTCTCCTTGATGTTCTTCTCAGATCAGCCCCTCTGCTATGTCGATATCCTTCATCATCCTCAAGTAAACACACCTATATATGTACCTCTATATATTATGTATATGTGAATATCAATGTTTGAAATTGAATTTATTTTGTTGAGGTCTGAGCAAGAATCGAATCAGCCGTTCTCAATTTCCTCAAGATCTTGAACTCTTCGACTCTAGCTATCTCATATCTCTTTGGTTTGCAATTTTGATTCGAATCTCTACTCTCGAAATGTGTATATGTGTGTGTGTATGTTAAACACTAAGTCACTATTGATTTTAAATAGATAAATTTGGCGATTTTTGAGTGTGTTACAGATCAATAGAAGATGGAGTAATAGCAGAGTGAGTTAGGTTTGTTCACTAATGTTTCGTGGATTTTTCTCTCTAACTCATTTTGCACGAGGTCTTTGATGAGAGTGAACACTAATCCTTCATCAGAGGTAATAATAGGATCATCATCATCTCTCTTTCTCATTTGCCTTCTTAATCTCATCTTTTTTAAAAAAAAATTCAACAGTCACCGATACAAATACAGATACAAACAAAGGCTCCATTTGCTTCTCCCAAAAATGTGAATTGGGCTGCTTAAATGGACTGATTCACAAATTAACTTAGATGTGATTTGTTCTTAACCCCAAGCCTTAGCCTTTACACAAGGCATGCATCAATCTCTCAAATCAAATTATTTTGTAATTTGCGCAATTCATAATTTCTTGTATATAAATATATATATATATATATTATTACAGGACACCATGACATGAGTGTCCTATATTTTGCTGCATTTTAGATTTTCACTATGTGGCACTTAAAGTTCAGAGCTAGTCTAGAATGTTCCATTAAAAAGTTACATTTCCAATTTATCTAAAGCTAATTGGTTAGGTGAAGCTCAAAAGGTCATAATGATGCTCTAGAGGTGGAACACTTGCAACTAAGGTTCTAAAAAGCGGTTGCGGTCGCCGTAACGGTGGTGGTGACGCGGTTGCGGTTGCGGGGTGTAAAGACCGTAGCGTAACGGTTGCGGTAACTGGAACCGTAAATTTTTTTATTTTTCGCACAATTTGAAAAAAACTTACCGATACGCACATTTTTTTTCCATGATCATATTTATTAGGTTTTAAAATAAATATTGATCAATTTTTGTAAATTTTAAAGTTTGATCCAATATATTTCGTATTTTTAAAGCACTATAAACTGAGTTTTTTACATTTTATTTTAATAGTTAATAACTTTATATTATACAAAAAATCAATCACTAACTATTATATATAAGATAAAAAATGACAAAAGTAAGAGAATAAATAAAAGCTTAAATATATAAAGTTTAAATAAAAGCTTAAATAAAAGCTTAATCAAATCAAATAGATAATGACCACACTTATTATTATTATTTTCAAAGAATATATAGATAGACACACACAAACAAAATGGTTGAGTGATAGCAGCTGAATACAATAGCATAGGTCTTATAGCTTCAACAAATCAATAACATATTCTTCATCTTCCCTCTTCTCTCTCTCTATTTGTTGCTCTTCCATCTTCCCTCTTCTCTCTCTATCTCTCTTCTCCCATTTTCATTTTTTTTTTGGCATGTTTTTTTGAAAGAAGCAATTCGTAAGCGTTACGTAACAGTGCGTAACAGGCCATTATGGCACCGTTACGATCGCTATAGCAGCCGCTACGGCCGATACACCTGTGAATCTCAATCACACTGCAAAAGCACCCGTAACGGGTGGCGGCAACCACCATAACCGTTACGTAACGGTTGCGGCTGCTTTTTAAAACCTTGCTTGCAACCTTTACATGCTCTTCACTTTATTGTATTTTTACTTGAAAGCACTTATTTCCTATGAATTGCCTTGTGTCCTAGATCTACAGTACAAATATCAAGCTCTCAATTATAATGCCAAGTGGCATCATTTTTAAGAAATCAGACATAATCTACTGCCACACCAATATTGCCTGCCATACCAACTCTAGAGTTCACTTTATATACTAAAACAGACTTGGACCATAGTGTGATTGGGTTTGTGTGATGCATTAGGATTGATAATACCATGCTTATACAAGCTTCATAATGAGCTGTCTAAAGTTTGTTGATTATTAAAGAATATGTTTTGGGCATGAAACAACTTTGGCCTTTTCATACAGTGTTTGATCTATGAACATTTCATATTTTGGAAGTGCTTTGTTTTCTTGGGATGTTGTAACTATTTGCAATAGTGAGACAAGTAGGCTAAAGGTTAAAATGTTCCTTTCAGAGTAGATAGTGAAGTTGAAACCTTAATTTTTATTGTTTCTTCATGAGGCTGAATCATGGTTTAGCCATTTCAAGCCCAAGAAATTATTGCTTTCTCTTTTTAATAAATCTTATTTTTTGTTTGAAGAAATAACTAGCCTCCCAAATGGATAACTTCAACTTGGGATAATGCCTTGATAACAAAACAAAACATGAATATATATATTATATCATCAAGTTAATGCTCTAATGACACTAATATCTATTGAAGAACTTGTATATGAGTTTTCCATCATATTCTTTTTAATAGAACTGTAACTTCATTGGTAATTAACAAACTACTAGTCCAATTATGTTTTAAATTTTTGTTTTTTTCTAATGAATAGGAGAAAGCATGTTGAACTTGTGGGAGAACTTTCAAATCTATCACAAAGAAGGGAAGTTGTTATATGAGGTATAAACCTTCAGCAAGTGTTTGATTTCTACGATCTGCTTGTTGTAACATAAAGTCTCTTTGTGATGTGCTTTCACAATGTTACATTCTTATTTGCAACATATGAATGCTTGATTCTTTATCTGCAATGATGTGTCCTGGATGTTGATTCTGTTATCAGCTATCACTTTTTATTTTAATTCCAAGTTGAAGCATAAATTTGTTAGGCACTTAGAATCAATTTCTACCTGTTCTTTCTATGTTAATAAACTTACTTGAAAAATATCCATATTATAAACATGATGTTTGCTATTGGCATCTTTAATGGAAATTTCTACTATAATTCGTTGGTCACTTTGCTGAGATTAAATGCTGATAGTTCTTCTCACTGATGGTGTTTGCAAAATTTAGTATCTACTTGATGACTTCGACTGATTGGACTAATGTATTCACAGTTAGTTTACATAAGCTATCTCAACAGTCACTCAAGCTGTTGCCTAGATATCTTCATGTTCCAGCATATATGCTTGTCATGATGTCTCTTGATGATGCACATGGTCAGAATAGATTATAGTTGCTTGCTGGTAGACTCTTGAGCAATAAAATGTGAATCTTCCTTTGTTCCTGTGTATGCTTTGTTTTTATCTTCAGGAATGGTCATTGACATCTTTTGGCTATTAACTGTACGTTGTTTTGGTGTGCGCCTAAAACAGCCTCAATTATGCTTTGTATTTTTGAAAAGACCCTCATTTCTGTAAATTGGAAGTAATGGTTTTGACTTGTAAAGCTAAAACAGTTAGTTCATAACTAATTTCATCTTTCTTTTTCCTTTTTTATATAAATATAATTTTTATTCTTGAGTGTGCAGGTGATTATGATTGGAAGGTCATGTGCTAATAATACTATATTAATCGGCAAAAAGCGATAGTCTGCCCATGATAATCCATCTGTTTGGATTTTTATTTATTATCTTTTATCATGACAACTCTCAGTAGTATGCTCTATTATTATTATTTTTTATTTTTTATTTTTTTTTTTGAAGTTTTTTTTATGTTTATGTTGACTACTATTTGGGATTTGCATAATGGCCAATGGGAGATTAGGCCAATGGCTACAAGTCCTAGTTTGTGTGCTAATATTGCTGAAAAACATTAGGCTTCCATGTTAATTTATGTTGAGAATTCTTTTGCAAAAGGAGCAGGTATAAACACTATTTTACAATAAACAATTGAATTTACTCCTTTTAATTTTACAGTAAACAATGAGATGTGGGTATATGTATATGAAAATATGGGTTGATATTTTTATTACATGTTTAAATTAATTTGTTAATTTTATGTTATTTTTCATATAAAAAAATTGTTTGATGCTTGCAATTGATATTTTTGTTGGAACAAATGCATATATAATCTTGTCAAAAAATAAAAATAAAAATGCATATATAATTTTTATAATAAATAATTATTTGCGACAAATTTCATTGAAGACTATTTGCGATGGTAGCATGATGGTTGCTAAAACATAGTAAGCAATTTTTTGTTTTTTATGATGGTAAAACAGCAGACGCAATAAGTAGGTTAGGCAGATTTGTGGCTGCTATTTTGCCATTACAAAAAGTATTTGTCACCCCTATATTTGCCGTCGCATGGGTTGTTACAAAAAACTTTTGATGTATTTCTATTTTTTGTGACGGCGTGTGACGGTCGCAAAAAATATTTTTTTTAAATAAACAAATCTTTCTTGAAATGACAAAATAGCGCAATTGAAGGCCTAAATAGTGAAATTTGGCCAAAATCCATCGTACACCATGGCATGGTTATTGATCGTGATGCTGTTTTCCATGTATCGATCGAATTTCAAATTATTCTGAGCCCGTGTAATAGTTCACAATTTCTAAATAAAATATCATTTTGATGATATTTTATATAGAGATTGGAAAATTATATAAAAATAAATAAAAGAAAATAAGGGGTGAAGTGATAATAAAATAAAATTAAAAAAAGAGCTTTATTCGATTTTTTAGTCTATCTAAAAGAGGAGATCATATGAAAACTGTAATCGATCGATTAGTTAATATGTCGGCTAAATGTATTTTGAAACACGAAAAATAAAAATAAAAAATCATTGACTTATCAAATTATCTATTGAGTCATGAAAAAAATCTAACAAAAGACAAAAACAAATCTACTATCTGTTTTACGATTCTATAATTTTTTTTCTTGACAGAAACGAGTTATAATAGAATTCATCTTGTTTATCTAGATGAAATGGGAGGAATAACTATGTCAATGCCAAAAAATTTCACATCTACTAATGTCTTTTACCCTTTGCCTTACTTATCCATGAGTTTCGAGAATTCCATGGCCAAACGCTTTACACCAACTACATGTCAATAATCATCTCATCTCTGTTAAGGAAATCATCCTCTTAAGAAAATTCAAGTCTCATAGATCAACACCTACTATGCATACGTGGCGATTACATAATTATTTTAGAATAATTAATTAGATTTGGATGGTAAAGATTATTTTTTTGAGTTACTAATAACATAGTATTACCATTGTATAAAAAAAAAATCATTAAAAAAATGAGAGACCATATATTAATTTGTTTCTATGATTGATTTCTTAGGCCATGTTTGATGTAGCGTTTCCTAAGTTAAAAATTGATAATCAGAAATGAAGTTTTATTTTTTTGGGAAAAGCTTCATTTTTTTATTGGGAAAATTACAAAAAAAAAAAAAAAATCCAAAAGTTTGATCCTTATGAGAAAATAAATCTTGAATTTTTTATTTTATCAATTTAAACCCTAAACTTTTGATTTGTTTTCAATCTAAAGTATTTTCTTATTTTCGTTAAGTAAAATCGACTGAAAAATGATATTTTAATCATTAAACTCAATGAAAAAAATATGTTTTAGACATTTTATATATACGTACATTGAATTTAATAACTATAATTTTTTTTTTCATTAGTTTTACTTATCAAAAAAAAAAAAAAAGAAAAAGAAAAGGTGAAAGATTTAGATAAAAACATATCAAAACATTAAGATTTTAATTGACAAAATTGAAAAGTTAGGGTTTGTTTTAGTAAATCACTCAAACCTTGGGATTATTTTTTGTAATTTTCCTTAATTTTTTTGATTGAAATTTAAACTACATTTTTCATTTAATTAAAGCCCTTTAATTTTTCAAATTAGTTCAAAGTGATCATTCTATTTCATTCTCTCTTTTGACCACTAAATACATTATATAAGACATAATAAAATATTAAATTGATAAAATGAATCATAAATTTACTTTTATAATATCAAAATAGAAGCAACACCCTATCAATTGAACATTTTTATGAGTTTATTAAGTGTTCTTTGTTTTTTGTTTTTTTGTTTTTATCAACTTTTATACTTGAAACAAAAATATACTTATGTATCATTTAGTTCCAAGTGACCCTTCTGCGTAATATTGAACGGTGATTTACATTTTCTGATATGAATAATACTATTAAGATAGAAAAATGCAGAAAATTAATATAAAATAATGTGATGAGTTTTGATTTTATTATTTTGAAATAAATTATCTTTCAAAATAACATATTTTAAGAAGGGAGAGCTTCTCTCCAATCCAAATTGAACTGGAAGGTGCTGTTGGACCTTCGTGAATCCACCACCGAGCCCACATCAATAGTTTGAACCGTTTAATGTGTAAGACTCGTCGAATACTTCATACTCGTAAAAATCACATTAATCGAATATTGATAATTCCTTGATCGGATCGCATTTGTGTCAACAGTAAATATGATTTTAAAAATAAATTATTAACATAAACATCATCTAATTAAATAACTATTGATATTTAATTAACGTAATTTTTTACAAGAATGAAATACTCAAGCATTGCACGTTGAACGATTCAAATTATTAATTTAGGTTTCATAGGCTCACAAGGGTCCAACAAGACCCTCTAATTTGAAAAATCAACTACAAAGAAGCTTCTCCCTTTTTGAAAAGAGTAATGTTAGAAACTTACATATTTATACTAACAAATTCACTCATAATGATGTAGTATGAGAGTCAGGTCTATTATCATTAAGTGTATAACAAATTAAAAATTAATATATATCCTATCACATCATTATAAATAAATTTTGAATATATTTTTTTTTAAGATTTCAACATTTTCCTTGAAAAAAAATCAATTACATCATTTTTGTTGGCTCCCAAAGTATATCATTGTCGTTACAAATTAAGGTGCAGCCCAGATAACCTTTCCTTATTGGACAAAGCTGGCTCCAATGTAAATGCCAACATTGACACCTAACTGGCTTGTAGGTCCAATTTTGTATGGAATTCTCGCCAGACACACGGCTTGATTTAGAAAAATTCTATTGGAACACCATATCTTATTTACAAACCATTCATTCCGCAACAATGATAGAGACTACTAATTTTAGAGTTCTAAAAAGACCACTAATGACATGGCACTTAATAAAAAAAGAAAAAAAATACAACACCAAGGCCAAAACATTAAATCATTCATGATGGGACCTACTGCCACATCATTAGTGATAACACTAATTAGTGCTCCCACTTATTTTCCTTCATTCCGTGCATACTATGATTTTATTATTATTATTATTATTATTATTGTTCTCTATATACACCATTAATTTTCATATTTTTCTATTTCTAGTGATGGCCCCTCACCCAATTAGGCCCGGACCCTAAACTTGAGCTTGAACTGTTATTTTGAAACTTGACCCCAGATCGTAGCCTGGCCTGACCTAGCCCAAAAAAACTTTCCACATTGCAAGCGGCCTGGCCTGGCTCAACAGTCCACCCGCCCTCTCTGACTGAGCAACAGTCAAAATTAAAAAAAAAAAAAATAATCAATTTGCTGCATATTGCTATGGTAAAAACAAGTAAATTTAAATATTCATTCTCTCCTCATGCGTAGACTGATGCGTTGCCACTGCCAATGGGAAATTTTTTTTTAATAATTTAAGGTTAAGTTTGGGAAGTTTAGAATAAGTGTATTTTTTGACTTTTCTTGTATTATGTGTAGAAAAAGTAGAGAGGAGATGTTGATTGATGTGACCCAAAAAAGATAAAAAGATGAAATAAGTACACTTATATTGGAATGCCAAACTTGACCTAAGTGTCTGTGCTGCAGACTAAAAAAAAAAAAAAATTCAAATAAAAAAAATAATTCAAATGGTCACATGACTGTTTAACACAATGGCCCAAAAACAAAAAAAAATTATTTATAAATTCGCCCTATCCTCACAAACTCCTATAAATTTCACATTCTCCTATTTTTATTTTTCACAAACGGATCCTCTATCTCAAACTCTAATCTCTTTCAATTTTTTTTGAAATCTCATTCCTAAGGGGCAATTGTAATTGTGGAAGAATAAACTTTTATCAGAAGAAGCTAATTATTGTATTGCATTCACCAATTGGATAATATTAATTAGTTTAATTAAATTTATTAGTTATTAATTTTTTACATTAATTATTTCTTAACATATATTAATTGTTATTGTTTGCTCATTATTTAAATTAATTGTTAGTTCTTATATATTATTTTACTTATATTACTATGAATCATAATATTCTTAATATTTATGTCGGTATTAATGCATATACTACACAATATGAATCTGTTGATTCTCTTTTTAATGTATCTAATATCTCTCTTCCAATAGTTAGATCATCATCTAGGGGTACAATTAGTAGTGTTTGGAAATATTTCGAAAAAATTTCTATAAATAATCTTAATAGTATAATTACATTTAAAACAAAATATAAATATTGTACAAATTTACTTACGCTATGTTTGGTTGAAAGATTTAGGAAGTAATTTGGAAATAGAATGGAAAAATGTGTGAAACTATGTGAAATGTAGTATATTTTATCTACATTTTACTTACCTTTTTCATTTCCCTTTCCAAAATGCCTTCTCAAATCCTCTAATCAAACATAGTATTAGTGTTGCATTTGCAGGGGATACTAGTCATCTAGAAATGCACACTAACAGACATTTACAAAGTCAATAGCCTAATAATAGAAGCAAAATGCAATTAGGAGTTTCATCAACTGGTCATTTGCAAACATTTTTATGTGATCTTATATGTGCACAAAATTCTGTAATTGATTATATCATTAAAAAAGAATAACTTTTTATTACTAATGAATGTCCCGATTTTGCCCACATCATTTCTGAACATTTTGCATCGCAATATCAAAGTTTTTTAAGAAATAATATTAGAAATAGGATTTTAAAGAAATTTGAGAGTATTAAAAATGAATTATTTGACATCTTCAAAAAATTGAATGGAAGAGTTTTTTAAACATCTAATCTATGGTTAAATAATGGTTTACAATATCAGTGTATCACTGCACATTTTATAAATAATAATTGAAAATTAAATAAAAGAATTATTTCATTTATATTAGTTGAATTTCTATATATTGATCATTTGTTTGGTGTAGAAATAAAAAAAATGTTTTATATGAGTAAGTTTTGCCAAATAAAATATTTATTATTCGTTTAGATAATGTAACAAATTACAATTAAACTGTAACTCATTTGAAATCAACTTTATAATTAGTTGTTAGTGGTGATTTTTTTTTTTTTTTTTTACGTTCTTTGTTGTGCTCATATTTTAAACTTGATTGTTAAAGAAATTATGCATGTATACGAGACTTCTATACTGGTAATAAAAGATGCTGTTATTACTAAAATGTCTTCTACTAATTGAATTTCGGAATACAGAAAAATTTGTCAACAAGAAGATATGCAATTTAAAAAATTAATTTTAGATATAGATAGTAGGTGAAATTTAACGTATAATATGTAAAAAGAATTTGTAAACGAAGAAAAGTAATAGATTTATTTTTTTCAATAACATCAATAAGAGGAATACTGACTCATACAGAACTTAATTGACGTTAAGTAACTTGTATAAAGATTTTTTTTTGTTATCGTAACAAAATTATATATATATATATATATTCCTACTTCACCATTTATTTTACATATGTTAACAGATATAATTAAAGTTTTCATAAAATATATGGATCATGAATATTATATAACCATTATTACTTCAATGAAAGAAAATTTTGATAATATTTTGATCCATTGCCTCTTATTTTAAGTTTAGCCATAATAATTGATCCTAAGTGTAAAGAAATTGATTTACAAGAATTTTTAGAACGTATTTTCGTTGATCAAAAATAATTTATCCATATTTTGCAAACATGCAAAACATTATTTAAAGAATAAAGGTAGCTGCATCTACAAATACACCTACACACACTACACCAGTAGCCTCATCTCGAGGCAGGAGATTAAGTATTTTTTCAGCAATAAAAAGTAGAATAATATTTCAACATACAAGCGTAAGTAATTTTGAACTACAACATTATTTGGAAAGTCCATTAGTGGATGATTTTGATGATTTTCACATTTTGGATTGATGGAAAACAAAATGAAACTATATAGCTTGTGATTTCACTAATAGCCTGTAATATACTAACTGTTTCTATTTCTACAGTTGCTTCGGAAACAGTTTTTAGTGCAGGTAGATGGGTACTGAATGATTACCGCAATATGTTTTCGCTTTAAATAGTTGAAGCACTGATGATATCTAGAGATCATATGTATGTGTTTACGTTATGACAAAATTCTAGTGAAAAAGAAAAAATTTAAAACAATTTGGATGACATATCCTCGGGTAACGCGAGTGAATTGTTTGTCTCCTCCGATGATTGATCAATAATTTATTTTTCACTATTTCATTTCGTTAATATTATTATTTTTTGGGTAAATTACAAATATATCTCCTGAGGTTTGTTTAAATTATAGATTGCCCCCCAGGTTTTGAAAATTACAAATATCCCATTGTTAGAAATTTTTTATCTAAAAGAATTAACTAAAAAAATGAAATTCATAATTGCTCTCTAATACAATAATAAAATTGCCTAAATTATTAATTGAAACATATTTCCAATATCATTAAAAACTGTTAATTGACTTCATGATTTATTAATAAAAGGGATAATTTGTTACGAAATTAGAAATCTCAAGGGATAGAATGTAATTTCTAAAACCACAAGGGATGATTCGTATTTTAATTAAACCTTATGAGGTGTATTTTTAATTTACCCTTATTTTTATTTTTATTTTTTTGTATTAGATCATTAAGGTAGAGTATAATGGAAATAATTGGTAGGTTAATAGGTGCCAATTGGAATTTACTTGACTTATAGTGATTTAATTGCTCTACCATTATTAATAATTTACATCTATTTTATTTAATGATATAAATTTTTGTAATATTTTATTTTATTTTGAAATAAAAATTATTCATTCAATAAATGTTTTATATTTAATTTAATAATTATAATATTAAAAGTTTCATTTTGATATATATGAAATTATTCATTTCAAAAGAAACAATTACATAATTTCATACTTTTTTTTTGTCATAAGTTCATAACAAAAAAAAGAAGAAGAAGAAAGCCATATATAATTAAATTTAAATATTACCACGCATGAAACATAACCCAATTCTATTTAATCTTAATTAAAATATTTTAGTATAAATTTTTTTATTTTGTTTATCTCTTGTAAATTATCTACATACATAATGTATTTATCATTAATTCTAAAAAAAAAAAAAAAGAATAAATTACAAATACGCCCTATGAGATTTGCTTAAAATATAAATTGCTCCTTATGATTTGAAAAATTACAAATGCCTCACTGTCAAAATTTTTTATTTAATAGAATTAATTAAAAAAAATGAAATTTCTATCTGTTCACCAATATAATAATAAAATTATCTAAATTATTAATTGAAATAAAATTTTAACATTATAAAAAATTGTTAATTAATTTGATGATTTATTAATAAAATGATCTATTTATTATGAAATTAGAAACTTTAGAGGCATAATATAATTTTTAAAATTACAAAAAATAATTTATAATGTGTTTATAATTTATTCAAAAAAAATAAAATAATAAGGCCCTGCTTATCAGTCTAGGAGTTGACTCGGCCCGGCCAAACAAAGAACAGGAGAGCCCGCAAGGCCCTTCACAGACGAGCCCGAGCCCGGGCATACACCGTAGTAGTCTCTCTCTCTCTCGGCCCGGCAAGGGCCTTCATAGACGAGTCCGAGCCCGAGCCCAAGCTCAGAAATACACCGTCGTAGTCTCTCTCTATCTCTCAGCCTGGCCAGACCAAAAACAGGAGAATCCGCAAGGGCTTCCACAGACGAGCCCGAGCCCGGGCATACACCGTAGTTCTCTCTCTCTCTCTCTCTCTCTCTCTCTCTCTCTCTATATATATATAGCAACACTACTGTCTCTCAGTTACGCACACAGTGAAGCCAAATGTTCCGAGCTCTCAATCTCAGGCGATCCCTCTACCAAGCCCTCCACCACCACCACCACCACCACCACCACCATCACAATCACCAACCACTTTCTCAGCCCCTCAAAACCCTATCCTCCACCCAAAACCCTAACCTCACTCGCCCATTTTGCTCCTCAACTTCTTCATCATCCTCGGAAGCCGAGTTCCGCAAGTACCTAGGCTACTTCGCCCTCCTCGTCGGCTGCGGAATCGCCACCTACTACTCCTTCCCTTTCCCTGAAAATGCCAAGCACAAGAAGGCCCAGCTCTTCCGCTACGCCCCTCTTCCAGACGATCTCCACACCGTATCCAATTGGAGCGGTACTCACGAGGTCCAAACTCGGGTCTTCCTTCAACCCGAGTCCATTCAGGAATTGGAAACCATTGTAAGAGATGCCAATGTCAAGAAGCAGAAGATCCGACCCGTCGGGTCGGGTCTTTCGCCCAATGGAATTGGGTTGACGAGGCTTGGGATGGTCAATTTGGCTCTGTTGGATAGGGTTTTAGAGGTGGATAAGGAGAAGAAGACGGTTAGGGTTGAGGCGGGGATTCGTGTTCAGCAGCTTGTTGATGGGATCAAAGATTATGGACTCACTTTGCAGAATTTCGCTTCCATTAGGGAACAGCAGATCGGCGGCATTGTTCAGGTTTTTTTTTTCTTTGACAATTAAATTAAATAATTGGGTTATATGTGTATTTATCTGATTCATTGTAAATTTTGTTGCATGATAGGTGTTAATTTTTATGTATGTATAAGTACATGTAATGATTTTGTATCGTTCAGATTGGTGGGTATTTTTTTGGACTAATCCAATTGAAGAGAGTACACTCAATCAGTCATATTTCAGTTCTATAGTCTTCAATGATGCTATGTTGTTTGTTGGCTCTGATTCATGAAAGCCATGAAAGTGAAATATAGCGGCACATGAAGAAAAAGAAAGGATACGAAAATGAGCTATTGATTTTGCAGTGCGATTTTCAGCCAAGCTAGATTGTTGTAGAGTGGCTGTAGGTAATGTTCTTGTTTCTCGTCGGTGGATGAGCTGACTTTTGCTCTCCTATCTTGTGTATAAATAGGGAGTGCATGGGTTGGTTTGGTGTGCAAAGGTGTGGACGAATCAGAGTTTGTTTGTAAGTAAGAGAGTGAGGTGAGTTGAGTGAAAAACTTTGAGAGCATTGTAATTTCCCTCTAATTATAGAGAAATCTGCTGCCTGTGGAAGTAGGCGCATTGCCGAACCACGTAAATCTCGTTGTCTTTGATTGTGTGTATATTGGTGTTTGTTTCTAGGCCTGGGCACAACATGCTCACCTGGTCCATATATAAATATATACATATGATTGCTTTAATGGAGTTAGGCGTTCGCTTAGACATAATTAACAAGTGCTTATTTTCCATTGTTGTCTTGTTAATTTTTTGCTGGTTTACATGAGACATCTTGTAATAGTAGATGTCTGAAGTTGAATATGAGAGAACATGATACTTAGATTGTGCCTTTCTTTGTAGAAATAATCAGTATGTCCAGGTTGATGATCACAATCACAATAAATTGATTACGAAGTGAACAAGCTAACATATACATTGGGTAGTGAGAATAAATATGGTGGTATGATTTTGCATAAATAATGGCTCTAATATAGAGCAAAGTGGTGAAAGAGATATGTGAGCCTATCTGAATACTTAATGAGAGTGGCTTTTTTAGTCTCCTCAAGTCCATGGATCTTTAATAAAATAATAATGATTTGAATTGTTTGGTAAGCCAAAAATTTGACACCTTACGATTCTTATGGAACTAGTAAGTGCAGCTCATCATATAACTAGAATCACCTATACTATGGGATATCAGATTTTTGAAATTGACAAGTCTGGATGTTTTTGTAAGAGTTCTCACTTAGTTGTGGAGTTTTTTGGAATGCACTATATATGCGTGGGTTGTGCCTCCTTGGGCGTGGTTGGGTGTTTGAAGAAAGGAAGAATATTACATGCGCATAACACCTTTAGGCCATATGTTGTGATTTATTCCATATGCTTATTTGTTGCAGTGTCAACAACTTAGTTTCTTTTTGCACTATCCATCTTCAGGTTGGTGCACATGGCACTGGTGCTAGATTGCCTCCTATTGATGAGCAGGTTGTCAGCATGAAACTGGTTACTCCTGCCAAGGGGACAATTGAGGTTTCAAAAGAGAAAGATCCAGAGCTATTCTATCTTGCTCGCTGTGGACTTGGGGCCCTTGGAGTAGTTGCAGAAGTAACTCTTCAATGTGTTGAGAGACAAGAGCTCGTGGAGCATACATTTGTCTCAAATACGGAAGAGATAAAGAAAAATCACAAGTAATTATTTTCTTTTTTCTGCCCGACCAAAGTTTGCAAGTATATAATGATGATTTTGCAGTGAATGACTTCCTCCTTAGGGATCTAGCTAATGGGAAATTAGGATGATTTGATACTAGAGCATCAGACTTCATCATGCTTCACTGGATACTAGGGCATTTGGATTAAATGCTGGAGATAGATAACGAATCATGTGCTCAGTCATTATTAACTTCTTCTATCTTAATTTTTGATTTTCCTTACAATATCCTAGATGTGCTGTATCTTATGGGTCTTCATGTATGTATTATATTTGTAGTTTGTTGTTTAAAACCCATCTTGGGTTAGGCATAAATGCAAGATGCATTCATTTCTTTAAATGATTCTTTGTTGAAAGCATTTGGGGCCTCCCTTTGTCATTAAAATATAAGAAAAAGGCTTGGCAGTGGAGGACTGTCCGTGCCTGGCTGGGGAATATTCCAGCTGATGCAATACCGACCTCAGTTTCTTATTTTCTGTTCGAGGATCTTTTGTTTTATGAAGGCTTACAAAATTTCTCGGGTCAGCTAAACTCTGTCAAACTCCTCAATAAATATCAACAAAGAACATGTCATGACTTGTTAGGCTTGGTTTACTTTGTAAAGGATGTAAACTAAAAAAGGCAGCATTTGTTCAAATGAAGGTAATTCAAGGTTTCCTTGGTAGTTTAGTAATACAACAGTGGTTGTACTATTAAGATTAAGTAGCTGTACAACGAAATTCCTTTGGCATTGATTAAGTATTTTCCTATGATGAACAACACCCTGTCCTTGGACGGGTGTGTTGCATGCATGCATGTGTAATATCACCATATTTTAATTTTATTATGCAGCCTCATGGAATAATTCATTTTCTCAGACTATCACAAGTCCTCTCTCTTTCTTTTTGCAGGAAGTTTCTATCTGAGAACAAGCATGTCAAGTATCTTTATATACCATATACTGACACTGTTGTGGTTGTGAGATGCAACCCTGTTTCCAAATGGAAAGGTCTGCCCAAGTTTAAACCAAAATATAGTCATGATGAAGCTATGCAGAATGTTCGCGACCTCTACCAAGAGTCTCTTAAGAAGTACAGGTAAAGCACTTGTCTAATTTTGCTGCGACTTATATTGCTAGCAGTTAGTATTTCCTTGTCAGAATTGAGACAAAATGTGAGAAAACTGTTTATGGTAATTCTTCTGGTTATACTGAAGGCTGCACAGTCCAATGCCATGCTTCCTCTGTTTTCCATTTGCTTTTGTCTTTATCTCACGAATAAAGAAATTGTTTATGTCGTTCGCATGAATTTTAATTTACTTGCCTTCTGAATTTCCCTACATTGTTTTTCTACTTTCACTTTGCTTCTTTTTTTAATTTTTTTTTAATTTTTTTTAAAGCTTCTGTTAATGGCTATTGATCATTTATTCCCTAATTAAGAGCAATGACCTCAATGTTTGTGGAAATTTTCTTTTTCTGTTTCATCTCACATTTTATTTATTGTTTTCATTTCTTATCAGTGTTCCGTGTAATTCTAAATCGCTGTTTATTTGGGTTAATGACCTGCTTTAATAGCTATTTGCAGACGTGCAGTGACAGCAACCGAATCTGTGGACAACAATGAGCAAGACATAAATGAGCTTTCATTTACAGAGCTAAGAGATAAACTACTTGCCCTTGATCCTCTCAACAAAAACCATATCATAAAGGTCAATCAAGCTGAGGCAGAGTTCTGGAGGAAGTCAGAGGGATACAGAGTAGGCTGGAGTGATGAAATTCTGGGCTTTGATTGTGGCGGCCAGCAGTGGGTATCAGAGACCTGTTTTCCTGCTGGAACCTTATCAAAGCCCAGCATGAAAGATCTTGAATATATAGAAGAGCTGATGCAACTTATGGACAAGGAAGCGATACCTGCACCGGCTCCTATAGAACAGCGATGGACGGCACGCAGCAAGAGCCCCATGAGCCCGGCTTCAAGTACAGCAGATGATGATATTTTCTCATGGGTAATTCCATCACAACTGTTTCTTTGCTTTGATTTATTGTCAATAGGCCATTTTAATTTGACGCATCAATTTTTCTTGTGCTATGCTAGCATGCAAACATTTAAATCTTCTGGATGTATCTTTTTAAATTTTGATTTCAGTTTTTATCTTGAGACATTTTAAGTACCACCATTATAAAATTTGTACTGCCTGAAAATAAATCTTGGTAGGACTTTGGAGGCTTTTTACAAAGCTGATTTGAATCTGTCACAAATGGTAATTTGTCATTTGTAAACGGTAGAGGATAGTTTAGCTGTCATGTTTCCAAATATTTTCAATAGTGAGTTATGAATTATTTATTTTAATGAAATTTTACCTTTTTCTTCTAGCTCATTTTTGAGGTTGTCTCAAGCTATTCATCTATAGCTTTTCAATTTTTTTAAGGCTTTGCATTTTTAAATTGAATTGGTGCACACTTGGTCATTGCCGCGTATAAGCATGCAAAGAAAGCATCATTGCTGATGCTTGAGTTAGTAACAGGCATGATATGGGCGATAGACACACTTATGACACAATACGGTTATGCTTATATGGTAATTTCTAAAAAATTAAGATGTCTTTCGGTGGGGATACGATGATGGATAAACACACACACACACAAAGATACAAAGAAATTATTCATTTTTAACATATGAAAATAATAACAAATGATTCATTTTTTTATGTTTATACTGTATGCTAGAAAATAAGTGGGAATCATAAACCCTAGTGTCATACTTTTACAATTTATTTTTGGACAAATTAAAAGTAGTAAAACATTTAGGGTTTTAAATGTAAAAAGATGATTAAACAATTAAGTCACTTGGCCATGTTTATGTATGCATTTGGTTTCCATGCCTTCCTTATGTATAGTTCATTTTTTAATTTTTAATTTTTAATCTTGGCCTCTCACTTGTTTTTTCAAAATGAATATTTCCCACTTCTGAAACTTGTTCAGAATAAAATAAATTAAAAAGAATAATAGAACACAATTGGACATGTGTCCGAGGAGTATTGAGTCAGATGGATGTGTCCCTAGTAGGTGTATCTGTGCCAACTGATCTTTTGAACAGATAGATGCATAAAAGGGCTTTGTTAGTTGTGTTTAGTGGAAATTGATTTCCTGCTTTGTTTCCGTCTCACTGGTTGGCAACAGGTGATTAAACTGCCCAATAAATAAATAAAATATTCGAGTCTTAACTTGGAGCCATGCCAACTATGGAAGCCATCAGAACCGAAAACTATGATCAAACTTTCATCAAGTCTGTGACTTGTTGGTTTGCTCTTTTCATCAGAGTAATGCTCCTGATTCTATCAGTTCATGGAAATATAAGATTATTGAAATTTACACATTTTGGTTGCGTTGCAGAATTTAAGAGGAGCTTTCATCAAGTATGTGATTGTTTGATTTGGCACTTTGTATTCTCATCTACTGTCAATTCCGTGTTACAGGTTGGTATAATTATGTATCTTCCCACAATGGATGCTCGTCAGAGGAAAGAAATAACAGATGAGTTCTTCCATTACAGGCATTTGAGCCAATCACAGTTATGGGATCGTTATTCTGCTTATGAACATTGGGCTAAGATTGAGGTACTAATTGAATCCCGGATATTCTGTTCCTTGGAATCCACTTTTCCTGACTTAGAAATTAAGAGTCTTTATTTACTTTCCAAAAAATAAGAAAAATAGAAAGTTTTTAAGGCTGTGATTGGATCTTGGATTTGTGGAGGGACAAGAATAGAGAAGGGAAAAGAAAAATGAAATAGAAGCTCGATTTTTCTCTTTTCTGTCTCCTTTCCCTCCCACTAATGCAAGATCCAAACACAACCAAAAGAAATTGATGAGAAGAAAAGGATGTGGTCAAATGATAGAAAATTTCTGAAGATGTTTCTCACGAAGTACTCCGGTAACATCCATTTATCAGAATCATCCCTTGTATTTGCATAAAAACTTTGCTATTGCATAATGACCGTCTTGCTAAAACTGGATATAGACCTAAATTTTTACATTATTTGCACAAAGTGGCTGCTGCTGGGCTTGGACTGTGTTCTTAATAATGCTTTACAGCCTGAGCTTTAAGGAAATCAAAACTTTGTAATTGTTATTTCCTTCAATTGTCTGACCTTCTGCTTGACGGCCTCAGCTTTAAGGAAATAAGAACTTTACCTATTTGGTCAATTGTTTTCATATTGTTTCCTCAAAAGTGATTTATTTTCAGATAATTTCCAGAAACAAATTTTTGGAAACAGTTCACTAAACAAGTTTTCTATGTTTTCCACAAAATGAAAACAGAAGACAACCAAACATGTCCACTACCTGTCATTTCCTTCAATTTTTGAAAATTAAAGAGGTCCTAAGGTTTACATTCTGGGTTGAATTCATTTTGATTATGCAGAGTTTCTACATTCTGACCAAACTCAATGCAAAAATTCCAGTATATTTGTGGACATTTTCGTTTTAAAGTGGTTGAAATCTATTAAACATGCATCCTGAATTATATCTAGCTGCAAGGATCAAAAAATAATGAAGCTGATTTTTTGTCGGTTAAGGATCTGTATCTGAATGTTTGAGCTAAAGATGATACTATATGCATGCAAGATGTATTGGGGATGATACGTGGAATTGGTCTCTGTATAGATCTAGCTATAAAATTGAATTTTTCTGCATATCATTTACTAGTGCGGATATTTTGTGCAGGTTCCAAAGGACAAGGATGAGCTTGCAACTCTGCAAGCAAGGTTGAGGAAGCGTTTTCCAGTGGATGCATATAATAAAGCACGAAGGGAATTGGACCCTAATCATATCCTTTCCAATAACATGCTGGAGAAGCTGTTCCCACAGTCGGATATAATTTGAAAATCATTGCTGTTTGGTTAGTTCTTTTTATTAGTAGTTATAAATGTAATATTTCTTCTTTATCTAATTTAAGCGTGTAATGCTCTTGCCCTTCTATTAAATTTGCTTCAGGGAGTGTATCTTTGGCCATATAAGGGTTTTGTCTTTTGACTGTACATTATATTGATAGGAAAATCTATTTTTGATTTCATTGTTTAAGTTGGTTACTTGAGTATATGTGGGTTTAGATGAGAAGAAATCCTGAAAACGAGTTATAAACTCTTTTCTATGGCTTTTGTTTCTGTAGAATCAATTTTGTGTTGATTTTCTCATCTTGGTATGGATTTTTATTTTTTATTTTTCCTGATTTTAGTCTGTGGTGATTGTTCAGGAAGCAAATGGGTCTTGACATTCTTGGTTGTTAGAGCATCTAAAAAATAAATAAATTCAAGCATTGATTGTTTTTGAGGAAGCAAATTAAACGCCCAGATTCGAATTTTGAAACTCAAATTTACAGGTTCACTTTCTTTTTACTGTTTCACAAATTTCTTATTTTGTGTATTGGTGGAATCTGTTATGTGTGAGTGAAATTTCTGTTTATGAAATTTCTGTTTGTAAAGATTTGCTAGGAATGTTTTTACGCTGTGTTTGAGGATGAGATTTATAGTGTAATTGTAGACAATAAGCTTTTCAAACATGGTGAATGCATTGCTATTGGAGCTTCTGGTGGCAGAGGTTATTGCTTCTTCCTATTCTATCTTTGATCTTTTCATATTAATAGATATTCTAATGCTGGATTTCCAAGTATTTGAATTGCAATTTGTTATATATATATATATATTTTATTATTTTTAGTTTAATTTTTTTTTAAATTTTATTTATTTATTATGATATATCAATTGTGATGAATCAATTCTCCTTTTCTAAACTATTTATTTATTAGTTTCCAGCTGGTGGATTAATGTAGAGTTATTTGATATAAGCTATTATTTGTATTTTTAAAATTTTTCTAACCTAGGGTTAATTACTATTTCTTTTCACCCATTTTAAAATTAATAATAGAAAAGATAGGATATCTATAAGATTATGTATGAGTAATAGAAAAATTTAAATCTGTTTGTTATAGTTGATAGGGTTCAATTTATTTGTTTATTTGTTTATATTTATTGATTAGCAGTTTATTTGTAGATAATAAAAAGATTCCAAAAAATATTTAAATTAAAAAAAAGAAAGAAAGATATAGGATTTCTTGAGAAATTATGTACAAATATAATTTTAAATTTGGTTAAGCAAATAAAATTATAGATAATAAGGACACCTAAATATATAAAAATTAAAAATAAATATTTAATTTTTTTCATTCTCATTATAACAAAATTATTTGGATTGTTCCTAACCAAAAAATGAAAAAATGAAAAAATGAAACTTAAAAATATAATTGAAGATAAATCAAAATTTTAAATTTATTTGTTATAGCTGATAAGGTTTAATTTATTTGTTTATTTTTTATATTTATTATTTAGTATTTTATTATTTGTAGATAATAATAAGATTTTAAAAAATATTAAATTAAAAAAAATATAGGATACCTTGAAAAATTATGTACGAATATAATTTTAAATTTGGTTAAACAAATAATTTTTTTTATAGATAATAAAGAGGCTAACCACGACTTAGTTTTAAGCTGTAAATGATATCTTCTTCAGGATTGTCCTAAATTCTTCTTCTTTCTGCATATACTTCAAACAGTTTAGTATGGTAAATCACAATAAAAAAGGATGGGTTAAAGAGATCGAAAATAACGTTTTTATTAGCTCTCTAGGGGTTCACACATAAGATCCACCTTACAACCGAGTTACACAATTCCAGAACAAAAGATCAATACCCATAACAATGATAACATAGTGATCTTATGCAGAAGTGGCCCATTCATAGTCATCTTTCAGCAGCAAGTCTCACAGAGCCAACAGCAACATAGAGCAAAGAGGCTGCACAATAAATGATATTAAATGAAAACTTGGAAGTATGAAAAACAAGGAGAGAAGAAAAAAAAAAAAACCCGATTAGCGGTTTTGATGAAGGAGATGGATAAGTCTGCTGTTCTTGTGTAAATGGTTTTAGGCAGACTAGTCTCCAATAGCTTTCTGGTAGTATATATACTTCAGGTAAAATTGAGGGGTGAAGACATGCTATTTGAGTACCTTAAGTATATCACTTTTAAGTTGATAAATTTAAGAGTTCTCAAAAGTTCCATCCAAGTTTACTAGTCTAGTTGAACTGTTTTTGTATTGATTTTTTAGATTCTATGCAAAACTTTTGATTGTGAAGATTGATACAAGAAGGCTTACCAACCCTCGATGAAGCTCCTGTCTCCTTTCTTCTTCCTATACGGACGACACTTCTTCTTCTCCGTTGGAGGATTTTCAGTTGGGTATCCTTGAATAAATTTTTTTTAAGGTCAGTTCATCTCTTTGATGTAAAGAATATAACCATGTGCTTGTGTGTCTATGCATTATGTGTGTGTGTGTGTGTGTGTGTGTGTGTGTGTGAGAAAGAGAGAGAGAGAGAGAGAGAGAGAGAGGGACCTTGAGGGGGTTGGTTCTCTTGTTTCTCTGGCTTGGGCATTTTGTAGCAGAAACAGCACAAACTATGATTGTATGTATCTGCCAAACTAATATTTAAAATACACACTATTTTAGGGACCTCTTTGTCATATATATATACACCTTACACTATATAGTATTCATTTCAGTTGCATGGTTGGAAAGGGTTGCTTACACTTTATATTGTCATCAACTAACGGCAAAAGTAGGCTTTTTCAAAGGTTGAAAAATAAACGGGCTCAAGCGGGCTCGTGCTTCAGTTGGGCTAGATGTGGGTATTAACATGGTTCAGGTGGGTTCACCAAAACCTCTAGGGTTTGTTCAAGCTGAAGAGTAGAACTTTAAAAGTCCTGAGTTGGCATATTTGGGGTTGTAAATGGGTCAAGTCGATTCAGAGGCCCGAACCTGGTAGAATCAGGGTGAAACACAACCCGCTTAATTGTGCAGCCCCTCGATTACTCTAGGACAGGAAGCTATATGCAAAAGATGAAGAAGCATATTAGTGTGAATGCAAAGAGCATTTTGCCACCTCAAAAGATTACCAAAAGTTGCAAAAATGATCATAACAGAGGGATGTCAATTTTCTATTTTTCCACATTGCTTTGGAACTGGATTCTTTTCTGGTGGCAGAGGAGAGAATAAAGGCCTCCAAAATAACCATGAAATGAAAGCACAGGATGAGAGAATAATTAGAAAGCTATTCCAACTTTATTCAAAGAACATCTACATACTGTTTTAATACCCTGAATGGCAAAAAGATTAAAATGTAAAGAACACAACATTGACAATCCTTCAAATGACAGTATGTGCATTCATACTACGATTCCAAGATTGATTAATTAAGTTAAATCATAATATACGTTATCAGAAGATTATTTTGAGACTGATTAATTAAAGCTAAATCAAATCACCAGAGTTCTCACCACTCTTTCGTAATTGTAAATGTCACACCTCGGATTTATACGGAGCTTACGTGAATAAACCCCCCAACGATGAACAGTAGATAACAACTCTCATGCAAATGAATATAATTTAGTCGCACAATACATGTGTTTATCCAATTCTATACATTACTAGATACAACATCTAAGTCGAATGGATGTTTTATAACTAAAATATACACAGATGTTATAAATCAAATTAAACGCCCTGAGGCTTACATCATACATAAGGGTGCAACCCTTACAAGAAGGGCACACGGCCAATAAATATCATAAATGGCCCTTGGCCTACAAATAACAGAACCACCCTACATGGTTCCAAACACAGCTTCACGTCTTAGTCCACATCCACACATGTACACTTGAAAAACATTTTCAGTCACATAGGGTGAGCATAAAGCCTAGTAGAGAACATTTCAAAAACTAAACATGCTCCACTAGCATAAGTGATCATAATGCAATACATATATACAATATGCCTAAATGCATTTTGCAATCTATTTGATTTCTCAACAAAATCCTTTCTTTCCAATTACCAAAACCTTATATTTAATCAAAACGTTTTTCCCAAGTTCAAATCATCCGTTTGATATAAAATCCCTTTCCAAAAACTGATCCAGGTATCTCAATACCAACTTGCAAATACATTGCTAAATCAAATGCGAATACATTGCTAGACAACAACAAATATGTTGTTAAAACCATTTTCTAAACATCCTGTTCCAAACCAACATGATAGTAAACAAAATGAATAAATCTCAATGCTAGTGTTCATACGAGTAACTATACAAGTCACAAGGTCATTTTTACTAGTGTTAATTGAAAGGCTCAACACTTGCCGCGTGGGTTTAAGCCTTTCACCATAGACACACAGGCCAACTTAATTATGCTTTAACATCCTCTCATAGCTTTATCACTTTATTTATCTTTTTCCAATAGCACAACACATGTGATGTGATTCAAAATATTGTTTTCCAAAACAACGCAAATATTCCAAAACAAAATACAAGAATTTTTAAAATCTCTTTCCAAATATATGGTTTTAAATTCCAAAAAAAAAAAAAAAAAAAAAAAAACCCCTTTACATGCTCCATGATATGAATGATTTCAAATTGCCTAATCCATACACAATTTTTAACACACGGCAATGCTATCCTCCACTGATAGCCAAAACAATTATCTCTAATGCAATAATCAAAAGATATCAATATAGATATATTTTTCAAAAGAGTAACAACAACTATTTTAAAATCCCACAACCATTTTCTTCCCATCTCTTACAAAACCAACATTATTTTTCCATTGTTTTTCAACACAAGCCAAAACCGATATTTTTAGAACAAAACCTCGTTTTCTTTCAAAATCACTTTTGAGTAAAGGAAAGCCACCATGTCAACATATCTCAACCATCAATACAAAATCATAACCTTGTTCAAGAACTCATTTAAAAAAAAAAACTCTATTTTACATTCCAAATCCAAATCCTAAGTTTAATCCGAAACAACCAAATCTATAGATTTTTTGTAATAACAAATAACTAGGGTAAAAATCATACCAAATGACTACCAAATACAAATAACAAAATTTGCCACAAATATGCTACCGAAATCATATTGAGTTTAGGAAATAGACCTTACCTCTTGAAGTGAATAGAAGAACTCTAAAAAACTCAAAGTCGATGAAACCACGAAACTCTTGCATCAAAAGAAAGCCCTTGATAAGATCTACAACCTTTCTCAAAGAACCAAGGTGAAAAAATGTCTCTAACCAAGCAGATCTAGAGATCTATGTAAGAAAATTTGAGTTTCTAAGAGAGAGAGAGAGAGAGAGAGAGAGAGAGATAGAGAAAGAATAAGTGAATGAAAAAGTATGTTTGGGGTCTATTTATAGTGGTAGAATAATAACCCTAAAATTAAAGAAAAGAATAAGTCAAAACCCCCCAAAATTGGGCCCAAAGCTGAACCAAAATTTCTGAAAATAACTCATAGGGGTTGACCCTCAAGACAGTGGTGGCGACCTTCAGGAAGAAAATGCTGAGACACTAAACTGTGCAGTAGACAAGGGTTGACCCTAGGAACTCAGGGTGTCGATCCCAAAAACTAGCATAGGCACTAAGAGTAAGGCAATAAGGTGGTGTCGACCTCCGGAAAGACTAGTGTTGACACCAGAACAAAATTTTCATGTTCCCAAAGAACTTTTCAACGAAAACAATTGCGAACGAACAATCCCAACAAGTCTAGATCAAATTGTACTCCTCCAAAACCAAAATACAACAACTCCAAAGACTCCCAAAATGAAAGTAAAGGAATTAAATACACTCTTCAATAGTTTAAGGGACACAAGTGCTACAACCTTCCCACCTTAGGAAATTTCATCCCCGAAATTTGGAAAACGCCAAAACCAAAAAGGCCACCCAATCTATAAAATAAACACAATGCTAACCCAAGCTTAGATCTATTTGGGGATACATCTCAGTCCAACACCTCGAGGTCCAGAAGAAACCCAAACACCAAGAATGGTATGAAAACCTCACTGATGACTCTTTGATCCACATAACTCGTTGTGGTCTATGAGACAATAAACAACAACTACCACAACAACAATAACAAGAACTCCTCGGACTCAAAGACGTGATCTACGACTCAACCACCGACAATACCCAAATCGCTACCGAGTGCTCAATGCTTGAACATAGAGAATAAGAAAGCTACTCACACACAGCTCCCAATCAACTTTCTTGTAGGACAAGAACATAAAACAAAACATGATTAATCCTAACAACGTTATGGCACATCAATGCTCGACAATTCTAAGTCCTTACAAAATAAACATACAACATGTAACTAGCAACTTAGGCTAGGTCAACACACGACTCCCTAATACAAGATATAAGATACCCCATTCAGGTTAAAGAAAATTCCTTATTTTCCCAATTTGTTTCAAAACACTCTCCTTTCCCAAAAGGTGATCAAACTCGCACCGTCACAACCTAAATACATTTTCAATCGTCCATAACAAAACTCAGGAATTTCCAAATTGTTTTTCCGAAACCACAAGTATTACTCATAACACCAAAATCAATTTCATTTTCAAATTATTATTATTATTATTTTTGGATTCAGCTTTTTATTAAACTAAAAACTCACATTTCAAACCAAAACCGTCTTAGTTCAAGAAAACTACAAGGCCACAACATCAAAAGAAGATTTTTGTTTTCCTCAAAATCATTCCTTTTCGTTCCTCCGGTGGCTCACAACACAGTCACCCAATAAAATCTATCACACCCGTGGCGACAGCATAAAATCAACACCAATTTCCACGATAAAAATCCTTGGAAAATTTCCAAAGTGCCAACAACACAATATAACACAAGTAAAGAAATTTTACACCCACCAATCACACAATGGCGCAAAAGCGCTCACATGACCAAAGTTTACAACCGTAAACCCAAACAAGTTACCACAAACTCAAAACAACATTCTAATTGTCCATACAGGGCTTACATGCTACACAATGACACCGTTCAACGCAATCCTCAATTCCAATCTATTTCCGAGGTGACTATATGTCAATCAGCCCAAATACTAACCAATCAACTATTTACACCACTATTCCACACCAGCCTCCAAACACTGATATACCACTTAACTTCATATAACCCAACATCAACATCAACACCAACACCATGCCCAACCTCACTAACTCCGAAATAGAGTTCCATACTCAACCTCACATGTTCGTTGAATCATTCTGAATTCCTCAAAGTTAACCTATAGTGCTCTGGTTCTCAATTCACCCATCACACATATGCCTAAGTGGCAAGCACAACCTCACATCACATTTGAGTCTGAAATGGACTTCTCAAGTTAAAACACAACACACCCCTCCTCCTCAAGTCGATGCACACTCCAACACTTCACACCACACACATAAGGACTAATAAGGTCAAAATAACTCTGATAGAGCGCACCAATCACTCCACACAATCTTACCACCTCTCTTGGAGCTCCACTTCCCAAACCAAACAACAAAACTCACACCCACGTGACCTAGAACTATCGAACTCCAATTACTCAATTCATACATTAACCACATTATTGCCCCACTGAGGCACCCTCCTGGGATCGTTTCATTACCAATCCCCTCCTACATATTATCTAATAACAATCACACAAACCATGTACCGTTACACTCCACACAAGGTAAAACCCCATTACTTATTGTACAATATCTCACCCTTAACCCCAAATGAGTTATTTCAACACCAAATCCCTTATTTTGCTAGTGTAACCACAATCTTGACCGAGTTCACAACAATGAAATTCACTTATTTATTCTCTCGTACCAAGCTAACCCGCAAAAGCTTATCACGTTATAACGCCACCGACACCACGTAACAACCCAAACTGAACAACAAGTAAAACAACACTTCCATTCATCAGTGACCAATAGAGTCAACTATTTAATCCACATTCCATCACCCATTATACGAGTACAACCAAATCACTAAGTCCCCTGGTCAATCTACTAGTTGCTAATACTTATCGAACAATTACCTTGAACCAAACCCTGACACATACACACATCACTTGCAAGGCTTTTAAAGTTGTACTATCCTAACTCTATAGAAGAATAAAAGAAGTTCTCAACCTCTTCCATCCGAGTCATAGAACACTACATTCCCAAGTACTCTCTCAACTAACCTGGAACGCTACGTGAGCTACAACATGGCCTATCTCCAGAGACAATCATCTCCTTACCATCATTCCAAACCTCCACCAATAAACACTAAACCATTGTGACCCTACACACTGGTCACGCACCAACCATGGGTTACATACCCGACCAACCCTTCCGAAAACATCTCTTAACTAAACCAGAATTGAGGTACATATCTCTCGCACCCAATTACAATAAATAAATTCTAGACTTTAAGGAACGTTCGCAGTACCACTGCCCGAAATCTAACACAATGTGTTCAGAACACACCACCCACCAAATAATAACAATCAATACTACGATAAGGGATTAACATCCCTTCACAAGAAACAACCAACTAGACAACACCAAGATCTGCTAACATTGCCTACTATTAAGGTATAAGTCTATACCCAACGAAACCATACGGTATTCTCAAAATGCTAGTAACTCTAAGTCTCTCTATATCTAGAATAAAGGAATACTCCACCTTTACATACATCCCTACCTCACATCGTACTAGTTTACTAGGTCAATCCTATACCAGCCCACTGCGACAACCCGTTGCCCAAACACTAACTCAAAACCAATCACACCATCCACGATCTCCTAACACACTTCACGCCTTACCGAATTGCTCACAACAACGATAACTGTACTTGGTATTCAACCAATTGCCTTACCCAGCTACAAGAAACAATCCAATCATGCATCATCTACAATGAACAACTCATGGCTTAAATGGCCCAACTAATTTCACCAACCCCGAGGGAAGCCAAACCACAACACTACATTCCAACCAACCACACTCCATAACACGGATTTCTAGGTTACCAACACTGAAGTTGGAACCATACACCACCACTACCATCACATACAAGTTCAAACCTAACTCTTCATGTTTTGGAAACTCACACCACCAACACCTCTTCCACGGGGTAAAAAACTTAAAACAACACACTCAATTGGGGGACACACCCCACGCTACACCTCACACCTCTAACCACTCAAGGTCATAACTAACTCTAACACATACTAGTCCACAAACTAATAACTAACACCAAACATACACGATACCACCCAAGTGAGCATTATAACTCAACCCTCACACATCGTCATAAAGGACTCGAAAACACTACTGTCTTTCAAAGACGTACTAACCGCTACCAAGGCAACCAATGTTAACTCACAACCAACGCTAATACGTAACCGGTATAGCACACACCGAGGTATCCACTCCAAGTTCACTACTTCTTTCCAAATGTCTCTATAAAAGAGAAAATACCCGCAACCTAGGATACATAACACTGGTACCCTTTTCCAAAATACTAACACAATCACATAACAATTATTCAAACAACCACATTGAGATTCCACTCAAATCACATATCGCCTACCCCATAACACGTAACACATAATCGTGCTAAGTCTACAAAGATAGTTATCCGTTCCAGCGCTTGCTTAGATTTCCCATTAGAAACAACGTTGATCAAGCGTGTTTCCAACAAGACCTCTAAGTTAGTCGATTAAATACTGAATAATATCTATGAGTCTTAACACCATACCCACATAAAATGCAACACATAATCATGTTATCACTTAGCACATAACATACAAATGTCCTCATTGAGCGTGATAAACCCACTATGGCTAATCATTTCCCATGAGCCCAAGGTTTTCAAACCCGGTTAGCTCTGATACTAAGTTGTCACGCCCTGAATTTACACTGTTTGGTTCACATGAATAAACCACCCAACGATGAACAATATATAACAACTCTCATGCAAATGAATATAATATAGTCACACAATCCATGTATTTATCCAATTTTATACATTATTAGATACAACATCTAAGTTGAATGGATGTTCTGTAACTAAAATATGCACAGATGTTATAAATCAAATTAAACACTCTGAGGGTTACATTATACACAAGGGTGTAACCCTTACAAGAATGGCATACGACCAATAAATAACATAAATGACCCTTGGCTTACAAATAACAGAACTATCCTACACGGTTCACGTCTCAGTTCACATCCACACATGTAAACCTGAAAAATATTTTCAGCCACGTAGGGTGAGCATAAAGCCCAGTAGAAAATATTTCAAAAATTAAACATGCTCCACCAGCATAAATGATCATGATATAATACATATATACAATATGCCCAAATACATTTTCAAATCCATTTGATTTCTTAACAAAATCCTTTCTTTCCAATTACCAAAACCTTACGTTTAATGAAAACATTTTTCCTAAGTTCAAATCATCTGTTTGATATAAAATCCCTTTACAAAAACCGATCAAGATATCTCAATACCGACCAGCAAATACATTGCTAAATAAAATGTGAATACATTGCTAGACAATAGTAAATACATTGTTAAAACCATTTTCCAAACATCTTGTTCCAAACCAACATGTTAGTAAATAAAATGGGCAAATCTCAGGGTTAGTGCTCATACGAGTAACTATACAAGTCACAAGGTCATTTTTACTGGTGCTAACCGGAAGGCTTGACACCTACTGCACGGGTTTAGGTCTTTCACCATGGACACACATGCCAACTTAATTCTGCTTTAACATCCCTTTGTAGCTTTACCACTTTATTTACCTTTTTCCAATAGCATAACATGTGTAATTCAAAATGTTGTTTTCCAAAAAAATGCAAATATTCCAAAACAAAATACGAGAATTTCCAAAACTTCTTTCCAAACATATGGTTTTAAATTCCAAAAAAAAAAAAAAAAAAAAAAAACCTTTACATGCTCCATGATATAAATGATTTCAAATTGCCTAATCCATATGCAATTTCTAACATACGACAATGCTATCCTCCACCGATAACCAAAACATTTATCTCTAATTTAATAATGAAAATATATCGATATAGATATATTTTTCAAAAGAGTAACGACAACCATTTTCAAAATCCTACAACCATTTTCTTCCCATCTCTTACAAAACTAACATTATTTTTCTATTGTTTTCCAACACAAACTAAAACCTATGTTTTTAGAACAAAACCTCGTTTTCTTCCAAAATCACTTTTGAGTGAAGAAAAGCCACCATGTCAACATATCTCAACCATCAATACAAAATCATAACCTTGTTCAAGAACTTATTTAATAAAAAAGTCTCTTTTACATTTCAAACCCAAACCCTAAGTTTAATCTGAAACACCCAAATCCGTAGATCTTTTGTAATAACAAATAACTAGAGTAAAAATCATACCAAATGACTACCAGATACAAATAACAAAATATGCCACAAATATGTTACCGAACTCATATTAAGTTTAGGAAATAGACCCTACCTCTTGAAGCGAAGAGGAGAACTCTGAAAAACTCAAAGTCGATGGAACCACAAAACTCTTAGATCAAAAGAAAAGCCCTTGATGAGATCTACAACCTTTCTCAAAGGACCAAGGTGAAAATATGTCTCTAACCAAGTAGATCTAGAGATCTATGTAAGAAAAGTTGAGTTTCTAAGAGAGAAAGAGAGATTCACGGTTTAAAGAGGGAATATAGATAGAGAAAAAGGAAAAGTGAATGAGAAAAGTATGTTTGGGGTCTATTTATAGTGGTAGAATAATAGCCCTAAAGTCAAAGAAAAGAATAAGTCAAAATCCCCCAAAATTGGGCCCAAAACCAAACCATAATTTCTGAAAATAACTCACAGGGGTCGACCCTCAAGATAGTGGTGTCGACTCTTTGGAAGAAAATGCTGAGACACTGAAGTGTGCAGCAGATAAGGTTCGACCCTAGAAACTTAGGGTGTTGACTCCAAAAACCAGTAGAGGTACTAAGAGTAAGGCAACAAGGTGGTGTCGACCTCCAAGAAGACTAGTATCGACACCAGAACAAATTTTCCAAGTTCCCAAAAAACTTTTTAAAACAAGTGCAAATGAACAATCCCAACAAGTCTAAATCAAATTGTACACCTCCAAAACCAAGATACAACAACTCCAAAGACTCACAAAATGAAAGTAAAGAAATTAAACACACTCTCCAATAGTTTAAAGGATACAAGTGCTACAGTAAAACCTGATCTCCATTGACAGTCATTGTTTGTCCTTGATGTTTGTTTAGATGTTCCAATCTTAGTTTATAGATGCTATGAAACAATACATATTCCTCTACTTAAAAAAGAAAAGGAAAAAGAAGAAGAGAAGAAACTATGAAAAGAAATTATAAACTCCACCCTTTCTCTTTTGCCAACACTTTTGTTGCCTTCATATTTCTCATTATCTTTCCATTGAAATTGCGTTAGCTCAGTGCCTGAACTCGTATACCTCAGTAAGAGATCACGAGTTTGACTTTCCCATTTTACCAAAACAGTAGTAAAAGAAAAAACTTCTATTGGATCTACAAATTTGTTTGTTGACATTAGTTTTTCAGGAGAATTTTATCACCCTAGGTGCCTTGTACATGATAGGGGGAAAGAATTTCGTTCTCCAGTGCACCTCACCCAAAGTTCATGTCGCTAGGTCAATTTATGCTTCGACGCAATGTCAGCTCATGCTTTTTTATAATGTTATGCCATACTTTCAAAATGACGAGGATAAATCAAACTTTAGGGAAGTAAGCCCCGCCGCCCCTTGTTTTCAACGTTGTTGTGCCATATTTCAAGAATCACACAGAAGGTAGAGCTCAAATAGAAATAGCTCTGATTCATTTTGTATGTAATGAAAGCAGGGTATTTTTTTTTTCCCATAAAAATATGTTCCAAAAATGGGGTCTTGATTTTTTTTTAGTAGATAAGCGAGTGTAGACTGCCCGGAACTCTGCTCCGCGCGCGAGGGCGCGAATCGTTGTTCTTAGCTACTACAGTTTGGACTCATGTCACGGTTCTAAATCTAATCTTACAAAGTGCAATGTGAGACTGATAAATCAGCAAAGAGTCTAAATCCAGCAAATCGTTTTGGAAAATCGATTTTAATCAAAAAGCGCCAAACATGGACTGCTTTGCCAGATTTCAGAGTCGCCACCTAAATATTTTATTTTGGGAAAATTTAGAAAACCCTGACTCGTGCCTAAGGCCACGTGTTCGTCATCACCAAAGTTGTCTCAGCTCGGGAACTTGGGTACGAGAGGGGAAGGTCATGCAATGAGCAACCCTGCTCGCCCGATAAAAGATCGGCCTTTACTAACATGATATGTTGTTTTTTGAAAACACATGCGTTCTTATTTCGATTTATTAGCTAGCTTACTATGTGATGCGCACAGCATACAAGTATAGACTCAATCATGCGGATTGGAACAAAACAACTCATGTTTATTTGCAAAAATGATTTGAAAGTGCTACTCGCAAGTAGGCTAAGACGCGGATTTGCCACCCTCAAGTGGGCTTAGAAAACATGATTTTGCCACTTCAAGTGGGCTTAAAACTCACAATCATCGAGTTGTTCCAATTTAGCTAATCGAGCCTTCATCCACAAGCATTCGAGCAGTTATAGTAGTTAAGCACATAGCTTCATGGCAAGCATGCTAAACATGGCAACACTTACACGTATGCAAGGATGTTAAAGCATAAACACTTACCTAGTACTCCGAGCCAAAACAGAAGCTAGTTCGTAATCAATGCATGATCCTAGCTATGTTTAAGAATGCCTAATGCAACACATGCAAAATGCAACTAAGATAGGCTGGGCTATTCTAAGATGTCATGTGAATGCAACTTGATAACATGTATTCAAATTGGAATTGAAATATAATGTAGTTTGAATGATGCGCTGAGCCCGGTGCATGCAAGACAGATGAATGAATGTAAACATGCGAAGTATAAGTATGCTAATTGAAAATGACCCTAAACTAACCATCGAAAGCAGTTAAGTAAAATGGAGAAAGAAATGGGGGTTGGAAGACATGTATCACACACACGCACACTTATTACAAAATTCGCCCTCTTGATGGAGGGTTCGAATAATAAGCTAACTGGCTAATCTAAGCTAATTAAACTAATTATTACAAAACGAAACTAATTAACTAATCCTAGTTAACTAATTATTACAAAACAAGCTAATTAACTAACAAGTCAACAAACTAGTTATTACAGACACAAATGAATAGTTAAGCGTATTAACTGCTTAAGTACAAAAACGAATGCATTAGCTAGCTTAAGCAAAGCAACTAAGTAAAGAAAATAGAAGGGGCCTCGGAGCGAGAAGTGCATGCATGCTCGGTCGCCTCGTTCGGAAATCCATCGCGATGCCCCAACTTGCCTTTGTTTTCAATTGTTCTCAGAACACTGTATAAAGCTCCAGATAGCTTTTGCTCCACCATGGGAACCTCCAGGAGCATGGCCGACCACTTGGTGGTGTTGCCAACCACTTGCTGACCACTTGCCTTTGCTGTAGACCAGAAAAAGCGGTCGGCCAGCCACGTTTACTGGTCTGCCGACCAGTTTTCGCTGCACTTCTCTAGTTTATTACAACAGAGAACAAAAAGGGGCATGGCAATGTATTTGCAAGATATGTATGCACAACCACTCTTCCTATCATTTCATGATCTCAAGGGAGTGCGGTTCTCGACTCTCGGGCCACCAACCGAGCGTCATAATGCACGATGACTGAGATGCCAAGATTGCACATTTCAATGTATATGAATGCACAAATAACACATAAGGCCTTAACCTCTATCATGCGTGATCAAGAGGGTCGGCGATCGAGAAATGCGGCACGTTTCATCACTTCAAGTATGAAACATCCCTCGTTTCTCGTGTTTGGACTAACACCCTATCCAAACCAATGCAATGCATGCACATAGAAATACAATGCAATGCAACATGAGCATGGCAAGTATAATGTAAACAACATGAGCATGCAACCACATAATGCAATGCAACAAGCATGCAACAACATGATGCAATGCAATAAGCATACAAAATGCTATTCTACCAATGCTAGGATGGCATGCACAAAATTCCAAACACAATGCAAGGCATGCACACACTATGCAATGCATGCACATGCAAACAACATGGAATGTAACAACATGCGAACAACAAGCAAACAAACATGCTCAATGGACTTAAATCGAATATGGACAGACCTCAATCATGCCCAAAACAGTGGCAAAAATGCATCAAAACTAAGGCACAAAAGGGGCAAGAACACATGCTCATGTGAGGGCCCATTAACTAAGCATAACAACACCACTCTCAAACATGATGAAGAAGTGACAAACATGAAAGTGTGACAACACTATATGCACTTAAATATCATGTGAAATGGTGCCAAACCACTCAAACAACACAAGTATGGCATGCAGGAGCCCTTAAGCATGAAAGCTAGTGAATGGGACTACACAAGAGGCATGCAATTCATGGCACAAATGGATGAACCAGCCACAAACAGAGCTCAAATAGGTCAAAACCAAGACCAAAACATGCTAAGAGGGGAGCTCAAAGGTCTAGGCATGCATGCATACAAGCTAGGCCACAAACAAGACAACAATGGCATGACCCTTAGAGGCACTTAAAGGGTGAAAGAAATGGGAACATGGCAATGCTATATGCTCTGAAATAACATGTAAAATGATGCCAAATCATGCACATCTTACAAATGAAGCATGCTAGGAGACCCAAAGCTTGAAACTAGCATAGGCACTTGCACTATAGCTATGCAATACATGAAGCATATGGCCAAGGCAACCCAAAATAGTCCTAGAGCATGCCAAAATGATGCTAAAACATGTATGGATCAGAGCCAAAACAAGCTAGCATGAAGGCATGGAGCATGGAATATGCAAGGCCAATATGGAGGATTACACTGCATCTACCAAAACCAAGCATGAGGTGACTCCACCAACAAAAATCAGAGTTATGATATGGAAAAATAACATAAAAAATGGGCTAAGACCAAGTCAACACATGCAAGAATAACAGGCTCACTCATTAGGCATGCAAGGCTAGCAAAGAGGACTTACACTACAAGCGTAAGAAGCAAATGAGGGATGCTCTAACCAACCAAAAACAGAGTTGTATCATGGCAAAATAACACCCAAAACACAATGGCCCACTGAAATGGTGGCCCAAAAGCCTAGGCATAATGGCATACACAATGGCCCATATTTAAGGCATAAAACATGAACCCTCCAATGCATTGAAAGAGTGAAAGATGTGAGTGTATGGCCTACATGTACTGAAATCACATAACAAATGATGCCAAATCATGTGAATAGCCCAAGCAATGCATGCTAGTGGCTTGGAAACTCAAAGCTAGTGAGCTAGAATGCACTATGGCTATACAAAGCATGGCATGCATGATCAAAACAACATAAATAAGACCTTAAGCATGAAAAAACATGGCCAAAAGCTTCTTGGAGTTAAGCCAAAACATGTTAGAATGATGGTCCAAAAGCATGATGCATGTTAGGCTAGCATGCAAGATTACACTACAAGTGTAGAATACATGCAAGTGATGAATCAACCAAGCTAAAACAGAGGTATGCGATGTCAAAATAATACCAAAAGTAGGCTGAGAACAAGCCAACACAAGCTTAACAAACATGCTCAAATATGAGGCCAATAGGGCAAGCACACAAAATACAAGGAGAGGGGATGACCCTCTCCTATTTGGGACCTCAAAACTACCTTTCCACCACTGAAATTCCTCTGAGTTTCAGTGGTGAGAAGGCCAAAAAGAGGTGGTCCCAATAGCTTAAAAGTATAGCATAAAACCAAGGCCAAACAAGGCACAAGAGGGGGTAGACCACCCCCAACACCAACAAGGCCTTAAACAAACATTTCAAGCATGAAAAATCAGAACTTTTTGCAGTTAAAAGTTAGGCCTAAAATCAGCATGCAAATAGGGCCAATAGTTTAAACAAAAACCAAGGTTTAAGGGGTTAGAAGCTTACCCTTGTAGAACTACTTCAAAGCTACAACTCCAGCAACCTTTTTGAGCTCAAACCAATCCAAAAACACCAAAATCAGCTTCTAAGTGCCTTAGCAACAAAAGGGTGGTGTTTCACTATGTGTTTGTGTGCAAAAGTAAGAAGAAAAAGGAATTTTAAGCACAAAATAAGAGGGAAGGAGCAAATATAGAGATATGTGTGTATCTATAGCTCAATGCCAAAATTCGAAACCTGGAGAACAGGGAGGAGGCTTCCTTATATAGAAAAAGCATGCAACAAGCTTGTTGAAGAAGCTAAGGGCTCCAAGCCATCCCTTCATACATGAAGGATGGTTTCTGTGCCTTCCAACTGTCACAGCTGGCACCAAAAGATCTTCAGAAAGGTGCAGGAAAGTTGTCGACCACTTGAAGTGGTCGGCTAGCTACCTACACTTGTCGGTCGACCAGTGAAAATGGTCTCCCAGAAAGAAAAGTGGTCGGCCAGGGGGAGGAATGGTCTGAATAAGGAAAGCAAGGTGGTGGCTGGTGGGAGACCACTTTTTCCAACTATAAACCACTTGTAGACCACCAAAAGTGGTTTACAGGAAAGAAAACTAGCTGGCGGAGAAGAGAAGTGGTCTACGGGGAGAGAAACTGGTCTCCAACCCTTATTCCACCCTCCCCAAAAACAAACCAAAAAGGCTGCAAGACGAGAGTCTGGGGGACAAGGCGCACAGCCGGAAGCCTCGAAAACTAGTCTATGGGCACCAAAAGTGGTCTACGAGGGAAAAGTGGTCTATGACCACAAAAAGTGGTCTCCCAGACCTTAGTTTCCCTCTAGACCAAGGCGACAAGGCATGGTTCGAAAACCGGGCCAAGAGGAGAACGTTAAGCGGTCCCGAGACAAGGCGCGCGACCGAAGGCTCCGAAAATCGAAAACTAGTCTCCAAGAGGGAAAAGTGGTCTACGACCACAAAAAGGTGGTCTACAGACCTCTCTCTCCCTCCAGGGAAGGGAAAACAAGGTTTGGTTCAAAACTAAACCAAAAGAGAAGTAAGACAAGGCGCTCGACCGAAGGCTCTGGAAATCGAAAACTGGCCTATTAGAGGGAAAAGTGGTCTACAACCACAAAAAGTGGTCTACGGACCTCTCTCTCCCTCTAGGCAAGGTCAACAAGGCTTGGTCCACAAACCGAGCCAAAATACAAAGAGTTTAGAGGCCCGGAGGTAAGGCACTCAGCCGAAATCCCTGGAAACTCGAAACGAGCACAAACATGCACAATCATCGAGCGCTCAAATGACGATGTCTGAGTCTTAAGGTCGGTCAAAAATAGGGTGTCTACAGTTGCCCCTCTTTGATAGAACTCGGAAGTCAAGAAGTGACGGGAGTGAATGTCAAAGCCCAGAGACAACCTATTTTTGACAAGACCGAAGACTTAGACAAATAGGCAACATAACAAAGAGATGAGCTCGCAGGCAGGGGTAAAATGCAAATGACATGCACAATGCTGAACATAACTTATGATCATGAAAAGAGAGCTGTGATGAAGTAATTATGCAAAATAAATACAACATTTTAAGCGAATGCTATGTGAGCAAGTAAACACGAACCAAACTACATCTCATGCAGAAAGGATGTAAGAAAATTATACAATTCTCACTGCATCTCGCACGGAGAAGACTAATACATACAATATCATCTGGTTTCACCAGCTTCAAATGAACCGTATATACAATATCGTGCTTGCACAAAAGAGAGATTTTGACAAGTACAATATAATAGGAACATATGATCAACGCTATATCAAGATACAGTATCAAGGCAAGATAAACGCGTGCGCATATGATGCCGATGGAAACATGCATAGCAATGCAAGTGAAAAGTACACAACAATGCAACTGAACGTGTGTGACAACGCAAGTAATGAGGTGCATAACAATGCAAGTAAAATGTGCGTAACAACACAAGTAAAGTGGTGCATGACAATGCAACTGAACATGCGCGACAATGCATGCGAAGAGTGCATAACAATGCGATTGGAAGAGTGCATAACAATGCAAGTGGAACGTGCGCAACAACGCATGTGAAGAGTGCATGACAATGCGGGTGGAAGGGTGCATAACAATGCAAGCGGAACGTGTGTGACAATGCATGTGAAGAGTGCGTGACAACGCAAGTGGAACGTGCGTGACAACGCATGTGAAGAGTGCATGACAATGCAGGTGGAAGGGTGCATGACAATGCGGGTGGAACGATGCATAACAATGCAACAAGTGTGTGCATAACAATGCAAATAAAACGTGCGCGACAATGCAAGTGGAGAGGGTTCACAACAATGCAACCGTAGCGCGCATAACAATGCGAACAAAATGTGCATAACAACGCAAGTGGAGTGTGCATGACAATGCGAGTAAAGTGTGCGTGACAACGCAAATGAAGAGTGCATGACAATGTAACAAGTGTGTGCATAACAATGCAAATAAAACGTGCGCGACAACGCAAGTGGAGAGGGTGCACAACAATGCAACCAAAGCGCGCATAACAATGCGAGCAAAATGTGTGTGACAACGCAAGTGGAGTGGGCATGACAATGTGAGTAAAGTGTGCGTGACAACGCAAATGAAGAGTGCATGACAATGCAACAAGTGTGTGCATAACAATGCAAATAAAATGTGCGCGACAACGCAAGTGGAGAGGGTGCACAACAATGCAACCGAAGCGCGTATAACAATGCGAGCAAAATGTGCGTGACAACGCAAGTGGAGTGTGCATGACAATGCGAGTAAAGTGTGCGTGACAACACAAATGAAGAGTGCATGACAATGCAACAAGTGTGTGCATAACAATGCAAATAAAACGTGCGCGACAACGCAAGTAGAGTACATAACAATGCGAGAGCAATGTGCGTAACAACGCAACGAATGGTGTGCATAACAATGCGACTAATGATGTGCATAACAATGCGAGACCAATGTGTGTAACAACGCAACGAATGGTGTGCATAACAATGCGACTAATGATGTGCATAACAATGCGACGAATGATGTGCATAACAATGCATTTTCAGTGTAACTTCAAAAGCATGTTTGAAACAAAATGCTGAATAAGAAAATACAAGCCTTAACGAGAGATTCAATCGTAACCTCTAATTTACCTCTTGGAGGGGTCACAACGTACTCAAAAAGGATATACCCTGCTCTTGATGAGTGACGATGAGCCACGCATCGAAAACTTGAATCGAAGTTCTCGCGGGGACAATTTGAGCCGAAAAAGTATACTTTCCTTGCACTTTCTCAAGGGCCGAGGACTCTAATCATCACAAAAACACACAGAGAGGACAATGGGGCCTTGTAGACTATCCATGAGGGTGGCCAACCACCTATATAGCTTGCTAACCAGTTGAAGACCACTTAAGTGGTCGGCCAACTAGAAAAACTGGCTGGCAGACCAGTTTACACAATTTTGGGGCAGTTTGGTCTTTTAGCCCCGGTTCTATAAGTGTACACCTCCAAAACACATTTCAATCACACCTCTAGTGCCAAAATTGACTCCCCTTCCTTCCTAGACCTTTCTTCTTCTCAGATCCGCACTTTATACACGTTTCCTAATGTCCCACGCGAAGTTGATTCACGAAACTTTTGATTCTCTTCGATTTGAACCGATCAGAATTTGTTTTCGGAGCTTCTTTCTCCATTTTCACCACTTGAGGTATGTTTCTCTCGAAGTTTAGCACCTTTTCTCGGGCTTTGACTTTCGTTGACTTTTTCTCTTCCCGAGAGTTGACTTTTGTTGACTTTTTGCAATTTTGGCTCATTTCGCTCATTTTTGCTCATTTTTGCACCTTTTTCAGATGGCTGACGATATTCCATACGGCGGAGGTTCCCCGAGAGTAGAGGATGAGCCCGACATTATGCCGTTGCCGCCTAGGATACGACCTTTCGACCAGGAGAGGTACCACCCGCAGGAGCACGTGTTGCCATCGAGCACTTTCCACCATTTTACGGATTTTGCGCGGTGAGCACCTGCAGACTTGCTGCTACGGGAGCCTGAGTCCCACTTATCTCATCACGCGTTGAGGTGAGTACTTCACTTTTACATTTTCTGCGATGTATTTTTGCATTTCTTGTACACTTCATGCTTTCACTATGTATTATATCCGCTCGTTCTGAACACATTTACATACACAGCGCTTCTGCTCGTTCTGAACATAACTCACAACAACACAACATCTTGTTCATTTGGCATGCAGCTCATACATGACACTTTGCTCACTTGGCACATAGCATTCTATGCATTTGGCACACAGCTCAAAACACAACACTCTGTTCATTTGGCACACAGCTTACAACACAACACTTTGTTAATTTGGCACGCAGCTCACAACACAACACAACACGTTGTTAATTTGTCATGCAGCTCACAACACAACACTTTGTTAATTTGGCACGCAGCTCATACATAACACTATGCTGACTTGGCACACAGCTCACAACACAACATTCTGTTCATTGGGCACACAGCTCATACATAACACTATGCTAACTTGGTACACAGCTCACAACACAATATTCTTTTCATTTTGAACATACAGCTCATAACACAATACACTGTTCATTCTGAACACACATCTTATAACACAGTACACTGTTCATTCTGAACACACAGCTTATAACACAATACACTGTTCATTCTAAAACTGAATACATCTGTTCATTCTGAACGCAGGTAGCTTCCTGTTTCACAAGGGGATACGGATCGATCATCGCGAGGAAGTGGTACATGGAGCTCCCAGATGCTGTTCGACATATTGTGGATGAGGCAAGGTTTGGCCCATTTTGTATGGGGTTGTCGCGTCATTCGGCAAGCAGGACCCTTCTGGGTGCACTTGTAGAGAGATGGTGGGACACCACCAACTCCTTTCATTTCTTAGCCACTAGGGACATAACGATGACCCCATATGACTTTTCTATGCTGACGGGCCTCGACGCGAGAGGCTGACCGATCCCATACGATTTTGACATGGGCGAGTGGAAGGCAGCTTGGACTTATCTGCTCGGAGCCCATCCGCCGGCTTTCAAATCACCATGCATGGTCAGGTACACCTGGTTTACCGAGCAATACAGGAGGACTATGCCTGAGACCGTTGAGGCCATAGAGTAGTATGCCTGGGGATTTTTGATGTTCCTTCTCGGGACCACACTGTTCTCCGACAAGGGGAACACAGTCAGGCTTTATCTTCTCAGTGCTCTAGTAGACTTATCACAGGTCCGACACTTTGATTGGGGCGGCGCTGGCCTTGCTACCCTTTATTGCTATATGAGCGCGACTTTCCACGAGCGCGGGACCATAGTAGGTGGCTACTGGAGAGCTTGGGAGGTACCTTCTGCCTTCTTGATTTTCATTTCTGCTTTCCATTACTTGTACACTACACAGTCCACACATGGCACATATTACATTCTGTAATCTGCATTCTGCACTCAGCATTCTACATTATGTATATTCTATATTCTCATTACCACTATCTTGCCTTTCACAGCTGTGGGTTTACGCCTACTTCCCGATGCTCACCCCCGAGCTGGAGGTCGAGGCACCATTTGAGGTGCCATACTCACGCAGATTCGAGGGTCGGTGTCGACCTAGACCTCAGGAGACTCTGCCATATCTGAGGCAGTATTTTGACACCGTACGGGCGACGGAGGTAAACCAGAACTCTCAGTTCTTCATGCTTTCAACTTCGATTCATCTTACATATTTATGACATCTAATCAATTCATGCACTTGCTATCCGTAGATCACTTGGCAGCCTTGGATAGCCATGCCAGGATATTCTTGGTTCCAGTTCGCTGGGGCATGAGGCGTCTCTTGGTACAGGATTTTGTATGAGGGACCAGTCGACAGAGCCTGGTTTCTCGAGGAGCGCTTCATGCGCCAGACGATGGGTAATCCCGCTCAGGAGATCCCCTCACTGCCTCCACTGGACATGTAGTCCACAGAGAGTCTCACTCCCCGAGAGGTTGACGACCTTATGCTGGGTGTCGATGTAGTTCTTTTCCTAGAGGAGGGGGAGTACGCGACATACCGCCATACATACTTGATGCCTTCACTGACAGGTTTCCGTACTCCCACGAGGAGGGCTACTGATATGCCGTCGTCGAGTCACGCCTGAGTTTTAGACATTTCCTTGACAAGCAGGGCTAGCGCTTCGGGAGGTAGGAGTAGGGGGATTCCCCTCATTAGGCAGTGCATTGGATGGCCAGATCTTTCGACCAAGCTGACAGGCTGGCAGTATGGGATGCCTTACCAGATTCCACTGGAGCCTCCATTGCCCGATCATCGATATGTCAGTGATCTTGACTCACCACCGGTATGCTCTACAGTTTTCATTTATCATTTAGATATTTAGACATTCATTTATTCACTGATGACTTGAACTTACATCTATAGCCTTCTAGAGGATATACTGAGGGGTTGCTTGAGATGGTGGCCTCACTCGAGAGTATGGTCTTGCGGAGGGAGACGCTGCTGTACGCCTCCAGCATTGCAGTACTTTTGAATTTCCTTATTTTTATCATACTTCTGATGACATATGGAAACTGAACATTTCACTATATTGATTCACTGCATGTGTAGAATACATCTGACATATCACATTCACATACTATATTTGCATGCACTCACTCTATGCACCATTCTTGCATCTGATATCTGATATACATACTCTAGCTGATGTATTCAAAACTGCCTTTTCAGGTCGCACCACTACAGGCTGGGCCATCCAGGCCTTCTCGAGCAGGGAGTGGGACCTCGATGCGTGTCTGAGGGAGATATAGAGCACCCGCTAGATGCGATGACGAGTTCAGCGAGGAGGAGGAGTCAGTGCACCCTCAGTCAGAGACATCTGCAGGTAGAGATGACAACTCCGGTTTTGGTTCTGAGGATGGAGGTGATGCCGAGGAGGATTCTGAGGATGGCGGCTCCGATTCAGATAGTGGTGTCGGTGGCGGTGGTGCAGAGGCTGCTCAACCGAAGAGAGTGAAGAGAGAGCCTCTCGATCTTGAGCCTGATAGCACCGATGTAGATGTTTTTGCTTTATTTTCTTTTTACTAGTAGTTGTAGCACATTGTACAACATTAGGCAGTTTTATTTTCTTTAAAACTTGTACCTTGTTGTAAAAAGAAACAATGATGGAATGAAAATAGTTTTTTGTTCAAAAAGTGTTGTATTTGTATTCTAAGCAAAGCATCGCATCGCATCATTTTGCACAAAAATGAGATTGAAAGGAAATGAACATTCATGTATTGCCAAGTCAGGTAGTGAACCAACGTAACAAACAAAACGATTTAACTCAATAAGCAACAATAAGACCTTAACAAGTTTACAACTCGATAAGCAAAGAGCAACAACTCGATAAACAAACCACGACAACTCGATAATCAAAGAGCAACAACTCGATAATCAAAGAGTAACAACTCGATAAGCAAAACTTAAGAACTCGATAAGCAAATGCATATTGGACAAACAAAGCGACAGAACGCATCCGAAATAGAGGTAAACTCAAACCTTCAGCACTCTCAGCACATAAAAAGGTGAGAGGGAGATTTATGATTGGGAATTGGGCCGAGGTAACGGCCGAGCAGGTTGAGAGTCAAATAGAGCATTAGGCCGAGATGACCTGCGGTCCGCTCGGAGTTGGGCTGCTATTACTTGGGCCGGGCAGGTGTTGGGCCAAGTTGGACCGAGCTGCTCGGCAAGGCAGTGCTCGGTTGGACCGAGCTGCTTGTTCTGGCGATGGTGAAGCCAGTCAAGTTAGTTGATCGGCGCCCGGAGAGACACTGTCACCCGAGGTAACTGTTTGCTCGACAGGAAGGCCGACCACACGAGATGTCCCGGGCTCGGCTTTGCCGAGACGCCGCCTAGCCCGGTTCTCCTTGAGCTTAGCCAGTGAAGTGCTTGGCATGAAGCACGGCACGGCGGTGGATGGAGCAGCTCGGCTGCCGAGCTCCAACAGAGAAGATTGGCAGTTGAGATTAGGTGATGTTCAGCAAGGTTTACGCTGACAGATGGGATAACAGGGCCACGTGTCAGGAGATGATTGGGAGTGGATATGGGGCGCAGAGGGTATATAAGCATGTCTGCGCCCCTCATACGCAGACGGACGAACATTTTGTAAGGAAATTCTTACACTCAAATACTCTCCTCTCTCTCTCTCTCTCTCTCTCTCTCTCTCTCTATCCCTAGGTGTGTGCTAACTTGATCGTCGGAGGGGTTTTCCGGCCACACACCGCCGCGTAGCTCACCGCCGTTGTGCTTTCAGGCGATCGGACAGAAACGGAGCTTGGAGGAAAGGAGTACGGGCTTGCCAGAATATTTGCTCCCTGTACAGAAGGCTAGGGTATCTCTTCTGGAGACAAGAAACAACTACAGGCCAGTTTTTTGCTCATGGCTGACCACCAAAGAAGGCTGCTGACCACTTTTTTGGTATGCAGACTAGAAAATGTAGTTAGCCGACTAGAAAAACTGGCTGGCCGACCAGGAAAAGTGGTCGGCCGACCAATTGGCCTAGTGACCTCTAGATTCATGCCACATGTCTTCCAAATAGTGCCTTATCCTCCATAAAGGTTTCAGCTTCATGGTTCCCTCATTCTAACTCAGTTTTGCACCAAATGGAGGCATTTTTTCTCCAAAATCTCACAAATTGGATTGCCAACTTGGATGGCTCGGAAAAGTTAAATTTCCGGGGCTTCGGCATAAATGCACTATTCACACTGAGCCGCACCCCGCTGCGTTTTCCGTTCCTTCATGCCGCAGCAAGGTGTTGGAATCTGGTAACTCACGTTTTTAGCTTTGGCGGACAAGAGATATGTCCCACTTTCAAAGACTTCCAAGCTTTGATGGAATCTGAGCGTGAGGAAGAGATCTTGCCCCAGTTCTGCTTCGGCCACGTCCAAGCCTTAGGACGGATTTGTGGGCTCACTTTGCATGATGCTCGGTTATTGATTCGCGGCGAAGAGCTGGACATTCCAAGCTTGATTCGTCGGTTTTCTGATGTCGGTGACCGCGGCGATCATCATTGGCAGGGCTTTCGGCGACATGCGCTTTGCTTGTGCATGTTGTCTCATTTTTTGTTTGCCCCAGGCTCCGATGGATCTAGCGCCCGTTTGATTGAGGATGCCGAGGGCTTGAAAGAGGGCAAGAACTGCATCGCCATGACACTAGCTGAGACATTGATGGGTTTGGACGCTTTCCATCGCCGAGAGACAACTAGATTCATGGGGAGTCCACTACTGCTACAGGTAATGTTTCCCACCCTATCTCACATATATTTCTCACATCACTTGGCCCTCAGGCTCGTTTTTTCTATCAAAACCCTTTTCTCACTTTTCTCTCCACATACACCTCTCTATTCTTTATTCTCTCATTTTTCATCCCTCCCCAGATATGGTTGATGGGTAAGTTGAAGATTGTGGACTCATGCCTAGCATATTCAACTCACAGCTATTTCTTTCGACGACTTCTAGTCGATGCCCCTGATGAGGGATGGTGGTGCGAATGGATGTGCAGTCTGCCTGCTACCGACATTGCTTGGCGCTGCCCCTGGCTTAATCTGCTGGCGATGAGCTACAACATGACTCGCAAGCCCGGGATTCAGTTTATCGGCCCGACACACTATGTCCTTTACTTCTTGTTCCGATTCCGGCGCCAGTTCGGACATGATCAGACTTGCCCGGAGGAAGGGATAGAGTACCCTGCTGCATTTCCAGTCCGAGGCGCACAGCTAGCTCGGTATGCCACAGCATGGAGGATGAGAGAGCTTCTGGCCCCTGCTTTCACTGTTAGTTGCACCCTCTCTGATGAGTGCATAGCTTGGCTTGATGAAGAGGCGCATGTTGGGCCTTTAGCATTAGAGGCTTCGACCAGCTCTGAGAGGGGGCGCAGGAACACCTGATTATGCCCTGAGTTTATTGCTTTAATTAGTACTTTCAAGTTTTCTTTATGAATGTAATAAAAAGCAACTTCAATTTGTATTCAAGAGTAGGATAACTCTGTACTGAAATCAATGTAATTGAAGGTTGTGTGTATTGAAAATTTTTCGTTTGGTCCAAAAATGATCTAAGTCGTAAAAAGATTAATTTGAGCAAAATCAACTTTTATTAAAACTTTTCAAAACCATTTCCGATATGGATCACAACTGGACACGCTCGAGATCTATCACTGAGATGTACAATCCCATATCCTAGCAACTAGAAAGTTGCCCCTAGTTTGAATAACACTGCACTGGAGATCACAACCGAGCTCTTGAATGCAGAACAGACAAAGATGACCAACAAGATCACACGGACAAAGTTGATTTGGAAGTGTTTATGGCTGGACTTCAGAATGAAGTTGCCTACGTATCCTGAAGATGAGAATCAAGTCTTATGTAGTTCGGTTCAGGTTCACTCATGTATTAACCCTCTCCTTTTATGTTCTAACTTTTGCCAAGGCCGCCCTTTCTGGATTTTCGACCTTGCGAGCTCAGTTTTATTATTTCAAAATTTTCATGCTCTAACTTTTGCCTAGGTCACCCTTTCGGGTTTTTGGCCAAGCGAGCCACTCAGGGAAAGTATTTCTTCAACTTGTCCATATTGATCGGCTGGGAGAACTCTAGGCCATCTAGGTCCATCAGAACGACAGCTCCACCTAACCAGATAGACTTTATGATGTAAGGGCCAGTCCAATTGGGTCTAAACTTGCCCCTAGGGTCGTGGATGGGTGCTCAGTTGTCTTTGAGCACTAGATCCCCCTCTCTTAAATTCCTGGACTTAACCTTTTTGTTGAAAGCCTTGGCAATTCTTCATTGATAACCCTGGACGTGATACAGTGCTTTCAGCCTTCTTTCATCAAAGAGCATGAGTTCTTCGAACCTACTTTGCTGCCAATTTGCCTCAGTTATCTAACACTCAGCCAATACCGGTAATGACGGAACCTCAACTTCGATAGGCAGAACAGCCTCCATCCCATAAACTAAGGAATACGGAGTTGCCCCAGTAGAAGTTTGAATTGAAGTTCAGTAGCCCTAAAGAGCAAATTGCAGCTTATCTGGCCAGTCCCTGTAGGTTTCCACCATCTTCTGCAGAATGTGCTTGATGTTCTTGTTGGCGGCCTCAACTGCTCCGTTGGTTTGCGGCCGCTATGTAGATGACTTATGAAAAGCCACGTTGTACTTCTCCAACAAGTCGATCACCTCCTTCTTGAAGTGGGAACCATTATCCGAAATAATCTCATTCGGGACCCCGTAGCGACAGATGATGTTGTTCCTGATGAACTTAGCAACGTGCGATGCCTTCAACACTATGTAAGATTGGGTCTCAACCCACTTCATGAAGTAGTCTATCGCTACCAGAATATACTCATGTCCGTTGGACCCCTTTGGAGTGACAACCCCAATCACATCAATCCCCCAAACTGAAAACGGCCATGGCGAAGTCATGTTGTACAGCTTCAACGGTGGAATGTTCATGCGATTTGCATGGATCTGACATTTGTGGCTTCGCCGGACAAAGAGAATACAATCCTCCTCCATGGTGGACTAGTAATAACCCTGTCTAAGGATCTTCCAGGCTAGCATCACCCCGTTCATGTGCATTCTGCACTCCCCTCCATGGATGGCCTTCATCAGGCACTTCGATTCTTCAGCATCAACACACAGTTTATGCATCCCGAGATGACCCCTCTTGTACAGTTTACCCTCGCAGACGATGAACTGAGCAACCATTCTCAACTTGTACCTCATCTTTTCTTCTTTTACTTTCCAATCTCCTTTAGCTTGAGATACAACAAGGTTCGAGTCCCTGATGATATCCAACCATTTTGTCCCTAGTTCCAGGGCGACTTCTAGTCTAGCAATACATGCCTCATACTCTGCCACATTGTTCGACACTTTGAACTGGAGTTTGAATGCTAGAGGTATACGGGAATTGTCGGGCGTTATCAGCAACACCCCTATCCCATACCCATATTGGTTTGACGCTCCGTCAAAGTACATCGTCCAAGTCTCTTCTTCGACATACAGAATGACCTCGTCTGGGAGTAGATACTCAACTGCTTCATCCCCTTCAACTGGGTGATCGGCTAGGAACTCCGCTACCGCTCTCCCTTTTACTGACTTGCGTGTTATGTACTTCAGATCAAATTCGGAAAGTAGAAGCAACCAACGGGCTAGCCTACCCGTAAGTGCCGGTTTCTCGAAGAGATATTTGATGGGATCTAATCTCGAAACCAGTATTACAGAGTGAGCTAACAGGTAGTGCCTTAGCTTCCTGGTAGCCCATACCAAGGCCAGACAAGCCTTCTCCAGCGGAGTGTAGCGGGTCTCGTAATCCAGCATTTTCTTGCTCAGGTAGTAGATAGCCTTCTCCACTTTGTCCTCAGACTCCTGTGCAAGCATGCAGCCCGTTATAGTTTCAGTCATTGATAGGTACAGAATCAACGGTTTCCCGGCTCAAGCGGTGACAACACAGGTGGGTTCTATAGATATTGTTTGATCTACTCGAAAGCAACTTGGCATCGGTCGTCCCATTGGAACTTCTTTCCTTTCTTCAGGAGACCAAAGAGTGGTTCACAAGTCAAGGTTAATTTTGCAATAAACCGTCTTAGGAATTGCACTTTACCTAGAAAGCCTCGCACCTCCTTTTCAGTCCTTGGTGGTGGCATTTCTAAGATGGCCTTGATTTTAGAAGGATAGACCTTAATACCTCTTTGTGTGATCAAGAACCCCAGCATTTTCCCTGCTGTAACACCAAATGTACATTTCTGAGGATTCAGCCACAACCGATACTCTCTGATCTGTTGGAAGAATTTCTGCAAGGCGGTGTAGTGGCCCTCTCTTTCCTTGGACTTGATAATCATGTCGTCCATGTACACCTCAACCTCTTTATGGATCATATCGTGCGGAATTGTGGTCGTAGCCCGTTGATACGTAGCTCCAGCATTCTTCAGCCCAAACGGCATCACCCTATAACAATAGGTTCCCCACGGGGTGGTGAAAGCAGTCTTCTCCCGGTCTTCGGGTGCCATCAAAATCTGATTATAGCCTGAAAAGCCATCCACGAATGAGAGCAGCGCATGCCCAGCAGTGAAGTCCACTAATTCGTCGATATGCGGCAGAGGAAAGTCGTCCTTCGGACTGGCTTTGTTCAAATCCCTGAAGTCCACACATACACGAATTCTGCCATCCTTCTTTCGCACTGGAACTATATTGGCCAACCAAGTTGGGTATTTAGATACCAGCAGGAACCCTGCGTCAATTTGCTTGGTGACCTCTTCTTTGATATTCAGAGCCCAGTCCGGGCAGATCCTTTGGAGCTTCTGCTTAATAGGTCGGGCCTCTGGGTCAAGAGGGATCCGGTGCTGTACAATCTCAGGATCGATTCTAGACATGTCTTCGTAGGACCACGTGAAAACATTTTTGAAATCTTTTAATAAAGCGACTAAGCGTTCGTGCTCCTCCGAAGACAATGTGGACCCGATTTGGACCAGCCACGGGTCCTTCTCAGTACCAACATTAATTATGGTGATTTCATCAACCAAGGGTTTAACAAACCTCTCATGCTCTTGATCAAGCAAATATTGCAAAACTGGAGGAATTTCTTCCTCGTCGTTTTCATCAAAATTTTGAAAGTCTTGATTAATGCAATAAATTAAAGGCACAGAAAAGTACTTGAAAGCCACAGCCGTACCATTCTCATTAATAACATTCAGTCCATCTGATTTCTCTATTACAATAGACTCAAAGGAAAAAGAAAAAGACGACCTAGATAGGACAGTGACATCCGGGTTGTCACCCCCAAGAATATCGGACTCAGACTCAGATGAGTTGGAACCTGATTTCGACTCCACAGACTCGATGGAATCAGATTCTGGCTTACTACCTGACCTGGTGCTGCTCGATAAAAAGCCCTCCTCGTATTGCCAGACGAGGGAGGGTGCGATGGATGCATCCAGAAGGTTTGAAGATGGGCTCACAGCCGCTTCATTCCTGATCATAGAGATTGAGAAGTCATCCCCCAAGCACTCCTGTGCGATCTGAGGATCTAAGAGTAGACAAGCCAGTGCTACCCCCATTTTAATCTCTATATTCTCGGAATCCTCTTTGAACAGCTCAGCCTCAGCTGGTGGGTCTGTCTGCTCTTCGGCAACATCATCCCCGGACAATTGCAAGTCAAAGAAAATCTCGAACCCCGGCAAATGCCGCCTCTCTGCATTTAGCCATGGCTCTAGGAAGTTGCAGAACAGGAAGTCCTCCCCCTCCCGGACAAAGCGTCCGTTCAGGGTACCCTGGATAGGCCAGTGTATTAACTCATAATGCTTCTTGGCCTGCTTGGCTCTAGCTCTTCCGGCCATTTCTTTTGCCTTCCTCACCTAATCCTCTTTGGTAGGCAAATAACCTAGACCAAAGGTATATGGGTTATGCGGCACTTCGGCCGATGCTGCAACGTCTTTCCGGCCACTTCGCTCTAATCCTATCCCAGGGATGTGCTGGAGCTTGTTCATAAGGTAGACAGACTGTGCGCTGACGTATAACCCTTCATCAACAGCTAGGATATTATGTACAACCCGGGCCTCAGCTAGGGTGAACCCTAACAAAAACACATCCTCTGCGCCATGCTCAATCTCCAGAACTGGTGTAGAAACCTCTGCCGGCGGATGAATTGAAGAATTTCCAAAAACGATGGCTACCTCCTTCCCATAGGGGTACTTCAACATTTGGTGGAGGGTAAAAGAGACCGCCTTTACCTGGTGCAACCACGACCCCCCCAAGAGTAAATTGAAGGTTGCCGGGACATCCAAGACATGGAAGTCAATATCCTATTGTCCTGGACCAACCTGAGTTCGAATCTGTACAGTCCCCATCACCTCTCTGCTAGTATTGTCATACGCCCGTATCACCTGGGCCGTAGGCACAAAATCTACGGGCTTCAACCCGATAGCATATGCCGTCCTCGATGGGCACACGTTGATAGCAGATCCTGTGTCAACAAGGACCACCGGTATCCATTTCTCCCTACACTCGACAGAGATGTAGAGAGGTTTGTTATGATCTGAGCCCTCAGGCGGCAGTTTCTTGTCAGTGAAGGTCAACGTCGGGAAAGCTCCTCTCGGAAAAACCAACCCTACTAACTGTTCGGGTGTGGTGTCAATTGAAAGTTTCGCCTTGTCCATGGCAGAAAGGACAGCTTGCCTGTGAACTCTTGAGGCCATAAGTAGTCCCCAGATGGAGATGTCTGCTTGGATTTTCTTAAGTTGTTTCAGTACAGCCTCCTCATCGAGTAGTTTTTCCTTCTGCCTCTCCGTTTCTTTGTCCTTTCTGAACGCCTCTGGTTGATCCAAGTGCGGGGGCTTGAAATACCGCCCACTTTTGGTCATGTGATCCATCTCTTCAATATACCAGGTATCATTCGTTTGGTTTTGCCCTCAATCTTCGTCGGTGTGGGCAAGACGTAGATCATCGTCTTCCCACCACATTCGTCGGCAACCGATAAATAGCTGTTTGGTTCCATTGCAACTATTTTGGTGCTCACAGCACGTCCATCCCCGCAGGGGCTTTGGCCTTTCTAGCCCTCTCCAGATCTTCGATCTTTTCCTGTTCAAGCTGCTTCAGCACAGTATTCTGTTCAGTACCTTCTGTATTCAAACTGCCCTAATCCAGAGCCAAATTCTTAACACCGGTGCTCTCCGGCGATCTCCCCTGATTCTCAGCCATTCCGGCCACTAATGATGTCCTAGTTCCTGATTGCCCATGTTCTGGCTGAGGTTGTTCAACAACATCCGGCTGGTCGTTGAGCCACCCAGTATTCTCTGCTAACCCATCCAAGTCAAACCAGTTGACAGTCACGTCCCCTGAGTCCTGCTTTTCAAAGAACTACAGATTTGCGATATCCTTTTCCAGCTCTGCCAGGTCATCTAACCCTTGACTAGGTCCATCCTCCCAAACCACACAGATCTCTGCCCCAATCGGCGGCTCTATCCTCGGCTTAATCTAGCCCGTTGATGTGATGTAACCACTCGGGTTGTACACGAAGCTCGCAGACCCCACTACTGCTGCAGGTAATGTTTCCCACCCAATTTCGCGTATATATTGCTCACATCACTCGGCCCTCAGGCTCTTTTTTTTTTTCTCACAAAACCCTTTTTCTTACTTTTCTTTCATCGTACTTCTCTTTATTCTTTATTCTCTCATTTTTCATCCCTCCCCAGGTATGGTTGATGGATAAATTGTAGGTTGTGGACTCTTGCCCAGTCTACTCAGCTCGCGGCTACTTCTTTCGACAATGCCTAGTCGATGCCCCTGATGAGGAGTGGTGGTTTGACTGGATGTGCAATCTGTTTGCAGATCGCATTGCTTGGCGCTGTCCTTGGCTTAACCTCCCGGCAATGAGCTATAGCATGTCCCGGTAGACCGGAATCCAGTTGATTGGTCTGACTCACTGTGTGTTCTATTTTCCGTTCCCGGTTCCAACGCCAGTTCGGTCATGATCAGACTTGCCCGCTAGAGGGGATAGAGTATCCTGCCACATTCCTGGTTCGAGGCGCACAGCTTGCCCGGTATGTCACAGCATGGAGGACTAGAGAGCTCCTGGCCCCCTGCTCCTACTTTCAGTTGCACTTTGTCTGACGAGTGCTTGGATTGACTCAATGAAGAGGCACAGGTCGGGCCCAGCTTGGCATCAGAGGCTTCGACCAGCTCTGGGAGGGGGCGCAGGGACACTTGACTTATCTATGCCCCGGATTTATTGCTTTACTAGTACTTTCAAGTTTTCTTTTATGAATGTAATAAAAAGCAACTTCAATTGTATGCAAGAGCATGAGAAATCTGTTTTGAAACCAATGAAATTGAAGGTTGTGGGTACTGAAAATTTTCCGCTTTGGTCCAAAAATGGTCTTAGTTGTAAAAAGATTAATTTGAACAAAGTCAACTTTTATTAAAACTTTTCAAAACCATTTTTGATATGGATCAGAACTGGACATGTCTGAGATCTGTCACTGAGATGCACAACCCCGGATTCCTGTAACTGGACAGTTGCCCCTAGTCTGAATAGCACCGCAGTACTGCATGGCAACGGAAAGTTGCCCCTAGTCTGAAAGGCACTGCACCGGAGATTGTGATGAATGCTGATGGACAAAGATGACTGAGATAATCAAAATGGACAAAGTTGATTGGGGAAAAGTTTATGGCTGAACTTCAGGATGAAGTTGCCTATGTATCCCAAAGATGGGAATCAAGCCTTACGTAGTTCAGGCTCGGGTTCACTCGGGTATTTTCACTCTCTTTTTACGCTCTAACTTTTGCCAAGGCCGCCCTTTGCGGGTTTTCAACCTTGCGAGCTCAGTTTTTATAATTTCGAATTTTTTGTGCTCTGAGTTTTGCCTAGGTCGCCCTTTCGGGTTTTCGGCCTAGCGAGCCTCTCAAGGGTAATATTTCTTCAACTTGTCCATATTGATCGGTTGTGAGAACTCCAAGCCATCTAGATCCATCAGAACCATAGCTCCACCTGACTAGATAGACTTAATCATGTAGGGACTAGTCCAATTGGGTCTGAACTTGCCCCTTGGGTCGTGGATGGGAGCTCGGTTGTCCTTGAGCACCAAATCTCTTTCTTTTAGATTCCTCGACTTAATTTTCTTGTTGAAAGCCTGGGTAATTCTGCGCTGGTAACCTTGAACATGGTACAGTGCCTTCAGTCTTCTCTCATCAAATGGCATGAGTTCCTCAAACCTGCTCTGCTGCCAATCTGCTTCGGCTATTTGACACTCAGCCAACACTCGTAAAGACGGAACCTCAATCTCGATAGGTAGAACGGCCTCCATCCCATAAACTAATGAATACGGAGTCGCCCCAGTGGAAGTTCTGATTGAAGTCCGGTAGCCCCACAGAGCAAATGGCAGTTTATCTGGCCAATCCCGGTAGGTTTCCACCATCTTCTACGATATGTGTTTGATGTTCTTGTTGGCGGCCTCAACCGCTCCATTGGTTTCGGCCGATATGTAAATGACTTACGAAAAGCCACGTTGTATTTTTCCAACAAGTCAATCATTCCCTTCTTGAAATGGGAACCGTTATCTGAAATTATTTCGTTTGGGACTCCGTAGCGACAGATGATGTTGTTTTTGATAAACTTTGCAATGTGCGAAGCCTTCAACACCGCATAGGATTGGGCCTCGACCCACTTCGTGAAATAATCTATCGCGACCAGGATGAACTCATGCCCATTCGACCCCTTCGGAGTGACAGCCCCGATCACCTCAATTTCCCAAACTGAAAATGGCCATGGCGAAGTCATATTGTACAGCTTCGACGGCGGAATGTTCATGCGATTTGCATGGATTTGACATTTGTGGCATCGCCGAACAAAACTGATATAATCCTTCTCCATGGTGGACCAGTAGTAAACCTGTCTGAGGATCTTCCGTGCTAGTATCACCCAATTCATGTGCGCACCGCATTCCCTTCCATGGATGGCTTCCATCAGACGCTTCAATTCTTCGGCATCGACACACAGCTTATGCATTCCCAGATGGCCTCTCTTATACAGCTTACCCCCACAGATGATGAACTGAATGGCCATTCTTCTGATTGCCCTTTTATCCTTGGCATTTACCCCTGGCGGGTATGTTTCTTTCTCCAAGAAATTCCAAATGTCGTGGTACCAGGTGTTTTCGTCCTGAACTTCATCTATAGCAGCAATCAACTTGTACGCTGGCGCAAATTTCTGGTCAATGATGACGGGACGCATCCGGACTCCGAACGGGATGTCTATCATGGAAGATAGAGTTGCTAAAGAATCTGCGAACCTGTTGTTCTCTCTTAGTAGATGAGCAAAGTTTAGCTTCTCAAATTGAGGAATTAACAAATCCAAGGTCTGGTGATACATCATCATCTTTTCTTCTTTGACTTTCCAGTCTCCTTTTGCTTGAGACACAACAAGGTTTGAGTCCCCGATGACGTCCAACCGTCTTGCCCCTAGTTCCAGGGCTGCTTCTAGACCAGCAATGCATGCCTCATATTCTGCTTCGTTGTTCGAGACTTTGAATCGGAGTTTGAAGGCTAGAGGGATACGGGAATTGTCGGGTGCTATTAGCAACACTCCTATCCCATACCCATATTGATTTGACGCTCCGTTAAAGTACATCGTCCAAGTTTCTTCGTCGATATGCAAAATGGCTTCATCCGGGAATAAGTACTCGACTGTTTCACCCCCTTCCACTGGATGGTCGGCGAAGAACTCTGCTACTGCTCTTCCCTTGACTGACTTGCGCGTTACATACTTCAGATCGAATTCAGAGAGCAACAGCAACCAACGAGCTAGCCTACCCGTAAGTGCTAGTTTCTCGAAAAGATATTTGATGGGATCGAGTCGTGAAACCAACATTACGAAGTGAGCTAACAGGTAGTGCCGCAGCTTCCTGGTAGCCCATACCAAAGCTAGGCAAGCCTTCTCTAATGGTGTGTAGCGGATCTTATACTCTAGCATCTTCTTGCTCAGATAGTAGATGGCTCTCTCCACTTTGTCCTCTGATTCTTGCGCGAACATACAGGCCATTGTAGTCTCAGTCACTAAAAGGTACAATATCAATGGTTTCCCCGGCTCTGGTGGTGACAACACGGGCGGGTTCTGTAAGTATTCCTTGATCTGTTCAAAAGCAGCTTGGCATCGGCCATCCCATTGAAAAGCCACGTTGTATTTTCCCAACAAGTGAATCACTTTCTTCTTGAAGTGGGAACCGTTATCTGAAATTATCTCGTTTGGGACTCCGTAGTGACAGATGATATTTCTGATAAACTTTGCAACGTGCGAAGCCTTCAACACCGCATAGGATTGGGCCTCGACCCACTTCGTGAAATAATCTATCGCGACCAGGATGAACTCATGCCCATTCGACCCCTTCGGAGTGACAGCCCCGACCACATCAATTCCCCAGACTGAAAATGGCCATGGCGAAGTCATATTGTATAGCTTCGACGGCGGAATGTTCATGCGATTTGCATGGATTTGACATTTGTGGCATCGCCGAACAAAACTGATACAATCCTCCTCCATGGTGGACCAGTAGTAATCCTGTCTGAGGATCTTCCATGCTAGCATCACCCCATTCATGTGCACGCTGCATTCCCCTCCATGGATGGCTTCCATTAGACGCTTCGATTCTTCAGCATCGACACACAGTTTATGCATTCCCAGATGGCCTCTCTTATACAGCTTACCCCCCACAGATGATGAACTGAACGACCATTCTTCTGATTGCCCTTTTATCCTTGGCATTTACCCCTGGCGGGTATGCTTCTTTCTCCAAGAAATTCCAAATGTTGTGGTACCAGGGGTTTTCGTCCTGAACTTCATCTATAGCAGCAATCGACTTGTAGGCTGGCGCAAATTTTTGGTCAATGATGACGGGACGCGTCCGGACTCCGAACGAGATGTCTATCATGGAAGATAGAGTTGCTAAAGAATCTGCGAACCTGTTGTTCTCTCTTAGTAGATGAGCAAAGTTTAGCTTCTCAAACTGAGGAATTAACAAATCCAAGGTCTGGTGATACATCATCATATTTTCTTCTTTAACTTTCCAGTCTCCTTTTGCTTGAGACACAACATGGTTCGAGTCCCTGATGACGTCCAACCGTCTTGCCCCTAGTTCCAGGGCTGCTTCTAGACCAGCAATGCATGTCTCATATTCTGCTTCGTTGTTCAAGACTTTGAATCGGAGTTTGAAGGCTAGAGGGATACGGGAATTGTCGGGTGCTATCAGCAACACTCCTGTCCCATACCCATATTGATTTGACACTCCGTCAAAGTATATCGTCCAAGTTTCGTCGTTGATATGCAAAATGGCTTCATCCGGGAATAAGTACTCGACTGTTTCACCCCCTTCCACTGGATGGTCGGCTAAGAACTCTGCTACTGCTCTTCCCTTGACTGACTTGCGCGTTACATGCTTCAGATCGAATTCAGAGAGCAACAGCAACCAACGAGCTGGCCTACCTGTAAGTGCTAGTTTCTCGAAAAGATATTTGATGGGATCGAGTCTTGAAACCAACATTACAGAGTGAGCTAACAGGTAGTGCCGCAGCTTCCTGGTAGCCCATACCAAAGCTAGGCAAGCCTTCTTCAATGGTGTGTAGCGGGTCTCATACTCTAGCATCTTCTTACTCAGATAGTAGATGGCTCTCTCCACTTTGTCCTCTGATTCTTGCGCGAGCATACAACCCATTGTAGTCTCAGTCACTGAAAGGTACAATATCAACGGTTTTCCCAGCTCTGGTGGTGAAAACACAGGCGGGTTCTGTAAGTATTCCTTGATCTGTTCAAAAGCAGCTTGGCATCGGCCATCCCATTGGAATTTCTTTCCTTTCTTCAGGAGACCAAAAAGTGGTTCACAAGTCAAGGTTAATTTTGAGATAAACCGTCTTATGAATTGCACTTTACCTAGAAAGTCTCGCACCTCCTTTTCAGTCCTTGGTTGAGGCATTTCTAGGATGACCTTGATTTTGGAAGGGTCGACTTCGATACCTCTTTGTGTAATCAGAAACCCCAGCATTTTTCCCGCTGTAACACCAAACGTACATTTCTGAGGATTCAGCAGCAACCGGAATTCTCTGATCCTTTGAAAGAACTTTTGTAAGGCGGTGTAGTGGCCCTCTTTTTCTTTGGACTTGACAATCATGTCGTCCACGTACACCTCAACCTCTTTGTGGATCATGTCGTGCAATATTGTGGTCGCGGCCCGTTGATAAGTAGCTCCAGCATTCTTCAACCCAAACGGCATCACTCTGTAGCAGTATGTCCCCCACGGGGTGGTGAATGCAGTCTTTTCCCGGTCTTCTGGTGCTATTACTATTTGATTGTACCCTGAGAAGCCATCCATAAATGAAAGCAAAGCATGTCCTGCTGTGAAGTCCACTAGCTCGTCAATATGCAGCAAGGGAAAGTCGTCCTTCGGACTAGCTCTGTTCAAATCCCTGAAATCCACGCATACTCGGATCCTGCCATCTTTCTTCGGCACTGGAACGATGTTGGCCAACCAAGTCGGGTATTCGGATACCAGCAGGAAGCCTGCGTCAATTTGTTTGGTGACCTCTTCCTTAATCTTGAGAGCCCAATCCGGGTGGATTCTCCTGAGTTTTTGCTTGACGGGTTGGGCCTCGAGGCCAAGAGGGATCCGGTGCTGTACAATCTCAGGATCGATCCCAGGCATGTCTTCGTAGGACCACGCGAAAACATCTTTGAAATCTTTCAATAAAGCGACTAAGCGCTCGCGTTCCTCCGAAGACAACGTGGACCTCTCTGGACCAGTCGCGGGTCCTCCTCAGTACCAATATTCATAGTTATGATTTCATCCATTAAGGGTTTGACAAACCTCTCCTGCTCTTGTTCAATTAAGCGTTGGAAAACCGGAGGAATTTCTTCCTCGTCGTTTTCATCAAAATTTTGAAAGTCTGAGTTTATACAATAAATTAAGGGCATAGAAAAGTACTTAGAAACCACAGCTATTTGATTCTCATTAAGCACATCCAAATCGTCCGATTCCTCGGTTACAACAGACTCAAATGTGAAAGAAAAAGACGACCTGGACAAGACTGTGGCATCCGGGTTATCATCCCCAGGATTACCAGACTCAGACTCAGTCGAGCTGGAACCGGATTCCGACTCACAAGATTCGGTGGAATCAGATTCTGGCTCACTACCTGACCCGATACTGCTGGACAAAAATCCCTCGTTGTATTGCTAAATGAGAGAGGTTGCGATAGATGCATCCAAAATAGTTGCTGGTAGGCTCGAAGCCGTTTCATTCCCGATCATGGAAACTGAGAAGTTATCCCCTAAGCACTTATGGTCGATCGGAGGATCTGAAAGTAGACATGCCAGTGCTACCCCCATTTCAATTTCAGCGCCTTCGGAGTCCGCTGCCTTACGTTGCTCAACCTCAGCTAATGGGTCTGTTTGCTCTTCAGCAACGTCATCCCCAGATAGTTGTAGGTCGAAGAAAATCTCGAAGCCTGGCACGCGCTTCCTCTCCTCGTTCAACCACGGCTCGGGGAAGCCACAGAATGGAAAGTCCTCCCCCTCTCGGACGAAACGCCCGTTTAGGGTACCCTGAATGGGCCTGTGTATTAAGTCAAAAGGCTTCCCCGCCTTCTTTGCTCTGGCTCTCCCAGCCACTTCCTTCCCCTTCCTTAACCAATCCTCTTTGGTGGGCTGGTAACCTAATCCAAAGGTATGAGGGTTGTGTGGCACTTCGGCCAATACTGCGACGCCTTTCCGGCCACTCCTTCCTAATCCCATCCCAGGGATGTGTTGTAGCTTGTTCATGAGGTATACAGATTGGGTACTGACGTACACTCCCTCATTAACAGCCATGATATTTTGCACAACCCGAGCCTCAACCAGAGTAAACCCTAATAAGAACACATCCTCCATGCCGTGCTTAATTTCCAAGACTGGTGTAGACACTTCTGGCGGTGGATGGATTGACGAATTCCCGAAAACAATGGCCACCCCCTTCCCGTGAGGGTATTTCAACATTTGATGCAAAGTGGAAGAGACAGCCTTCACTTGCTGCAACCACGGCCGCCCCAAGAGTAGATTAAAGGTTGCAGGAACGTCCAAGACGTGGAATTCAATGTTGTGTTGTCCTGGGCCAACCTGGGTCTGAATTTTGACAGTCCCCATCACCTCCCTGCTAGTGTTATCATAGGCCCTGATCACTTAAGTAGTCGGCACGAAGTCCGCGGGCTTTAACCCAATTGCATATGCTATCCTTGACGGGCACACGTTAATGACGGATCCCGTGTCGACAAGAACTACTGGCACCCACTTGTCTCTACATTCTATAGAGATGTAGAGGGGTTTGTTATGATTTGCGCCCTCAGGTGGCAGTTTTTTGTCTGAAAAGGTCATCGTCGGGAAACCTCCTCCCGGAAAGACCAGTCCAACTAGCTGCTCTGGTGTGGTATCTATAGAGAGTTTAGCCTTGTCCATAGCAGATAGGACAGCCTGTCTGTGCACTCGTGACGCCATAAGCAGTCCCCAGATAGAGATTTCTGCTTGTATCTTCTTTAACTGCCTCAGCACAGCTTCCTCTTCAATCTGCTTCTCCCTCTGTTTCTCAGCTTCCTTGTCCTTCCCAGATGCCTCTGGCTGGTCTAGGTGCGGGGGCTTGAAGTACTGCCCGCTTCTTGTCATGTGATCAACCTCATCGAGGTACCAGGTGTCATTTGGTTGACTGCTTCCCCAATCATCGTCTGTATGGGCAAGACATAAATCATCATCTTCCCACCACATTCCGTTGGCATTTGAAAGGCACCTGTTTGGCTCCGGCATGATTGTACTTGCAGCACTTTCAGCCCCTATGCTCACAGCATCTTCTGTCTTCGTGCCCACAACACTTTCAATCCCTTCATGGGCTTTCGCTTTCCAGATTCTCTCAGAATCCCAAATTTTCTCTTGTTCCACTTGTGTTAGCACAGTTTGTTGTTCAGCTTTCTCTGCATTCACAATGCCCCTGTTTTGAGCGAAATTCTTCGTACCGACGCTCTCCGGCAATTTTCTCTGACTTTCGGCCCTTCCGGCCTCAACTGATACCTTTGCCCCTGCTGGGCCTTGTTGGAATTCTTCCACCACATCTGGTTGATCATCCAGCCATCCAGTGGCCTCTGCTGATTCCTTATAATCGAACCAGTTGACTGCCACGCCTCCTGATTCTTGGTCATCGAAAAACTACAAGTCGGCAAAGTCCTCTTCTACGGCCGTCAAATCATCTGTCCCCTGCTCAAATCTATCCTCCCGGATCACACACAATTCTGCTCTCTCTGGCAATTCTATACTTGGCTCAGGCTGGCCCACTAACAGGATGTACTCACTCGGATCGTAGGTTTCCCCAGCAAAATTCCCAGACTGCTCAAACCCTGACTCAACCATTCCATCTTCCTCTACAATCTCCCCTGCACCGTCTTCAACAGCCACCACCATTGTCTCAGGTTGGGTTGTAGAGATGTCCAACATGCACAAAAAGTCAGTGCAGTCGGAAATGAGCATCTCCGGCTTAGGTAGATGGGAGGGAGTGATATAGATGCTAGGATCATAAGACACGACCCCAGTCTGGATAAAGTTGACTCTTTTGGGAGGTGGAGCTTGGTTGTGTGTAGGGAGTGGGTTGGTTGTAACATTAGGTCTTTCTAGTGGAAAAATCACCTGTTTGTCAATGAGATCTTGAACCTCGTGACGCAATCTGAAGCATTGGTCGGTGTCATGACCGTGTTGCTGGTGATATGTACAGTATTTGGCCGGGTTGTGAGTGGGGGGGAGTGGATTTGGTAACGGCCTCGGCTCCAGGGGTTTTAGATGCCCTTTTCTGATTAAGACCCCTAGAGCTTTGGACAAGGGCATGTACAATGGGGTGAAGGTTATTTGGACTCTGGGTTGGTATTTAGTGGTTTGGGTACTGCTTCCGGATGCACCGGAGAAGGGTGTGGCTGCTATGGGCCTTGGAAGGGAAGGGGGAATGGTGGCGACCATGCTAACCTCCGAAGTTCTTGCAGTTGCAGCGCCACTCGGGCCTGCATTGTTGTTGCGGTTAAAAGTTCTCTGGGGTTGCTCCCTGTCCTGGTCAATCAGACCCTGTTTCATTGCATCTTCAATTTGTACCCCCATCTCGTGCAGATCCAAAAAGGTGGGGAAGGGGAGTACAATCATCTTTTGCATCAGTTTTGGTTGGAGATTGCACACAATCATCCTGATCTGGTCCTCATCGGTGGGCCTTAAAGTCATCATCGAGGCCTTTGCCCTCCACCGGGTCACGAAATCCGAGAAACTCTCTTTGGGGTCCTGCCTTGTTGTTTCGAGATCACGAGTGGTAATCTCAATTTGGGTGTTGTAAGAGTATTGCGCAACAAAGGCCTCGGCCATTTCGTCCCAACTTCGCTTGACATCATCCTCCAACTTTGCATACCAGATAGCGGCCACTCCCGATAGGGTTCGGCCAAATAGCGAAAGCTTCTGGGGTCTGGTTAGGCCCATTGGTCGTAGTATATCTGAGAATAGTCGAAGGTGGACCATGGGATCACCAGATCCATCGAAGCGATCAATCTGCGACATTTTGAATCTATCTGGCAATGTTACAGCCACATCGGTATATCCGTCTTCGATATCCGGAATTGCCTTTACCCCCTGGGATTTTTTGAATAGCTTCTCGAGCTTGCTCAATTTCAGTGCTGTAGGGTCTACTTCGAACTCGAAAGGAGAGTCCGGGTGGTTGGCGGGTGTATGTGCCTTGGATAACTGAGGTGGAAGCAGGGGCGGAGCTGGCACCGTTGGAAGGTCTGTGCCCTCTTAGATGTTCTGGACATTTGGCAAGGTGTTTTGGATGTTTGGCAGGACATTCTGGACAGTTGGTGTCTGCTTCGGTAGCGGGACCCCTGGTAGCGGAGGGTTTGGATGTGAGGCTGATGCTCTAGCTTGCTGCTGGGCCATGATTGGGTAATTAGCTCCGCCTGCTGGGCCATGATTGTGGCCTGCTGTTTAGTGGACAGCGTCCTCCTGCATTTGCCTCATGCTCTCTTAGAGTTGGCGCATCATTTCTTCCATCCTGGCCATATTCTGCTGATCTTGCTGTCTGACTGGTATGTGTATCTCTATGGCAGAAACTGAGACCTCAGCTCGACTGTTCACTGTTAGGGTAGGCCACTGCTCTGGTAACCTCTACTCAGACACACTGCGCCTTCTCGGCATTCTTCTGACAACTGGGGGTAGAGAATGTAACACTGGCTGTCCGTCAACCAGATCCTCAGATCGATTGAGCCGACAACCTCTTGTCCAAAGTGCTTGGGGAATATCTGCTGGGTTCGAAGCAATTGTGCTAAAACTGTCCTAGCAAAAAGATAAATAAAGCAATAAGGAAATAAACAACCAGATAAATGAATAATATAACAGCTTAAAATAAATACACAACACACAGCTGGGCATAACAACACACGGTCGATAAGCTGGATACACACTGTTCTCAAACACTGATAATTATCCCTGAATCACTGTCCCCGAAAACTGAATCTGATACCCGCAGATAACTGATTCTCAAACACTGACTGATGCCCGCAAGCCTGATGCCCAAACTCATAAACTGATACATGCATTCCCTGTAGAGACGCACTCTAAAAGCACATAGCAGATAAGTGAGAGCCAAAACACCCCTATGTTGGGGTAGGGTTTCCCTGTCCTATTTTGTCAGGAGCTAGGGTTTCACTACGCACGCAGCGGTTTCAAACAACCTACATCGGGTAAGCAACCTGTCCTAGTTTGGAATGGTCACTACGGATTCTGAATATGCACTAGGTCGAATGGTCAAAGAAGGGTGCCCCGGTAAAACCGGGGTTTGTGTTCCCATACTGGCAGAGCCCGTAACCGGTAAGCCTTATGGCACGCAGCCTCTGGCAAACCTCTCAGGAATAGCAGATGGCAAACACGGTGTCCTAGGCGCACCAATGCAAATGCAATGCAAAGAAACACACAAGTGTAATCAAAACCAGATATCATGAGTTCGAGTCAAGTTCTCTAAATCCCCAATAGAGTCGCCAGAAACTGTCGACGTCCCCGAACGCCCCGGGAGGGATGAGTCCCCCGTTCCGTTTGTTCTGGGCTCACTACAGTTCGGACTCAAATTGTCACGGTTCTTAATCTGAACCAAAGAGTCCAAATCCGGCAAATCGTTTTGAGAAAACAGATTTTTTGAAAAGAAGTGCCAAACATGGACTGCTTTGCCAGATACAGAGTCGCCACCTAAATATTTTATTTTTGGGGAAATTTAGGAAACCCTGACTCGTTGCCTAAGGCCACGTGTCCGTCATCACCAAAGTTGCCTCGGCTCGGGAACTTGGGTACGATTGGGGAAGGTCACTTCGTGAGCACCCCCGCTTGCCCGATCAAAGATCGGCCTCTACTAACCATGATATCTAGTTTTGAAAACATTATGCGTTCTTATTCCGGTTATTAGCCTAGATTTACTATGTGATGCGCACAGCATACAAGTATAGATCGGATCGCCTGAATTGGAACAAAACATTTCATGTTTGTTTTTGAAAGATGGTTTGCTACCCGCAGGTAGGCTTAAAATGCAGATTTTGCCACCTTCTGGTGGGCTTAGAAAAGATGGTTTTTGCCACTATCTAGTGGGCTTAAAACTCTCAGTTTGATGATTTGTCCCAATCCAAATAACCCAACCTTCACCCACAGGCATTCAGGCAGTTATATCACATAAGCAAATAGCCTGATGGTAAGCATGCTATCATGGCAGTCACTCACACGCATGCAAGGATGCTAAAGCGTAAAACTTATCGAGTACTCCAAGCCAAAACAGAAGCTAATTAGAAATCCATGCATCATCCTAATTATACAGAAATGCCTAATGCAACACATGCAACAATGCAACTATAACAGGCTCGGCTATTCTAAATATGGCATATGGAATGCTACAGTTAACAAGTATTCAACTTGGAATTGAAATACAATGCAGTGAATTATGATGCGCCGAGCCCGGTGCATGCAAAACAGATGAACGAGTGTAAACATGCTATCATACTGTATGCTAATTGGAACATGCCCTAATCTAACCGTCATAAGCTGGTAAATAAAAGGGAGAAAGACGCGGGGTTGGAAGACATACATCACACGCACGCACACTTATTACAACATTGCCCTCGCGCAGAGGGTCCGAATAAATAATATACAGTCCCAAATAAATAATTACAGTACAAAACCCTAATTAATTAACAAATTAACCTAGGAAAGCTGTAAACTAGCATGCAAACTGGGGACTGCCTCGACTCTGCTCCGGATGATGAATGATGCATGTTCGGGTTGCCTGGCGCGGAAATCCACTGTGATGCCCCGATTAGCCTCTGTTACAATTGAGCTCGGTATATTACACGGAACTCCAAGAGACTCCCGGTTTCTGATTTGCTGCAACAGAGAGCAAGAAAGGGGCATGGCAATGTATTTTCACATATGTATGCTTGCCTTGATCCTCGTGCCACCAATCACGCATCCCGATGTATGATGGCCGAGGAGTCGAATTTGCACGACTCAATATGAAATGAATGTACATATAAACACAACAAGACCAAGACTCCATCATGGATAATCCGGAGTGTCGGTGACTGGGAATTGAGACACGTTCCGTCACTCGGAGTACGAAACGTCAACCTAGCATACACGATGACATACACGATGCACGATGTAACATGGCATACACGATGCACGATGTAACACAATGCTATGAGATGACATACACGATGCACGATGTAACATGGCATACACAATGCTCTAACATGCAACCTAGCATACGCAATGCTATAAAATGAAATGGCATACGCAATGCATGATGGACTTACACCAACATGAGTGGACCTCAGCCACACCCACATCAGTGGCCATAAGATGAAAATGAGGCGCTCGAGATGCGTGCACACATGCACGCAAACTGAGGACAGACCCTAAGGCACGAATGCCACTCTAACAAAGCATGGCAAGGCATGGAATATGGCATATGAACATGCGAATTTCAGCACTAAAACATGATGCTAAACAGCCCCGAATCATGGCAATATGGCACCCGATGCATGAGATGAACCCCGAAACTCAAAACTAGGCATGCGCAATGGCCTATAGCTATACAAAGCATGCACTATTTGATCATGAAGCATGAAGACAGAGTCAAGACAGTCCCAAAATATGAACTTTCTTAGTTCAAAGCAAGGCCAAAAGGTTCTAGTAAGATGGGCTAAAGTAGCATGCAATTTTGACTAGTAAACAAAGGTTACATGGCATGTATATGAAGCAAGTGAGAACTCATCAAACCAGAAAAAATCAGTGAATAAAACATGCCAAAATATGCCCAAATAACCATGGAAATGCAGCCAACACATACACAAATGAGGGGCTCCTTTAGAGGGCATACAAAGGGATTATTAGGTACATACAAGATAGACATGAAGCATGACCAAAAAAAATTCTGGAAATCAAATATGATAGTCCCAAAACTCATCAAATTGACCCTAAAATGTGACTTTAAAACATGTTAAGAGGGGTCCCTTTGAAAGGCCAAAATGACCATCAAACAAGTCAAGGTGAGAGGGGGTCACCCCCCTCTGATTTGGAGGCTCAAAGCAGCATCAAAGCTACTAGAAATCCACTGGATTCCAGTGGCTAGAAGGCCAAACAAAGCATGCCATTAGAGCTTAGGTGTAAGGCTCAAAACAAGAGACAATCTAGCATTCAAAGAAGCACGTGACCTCAAATAAGAAAATTCCCTTAATAAAACATGAAGATGATGTCAAAACAAGTCTTTTTCCAGTTTATAACAAGTCCCAAAAATGAACATAAATAGGGCTAATCTATCATGCAAAAATGGCCCTAAACGAGAGAATAGAGATAAGGGACAGCAGCTGACCCCAAATGGGAAGGAGACCTTCAACAAAGTTGAATAAGGGCTCAAAACAAGGCACTTTATAGTTTACATCAAGCCACTAAAATAAACACAAGTGAGGCTAAACTATCATGCAAGGAAAAGGCCTAAAAGAGGAATAAAGAGACAAGTGGTAGCTTATGGCCTCAAAAAGAGGAGAGACCTTCAACAATGTTAAAGAGGGGCTCAAAAAAAGATATTTTACAGTTTATGACCAAGTCCAAAACAGCTCAAAAATAAGCCTAAAATACTATGCAAAAAAAAGGCCTAAAAGAGAGTTAAAGAGGCAAGTGATAATAGGAGACCTCAAACAGAAAGAGGTCCTTGATAAAACATGAAAAGGAGCTCAAAATATGACTTTTTAAAGTTTGGGTCGGAGCCCAAAAATGTAAGCAACAAAGGCTAAGATTGTATGCAAAATAGGAACAAAAAAAAGGAAAAAGAAGCTTACCCTTGTAGCACAAAGCTCCAGCAGCTTTTGGTTGAAGAAATGGTGCTCCTAACCTCTGGAAATAGCCTCCAAGTGGCTGGAATGGAGTGTGGAGGTGTGGTGCTATGGATTGGTGCAAGAACCTTAGGGTTTGGGGGGGGGTTGAAGTAGAGAGAGAGGGAGATTGTATGCAAGAGCTCTAAACCAAACTTTGTAACCTCTCCAAATGTAGCTGGGGGCGCTGGTTATATAGGCAAAAGAGTGGAGAAAAGGAGGGAAAATGAAATTCAAATTTCCCCCCCAAAAGACCCTCCATCGGATACAGGATCTGGGGGGAAAATGAGGGTGCAGCTGTAAGGAACCAGCTGAGGGGAGCATGGCCGGCCAGGTTCAGAGGGTTCAGGTGGCCGGCCGGCCACCTCCCCTGGCTGGCCGACCAGGTTCAAAAGGGTCACTCAGAGAAAGCTGGCCGGCCACCCATATTGGTGGCCTCCCATGTGTGCACAACACAACCATGTGATCAAAACCCAGAAAAAGTGAACTAGGAGAGAGAAAACCCAACTTTTTAGAGGGGTTCAAAAGGGTCAGGAACAATTGCTGGCCGGCCATGACATATTGGTGGCCTCCCAGGTGTGTACAACACAAATATGTGGTTGATGGCCCAAAAAAGTGGCAAGTGGCCCGGGGGTGGTCAACACTAGCTTTCTAGTGAGGAAAACGGGCGACGGAGAGCAATGAAGGAATAAAGCTGGCTTTTCAGAACAATTGCTGGCCTCCCACCCTTCTACAAGCTTCCCAATAATGAAAATAAGGCCAAAAATGAACCCAAACCGATGCAAATTGAAGGTTCGGGGGCCGAAACACGTAGCCTGGGGCCCCGAAAACTAACTGTTAAGCACCGGAGGTGGCGTTCGACCACGAAGTTGGTCTCTCAAGCCACAGTGTCCCTCAAAAGGGAGTAAATAAGATGTGTGCCAAAAACCGGAGCAAACGGAGGTGGTTAAGCGGTCCCGAACCGAGGCACACGGCCGACGGTTATGAAAACCGGGAATCGGGCTCCGAAATGGAAAAAATGGCCTACGACCACGAAACGTAGCCTATGGCCACTGAGAGATGATCTACAAGACCTCTCCCTCCCTTCGGGAAGAGAAAACAGAGAAAATGGGGCCTGGTTCGCAAATTGAGGCAAGGTACAAAAGAATCCGAAAGTCCGGAGGCGAGGCTCGCAGCCGAGACTCCGCAACTTTAGAACGAGCACAATATGCAACATCACCAAGCGCTCAATCAGCGACGTCTGAGTCTTATGGTCGGTCAAAAATGGGGTGTCTACACATTTGTGCCACATATTGTATGCCCCTTTTGTAGTCCTCTTTACTAGCTTCATGCTTTAAGGACTCTTGCATGCCTTACTTGCTTTGTTTGAATGATTTGACATCATTTCTTACTTAATTTCAGCACTATTGGCCACTGATTTGGGCATGATTGAGGTCTGTCCATTTTGGTTTAAGTCCATTGAGCATTGTGTATGCCATGTAGTTCATCACATTGTGTATGCCATGTTGTACCATTGCATTTGTGTATGCCATGTTCATAGCATTGTGTATGCTAGTTGTTGTTCTTAGCATTGTGCATTGTGCATGCCATTAGCCTTGTTAGGTTGTTCATGTTGCATTGCATGTTTGCAAGTTTAGGCTGCTTTGCATTTTGCATAGTTGTTACATTACATTTGGCATGCTTATGTTGCATTGCATGACATCTCCATGTTGCATGCATTGCATTGTGTTTGGCTTGGGTGTTAAGCCAAACACGAGAAACGAGGGACATTTCATACTTGAAGTGATGAAACGTGCTTCATTTCTCGGCTGCCGACGCTTTTGACAATGCATGATAGAGTTCTAGGCACTTATGTGTTTTTGTGCATTCATTTTACATCGAATTGCACAAGTTAGATCTTTGGCCATCATGCATCAAGATGCGTGATTGATGGTCTTGGATCCGATTATGCCTCTCCCTTGATGTTTTGAGGTGATATGGGATGTCATAGTGCGTACATATCCTTGGGAGACCTTGCCTTTCCTCTATTTTGTACTCTACTGCAGCTTGGTGTCACAGCACACCAGTGGCCGGTAGCCTCTTATTGCTGGCTGGCAGACCTTCATTCTTGGCCAGCAGTGCCTACTTTTGGCCGGCAGAGGGGTCGACAGTAGCTCCTCATGGCCGGCAGGCCACTGGTGCATTCCCCAACATGTTTTTGGTAAGATCCAGCAGCAAGTTCTCAAGGACACCTTGCAAACAGAGCCTCTAAAGAGCATTTGGAGAGCTTTCGGGATGGGAATCGAGCATGCATCTTCACCTTCTTCAAGGCAGAACTGAGGCGGCCTAGTCTACATATTTTAATGCTTACTTGTTAGCTAGCTTTAATTTGTAATTTAATTAGTTAATTAGTTAATTAATTAAATGTTGTAATAATTAGTAAATAGATTGCTTATTATTCAATTTGGTTTGTAATAATTAGTCTAATTAGATTATTAGATTAGTTGATTAGCTTAGCGTAGCTAGCTTAGCGTATTCATTCGAACCCTCCGTCAAGAGGGCGAATTGTTGTAATAAGCGTGCGTGTGTGCGATGTATGTCTTCCAACTCTCATTTCTTTCTCCCTTTTACTTACCTGCTTTCAGTGGTTGGTTTTAGGGCATGTTTCAATTAGCATCCTTATGCTTGCATGCGTACATCATTCATCTGTCTTGCATGCACCAGGCTTGACGTATCATACTAACTGCATTGTATTTCAATACCAATTTGAATATATGTTATCAAGTTGCATTTCATATGCCATCTTAGAATAGCCGAGCCTATTTTAGTTGCATTTTGCATGCGTTGCATTAGCCATCTTAACATAGCTAGGATCATGCATGATTTCTAACTAGCTATTGTTTTGGCTCGGAGTACTAGGTAAGCTTTTATGCTTTAATATCTTGCATGTATGTAAGTGACTGCCATGATAGCATGCTTGCCATGAGGCTAACTGCTTAGTTGATATAACTGCCTGAATGCCTGTGGGTGAAGGTTGGATTACTTGAATTGGAACAATTCATCAAATCCCTGTTTTAGCCTACTTGCGAGTAGCGAACTCCAAATCATTTTCACAAACGAATGTGCAATGCTTTGTTCCAACTTAGGCGATCTAGTCTATACTTGAATGCTGTGCGCATCACATAGTAATTCTAGGTTTAATAACCGGAATAAGAACACATGTGTTTTCAAAAACAAGACATCATGTTAGTAAAGGCCAATCTTTGATCGGGCGAGCGGGGGTGCTCATTGCATGACCTTCCCCTCTCGTACCCATGTTCCCGAGCCGAGGAAACTTTTGTGATGACGGACATGTGGCCTTAGTCACAAGTCAGGGTTTCCTAAATTCTCCCAAAACAAAATATTTAGGTGGCTACTCTGTATCTGGCAAAGCAGTCCATGTTTGGCACTTCTTTACAAAAAATCAGTTTTCCAAAACGATTTGCTAGATTTGGACTCTTTGGTGATTTATCGATCTTGCATTGCACTTTGCGAGATCAGATTCAGTACCTTGACATTGAATCCGAACTGTAGTAAGCCCAATGAACAAAACGGGATTTCGCGCGCAAAGCCCGGGACGTTCGGGCACGTCTATAGTGGTGGTGGATAAAACTGTCACACACACTTCTCTTAAATATATGTATATGAATTATTATTATTATTATTATTATTATTATTATTATGATGTTGTTGTTGTTGTTGTTGTTGTTGTTGTAGTATTTTTTTGACTAAGCTTATGTTTAAGTTAGATAGTCGTTTGTTATAATAATTTATACTTCACGTCTTTTATTCAGTGTTGTGAATATTCAGTGCTGTAATAATTCTCCGCCTGGTTTCTTTCTATCACTTTTCATTTATTTTTATTTTTATATCTGTAAATAAGAATCATGTTTCATTTTTCACTATATCCATGTTTTACACTCAAATTTCATGTATTAAAATTCGGCTCATTTGCATATGTGTGTTTAATCAATTTCTATATGATTTTGTGTGTTATCCCTTGTCTTGAAATGATTCATATGTCATTTATTAGCAACCGAAATTTTTAGTTGCTTTTTTCGTATATGTATATATTGCATTAGAATTTTGTATCTAGGATCATGCATATTTTCTAACTTTGTTTTGTAACTATTCGCGAGACATCGATAAATATGTAAGTTTTTATGCTTTAGCATCTCATTTGTGTGTGTTTTTCTTACTATGTTTAGCATCCTATCATGAGACTATTTGCTTATTCAATATATCTTTATGAATGCCGATGGATGGAGGTTGTGTTGTTTAATTTGGAATAATATTGATTTTCATGTTTGTGAACTCAATTTGTACATTATTCAAAAAAAATTTCAAAAACATATGAAATCAAATTGTTCCAAAATGAATGACACCGTCTATACTTATTTGTTTCACATAGTAATTTCTAGATGTATTAAATAAATCAGAACATGAACATATAAAGTCAACAAAACTCATATCATTGTTTAGTAGAGGCTGATCTTTTGATCAGGTGAGCAGGGGTGTTCAATAAATGACCTTTCCCTCCTCATACCTAAGGTTCCGAATCGAGACATCTCCAGTTATGACAAACAGTGGCCTTGGCACGAGTCACGAGTTTTCTAATTTTCTCAAAATATTATTTGGCAACTTTGAGATCTGCTGATGTAATCCATTTCCAACAAAGGTTTTGCAATAATATGGATTTTCTATAATAATAATAAAAAAAATTGGCTGATTTAAACTCTCATCTATGTTTCACGTTGCACTCGTGAAACTAAATCAAATAAATCAAGTGTTCGAACTATTTAGCGCTCACGGGGACCCAATAGGTGATGCGACATGCACGACCGTTTACATGAGGATGAACAGTTTACATGAGGATGGCCAACTCTTTGCTCGAGAAAATTGATAGCCATGAACAGAATCAGATTACTCGCGATCAAAATACACATGCCGATGTTTTGGCCTGTTTAGCCTTGATTGTAAATTCAGAAGTTAAACAAACCATCAAAATGGGTTTCATTTCGGACCCAAGTTTCAGCATCCCCGAGTGTCCTATTGTGAACATCATCTAAAGGGAGGCCGAGTTGAATAGATCCCATTGCTGCATTCCTAGCTTCGGAACAATTGCCGGAGGATAAGAAGCAAGCTCACAAGCTGCGAAATAAAGCTTTGAGATATTATTTGGATCCTCAAGGAAAATTTTATTAAAAAAAAAAAAAAAAAACTCTCTCTGGGCTTTACTTGGAGTGTGTCCATCCGAATGTGCTTGAGGATTTTTTTGCTTAAATACATGAAGGTATTTGTGGTGCTCATTCAAAAGGTAGATCATTGGCTTATTGAGCCGTTACTTAAGGATATTGGTGGTCGACTATGCGTACTGACGTTGAGGATTTTGTTAAGAAATGCAAGAAGTTCCAAAAGTGTTCTCCACTAACACATCTTTCCGCCGAAGAGCTGAATTTTGTGACTAGTCCTTGGCCTTTTGCTCAGTGGGGTTTGGATATAGTTGGGCCATTGTCGAAGGCTCCATACAATAAACGGTTCTTAATTGTTGCTACTAACTATTTCACAAAGTGAGTTGAAGCAAAAATGTTAGTACGTACACAGATGTAGATATTAAGTGCTTTGTTTAGAAGAATACCATTACTTAACTAGGTATCCCCAGGGTGCTTATTTCGAATAACGGCACTTAGTTTGATTGCGACATTTACCAGGAATTGTACGACATGTATGGCATTTAGCCTTATTTTACTTCACCAGCTTATCCATAAAGTAATGGACAAGCAAGGCTTCCAACAAAGTAGTCCTAGACAGAATTAAGAAGCATTTGGAAAAGGCCAAGGGCAAGTGGGTTGAAGAATTGCCAAGTGTGCTATGGGCACATCGTACTACGCTAAGACGATCTACTAGAGAAACTCTATTTTCTTTGTGTTTTGGTAATAAAGCCATTATCCCCCTAGAGATTGGCTTACCAAACCTTCGATCAAGGGCTTTTAATACGGGTCGAAATGACATGATGTTGGCATTGGATATGGATTTAGTTGAAGAATGCCGAGTTTGGGCCCTTGTGACGATGGCACGATATCATTAATAACTTGCTAAGTTATACAACCAACGAGTGCATCTGAGCCAATATACTCTTAACAAGTTGGTCCTTAAAAAAGTGTTACCTACTAGTAGGAATCCTACTGACGGCAAACTCGACCCCAATTGGGCTGACCCATACCAGACCGATTCCATCGCCAGGACAAGGGCATATTGACTCTTAGACATGAAAGGCAAGAAGTTACCCCGGCCCTAGAATTTAACTCATCTTCGTAAATTTTACCATTGATGTATATTTATGCTTAATCTCATTGTATAATGTTTTGTATATATGCAAATAATCAATGATATGAGATATTATATTCACTCTTTGTTCATTTGATCATTGATTGTTTCTCTTCTATTTAGTTTAAGGCAAATAAAACCTCCAAATTCGGAGCACTCTCTGTGCTCGACACGGAGCACCATCAATAAAGTCTTCAAATTTTGAGCAATCTTCGTGCTTGGCACGGAGCGCCAATAGTAAAGCCTCTATATTCGGAGCAATCTCCATACTCGGCATGGAGTGCCATTAGTAAAGTCTCCAAATTTAGAGCAATCTTCATGCTTAGAACAAAGCATGATCAGTGAAGTCTTCAAATTCAGAGCAATCTTTGTGCTCAGCACAGAGCGCCATCAGTAAAGTCTCTAAATTCGGAGCAATCTTGCACCATCAGTAAAGTCTCCGAATTCAGAGAAATCTCTGTACTCGACATGGAGCGTTATCATGGAAAAATAACATCTAATCACAGAAATTTAATGTCTATTTTATTACAAAACGTCATGACAAACTATAAATCATTATTTTGCCACAAACAAAAACATCTAAGCTGCCTAGTCGACACTCTAGTTCCTATGGATTAGGTTGGAACTTGAGACGTCGCTTAACTCTCCGAATTGGTGCTTTCATCTTCATCATCTGTCTTTTCGGCATCATAACTGCAAACGGTATTGTGTAGCCTTTGTACAGCGGCGATGTAGAGTGAATACCCGCCGCCTGCAAAGCCTTAATCCATTTGTGCTTGAAGTCGTGATTTTCACATCGACACACATTGTCGGCCAATTTCTCCCTCGTCGTTTCTATCCCATTTCACCTCCTTTCAAAGAAGCCTTAATTGTACGCTCTGGTTTTAATGGCTTCCTTCATGAAAACGCTGGTAGTATCTCGATCCACTATGGCATTATCCACTAGGTGTTGAGTCGCTTTGCTTTTTGTGGTTACCAAATCAACGGCACCTGCCCCCTAGAGTTCAGTCACTCTAGCTTTTCAAACCTCTTTTTCCATGCTTTTCTCGGCGTCATGGAGCCGTCGATCCAAATTTTGGATATGCCCCTCTTTGTATCTCAAATCCTGCCGAGCGACGTGCATACGCATACCGATCTCAGACGAACAGTAGAGTCCCTTCATTGTGCCATGAATGCCTTGTTAAAAGACACATAGTCAGCCCGGTTGACCATTGATTGATGAACTTCTAAAGGAAATATTTGCCGAGTGGATTGTACTGCCACATTAGGATCATTCCCTAATAAGTCAACCTCTGTCATCGGTTTATTTCCAATGAAAACCGAAAACTTAAAGGGCATGGACGTCTACTTGGCTCATTTTTAACCTGATGCAGAGGGTTATTTGGCTCAATCTCAGACTGACACGAAGGCCTGTTTGACTCATTTCCAATCTGAGCCCCGGACCTTCTGTTGCCCTCTTTTTCATGAGTACTACCTTTGAGCGACCTACTTCATCGTTGTCTCCTATTTAAAATCTGGCTCGATTGTCTTGGCAAACAACGTTCAATTCTTGGGGTCCTGCTACGATGCTTTCTTCTACTTCTTTCATTTCGGGGAGATCTACTTCAATGACCAGATTCGTTGGCTTCTAGTTGCTGGCCAGTCTCTACGTCTAAATCTGCCAGATGTTTTCCTTCTTTTCTATTATTGAAGAACAACCTCCCCGCCATACATGTTGAAAGCAAATCTACTATTTTCTTCTCTTGACACTTCTTACTCCATGGCAATTTTGTGTGGGCGCTTGGGTTTGTTTGACATACGATTACCAGAGGAGTTTCAAGGCCATTTTAATACACTTAGGTCATGTTTGTTTGGGTGGACATGAGCTTGGGATTGGACTAATAGTCCAATAAAATTATCAATCCGATGTTTGATTAAACAATTAAAGTACGGATTAATTATTTTAAGCTTGACTATTAGTTAAGATAGGATACATAATCCAACGAATTTATAATCCTAGGACTATTAGTCATAGGAATGCTAATCCAGTCCGCCCAAACAAACATGGCCTTAGGGTGTGTTTGATTGGAGGGATAAGGGGGGGGACTATCCACTGTTTGGACTCCATGTCCGACCTCCCTCCTTATCCGTCGTTTGATTTTTTTTTAGTCCGGCGGACTCCATGTCCGGCTGGACTCCATGTCCCCCATATGGGGGACTATCCTGTCCTAGGAGGGGTGTGGGATTGTTTTGGGGGGACTAATCACTATTGGGATTAGATGTGAAAATGACAATTTTGACCCTCTACTATTTAATTATGTATTATATTTAATAAAATTCAATAAAATTTAAATGTCTCAATTTAAAAATAAAATAATTTTATTTAACTTTTTATTAATGTTTTATTTATTTAATTTTTTTAAATAATTTTTTATAGATATTTTATTGATGTTTTATTTTAAAATTTTGTTTATAATTTATTTAATTTCATTATTTAAATTGTAATAGGTGTTTTATTTAAAATTTATTTAAAATTTTAATTAAAAAAATAATATAAATTTTTTATACAGGTTATACTGTATTTTATTAAATCAAATTTAGTGGTTATTTATTTATTTAATTGTGTAAAAAAATAAATTTATGTAAAAAAAATAAATTTAATTTATATTATTAAATTAATGATATTTTTTGTATGTAAAAAAAAAACACAGTAACGTTTTGTATGTAAAAAAAATAATGATTTGTTATACAGTAATGATTTAAAACAAATTTTATTGATATTTTATTTATTTATTTATTTATTTAAAAAAAACAAATTTATTTAATTAAAAATAATTAAAATATTAAAGATATGTTTAATATTGCTATTCCTTAGTAAACAATTGAAAAAGGGCAAAATAGTCTTTTGTTCATTTATCCTATCCAGTCCGTCCAACCAAACGTTGGATTCACTAAAAATAGTCCAGGGGATTCACAGTCCGGACATCTAATCCCATGAAAAAACAAACACAGGATACATATCCAATCCAACCAAATAGTCCGGGGGATTCTAATCCCAGGACTCAAGTCCGATGGATTCTAATCCCCCATTTTTCAGTCCGTCCAATCCAACACACCCTTAATGGGCACTTCTTTCAATATCATTCCAACACATGCCACGTGACTACTGTCTCGTCGTTTTAACCAGCCCACCGTCAACTAATCTGCTTCTGGGTAAGGTCAACTTGGCCCTACATGGTCGACTCAGAATGTTCCCGCACGCAGCATATCACCACATCTATTCGGCCTTAGCCTTGAGCTTTACATTCTCGATAATCAATGCGGCAATTCAACAATTTTTGTTTTATATTTTATTCCCCAATTAGGGGTAGATAATGTATTTATTTAGCATAAAGTTTGCCCCATTTGCGAAATTACATGAATAGCTTAGTTGCATTGTCTAAATTATGTTAAACACACCAATAGCATTTTAAATGATGTATTAATAGCCTTTTAAATGATGTATTTAAAAGTACCACCCTACTTGAATCTTTGCATAAAACGACATATTTTCGTTCATAAACTGGCATTACATTTAATCAGTTTATAAAAATAAATAAATAAATAAATAAAAACCAAAATACAACAAAATGTGATAACATTAAGAGTCGTCTTCAATAGCCAAACGACAACAAAAGTGTTATTTCGGCCTGGACTTATTCTAGGTCCAACTCCAATGGCTCGACATCCTTTACCTCGAAAGGAATCAACACATTGAGTGTAACTTGAGCAATAGTAACGGCCTTGAGCCAGCCATGTTTGAAGTCTCTATTTTTTAAGGCCAAAACCTAATCGGCATATTTTTCAATGGCCGCATTCTCTCCTTGCTCAAAGTCCTTCATCGTTGCCAATTAAGCCTTCGTTAAAAGTCGCTATGCCTTAAGCAACTCGACTTTCAGCTTCCCCAGTTTTTCACTAGCAGTTTTTAAGGCTACCTCAGAATGGTTTGCCCTTTCTTCAGCAAAGTGGCGAAGTAAGTCAGCGTGCTTTGTTTTCTCCTCTTTGGCAGAAGCTTTTTGTTGCTCTTTTACAACCTTTTTTCTATTCTACCTCTGCTTTTTGCATTGCAATTGCCAGCTCAACCATTGTCGACTTAGCTTTACGCTGCTCAGTTGTCACTTCTGCCTGAAGCCGATTGTTTAACTCCACTACATCATGAAGATGACGGCTAATCTCGGTAACTCGTTCGACAGTGTAATAACCCCGACCCGTAATTAGCTCCTAACCGGTAATTTAAGGATGCTAGTGAGTGGATAGTGGATTAAAATGAAAGATGGGATTAATATGTAATTTGTATCATAATTGGCTTTTATTTGCTACCCATAGTAATATCTGATGAAATTCCACTTTAAACTGAAAATTGAAAACCTTATCGGCATCCAAACTCGAAATTAATTATACCATCGTGTTAATGGGAATTTTTAGAACCTTTTGGCATGTTTAATTAAAATGTGATTGAGCATGATTAAATTAGATTTAATGAAGCTAAATTACAAGAGTCGGCTATAATTACTATTTTGCCACTTAGTGGCCCACTTCATAAAAGATTTTGAGCCTTCATTTACATCAATTCATCAGCTCATTCTTGAGCAAATTCGGCTAGAGAGAGAGAGAGAGGAGAGAGAGAGCTTGATTTCATCTTGGTCTTGCTTAGAGACTTGGTAGATTGAAGAGGAGATTGAGTTTATAGCTTGCATTCATCAAGATTGTGCTATTACCTAACTAATTCAAGGCTCTAGGTGAGAATTCAACCCTTAATTTGTGAACTTTAGTCATCTAACATGAGATTTCTTCAAGATTATGAGTTTAATCATGTATATGAGCTTAGAAGGAGGAGTTGAGTAACAATTCATGCATGCATGTGCATATCATGGAGTTTCAAGTTGTTTTCATGGAGATTCTTGCATGCATGTCCATATTATTGCTTTAATCCATGAGTTTATCTTGTTTTCCATCAAATTATCAAGTTTAATTATGTTTTGGAGGGTTTGAATTCAAAGAAATCCTTGCATGAGGTGTTCTTGAGCATCCATCATGTTTTAAGTTGAAAATGTGAGTTTTGACAAACCTTGGGCCATGTTTTTTATAAATTGATCTTTGAACTTTCATATTCTACAAGTTTTCTGGGTTATATCAAATTCTAGGGCCCAAGAGAGGTGTTTTGGAGGTTTTAATTCAAGTTTTGAAGTTGGAGGAGCAATCTGGAAATTCCAGATTTTTGCAGGCTCGCTCGAACGAAGGGGTTCTCGCTCGAGCGACCACTCAGAGATTGTGCACTTCGCTCGAGCGACCAAAAGTCCGCTCGAGCGTAAATTTCGAGCTCCCAGAAGTTTTGCAGAATTTACAGATCGCTCGAGCGAAGGCATGTGCGCTCGAGCGACCACTCACATCTTTGCATGTCCGCTCGAGCGAGGAAGTCTACGCTCGAGCGGAGTGTCATTTCTGCATGCTCGCTCGAGCGAGGAAAGGGCCTAAAATTCTGAAAATTTGCCTAAGTGTTCCAAAGCATGTTTTGACATCCTCATTGCATCTTAGGCATTCCTAAGCCTTAATTAAGCCATAGTAATGAGGTTATGGGCTAGAAACACACACTAAGAAAAGTATGTAACAAGATATTGAATGACAAGTGTGTGTGTGAGTTGAGCATTGAAATAAGTATGAATCACACTAAGAGATTGCAAGGGTGTGTGTGTTCTAAGCCATGTGATAAGAATAAACATGAACCAACGTGATGTAAGCTAAGCCTTAATGGCCACATGAATAAGTAATGATAAGATTCGTTGGTGCTATGTATTTTGTGATTGTAGGTCAACGTCCAAGAAGTGCTTGACCATCTACGGAATCACTGTGAGTAACGTTATCATAAAGATACGTTGATATGAAATTATGTTCCAAATGTGATATATCAAGCTATGATTTCTGAAATGATATATGTTTCTGTGAACGAACATTCCAACTTTGAAATCTATTATGGCATCCATAGATAGTCCCAAGTCATGGGGGACAGCATGAAAATGCGGGTCCATGACAGTTACGAGATCTCGTTAGCCACTTCATTGTGGTGTTTGTTTAATCGGTGTCCGGGACCGGTTACTCTAGTCGGAAGACGTTATGTGATATGTGATTTGTTCTATGGAATATGCCATTATTATGTTCACATATGAGATGATTATGTTTATGCTATGATCTGTTTTGTACGTATAAAATGTTCGGATTTCGTTCACTAACCCCTTTACCTTAATGTTATTCACTGGGCTTTAGCTCACTGTTTGTATATATATATTATAGGTGAGCATTCTGGAGTGCAAGCCCAAAAGCTTTGTGGGGATCTGTGTTTCTGTTGTCAGCCAGCCTTTGTGCCTCACGTGGAGGTTCCCGAAGTGTCTTGGGTTCAAGGGTTGATAAATTTTGTTTATGTATTGGGACTTAATTTTAATTATGTTGGCTGTACTTAAGATACTGTAAAGTGTGCGGTATAATATAATGTGTGGTTGACTTAAAGTTATGTAAATAAAGTTTTAAAATATTCTGTTTCACATAAGTCAACACAGCTCATTGGACATTTATATTTATGTATCTGCTTCCGCTAGCCCCTTATTTTATATTAATGTCATCAGAGGCCGTAGGTAATCCAAGGATTACTGGCCGGTTGCGACGCTAAACCTACAGGGGCGGGTTTGGGTCGTGACAGACAGCCTGCAAAACAAACTTTTTAAGACACTAAACACAACTGACATACCCTTTTTTTTTTTTGATCGGCAAAACAAATCTTTATTGATGAGATCATATGAATTATGAATAAGTACATCAATAAAAAGGAGCTTGGAGCTAACAAAAGCTCCAAGCGCCAATTGGTGAGAGACCAACAACAAAAACAAAGGAAGAAAACACCAATAAAAACACAAAAGCCTTCCACATTTACCAGGAACAACAGAGCAAAAGTGGCTGTGGAACCATGAACAGATAAATAGCAGAGATATACCATGAACTGCACTGTAGCCCTTACCTCCAAATTCATTCTAAACAAAAGCCTTCCAATTCATTCTACACAACCATTACCTCTCACCAGCAAAGCCAGGGCCAGGGCAGAGGTAAACCAGATAGAAACAGATAGCCGAGAAGAACCATAACATGCACTGCAGCCCTTGAATTCATACTACACAGCCTAGTTCCTGCACTTCTGCACTTTTGGATCTACACATCATCAATCAAGAATAGGTATTCAACCTGTGGGAGCCGAATAATTAGAAGAATGAAATCTGGAGCATCTGAAGAGCCAGGAGCTTAACGGCTCCATTCCGCTCGATTGGGATGCCGAATACATTCTTAGGGCCGAACGGATTTGAGGAGGCATATCAGGGCAAACAAAATAATAATAAAAGAATATTAAACTCTGGCCCCGAGGCATAGGAAATGTGTATAAATACGAGAACTGCAGACACGAGAGGGGATCTCTCTGAGAACTGAATCACCAAGCTTTCTGGAACAAAGGAACTGATTTGTTCACCAGAGTGCTAATTCCGCAACCCCCAACCGGAGTCTTCATACCTTCTCAGGTGACCGGCTGAGGATCATTGGCGTCTTCCAGGATCCGAAGAGTATTTCCAACCCACTTCCCCACAACTGGCGCCGTCTGTGGGAATACTCAGATATATCCATGAAAGGCGTGACCGCAGATCTTCCGGTGGCCACCGACGATATCGCACCAAGAGACGACTCCACTCCGGTAACTGCGCTCCGAAAGGGCCCCATCGCGCACCGACGCGCCTCGAACTCTAACTCACCAACTACTTCAACAAAGGCGATGATGCAAGCGACCATGGAACGAGCCCGACAGCCCCAACAGAATCTAGATAACATCATCACCGAGAACGAACGCCTTCGCCGCGATCTGGCCTTAGAAAAAGCAAAGTCCGGACGAGCAGGGCTCAAGGTCTTTGAGCCACTCCCCAGAAGAGGCCCTGTACGACCTCGGGGCCAACCGCACGACGGCAACGATCGCCGCGCCTTGACCGATTGCCTTGAAGAAGTGACCGAGGACGCACGTCGCCCAAGAGGCGCCCCGCATAACACCGTACATATGATATACAGCCTACCGCTAGCCCCGACTGTACATGCAATTCAATCACTTCCGAGCCCCCAGCGTCAGCTCACACCAACTAAGCGACCCCGACTTCGCGAAATGCCAACCATTACCTTTGACGACTCCGATTTGCGCGGCGTAACACTCCCACACATAGATCCTCTGGTTGTTGCGCTACGCGTGAACAGGTTTATCGTCGAACGCGTCCTTATCGACCAGGGAAGCACTTCAGAAGTTATGTACTATAAAACTCTCATCAAACTCGGGTTCAACGATTCCGATCTGACTCCAGCTCCTTATCCATTATTCGGCTTTAACGCCAACCCGGAGTACCCATTGGGAAAGATCAGTCTACCCGTTCGCGCTGGCTCCATAACGGTGGATGTGGAGTTTTTGGTCGTCAGGTTACCGTCGCCGTACAATCTCATCATGGGGCGATCATGGTTGCACACCCTGCAGGCCGTCCCAAGCACCTATCACCAGCTGTTACGTTTCCCGACGGAACACGGCGTTGAGCAGATCCGTGGCTCTCAACAGTCAGCACACGCATGTTACCTTCTCGCTGATAAGCCGCCGAAAGAGCCGCAAGTCAACTCCATCGAAACGCCCAATCGAGAAATCCTGGACGACGTCGGACGTCAACCAGATGAAAAGGCCACGGAAGGATTGGACCGAGTTGACATTGATGGGAGCCCGGAGAAGTTTTTTATGATCGGCGCCTCGCTGAGCCAGATCGACCGACAGCAGCTGATCGCTTTCTTACTCGGCAATCTCGACGTTTTCGCATGGACTCCATACGAGATGCCGGGTATAGACCCGTCAGTCTCCCAGCACCATCTGAATGTTGATCCCCGACGCAAGCCGATCATCCAAAAAGGCCGGCGATCCTCCGCAGAACACACTGCCGCCGTTGTAGAAGAAGTTGACAAATTGCTTGCCGCCGGGGCAATTAGGGAGGTCACCTACCCCACGTGGCTCTCCAACACAGTGGTGGTGAAAAAGAAAAATGGAACTTGGCGAGTGTGCGTCGATTTCACCGATCTGAACAAAGCTTGCCCCAAAGATTGCTTCCCCTTACCAAGAATTGACCAACTCGTTGATGCGACAGCGCGCCACCGACGTATGAGTTTCCTCGACGCCTACAGAGGCTACCATCAGATCGCCATGAATCCGGATAATCAGGACAAAACTGCGTTCCTTACTCCAAGAGGGACCTACTGCTACAGGGTTATGCCTTTTGGACTAAAGAACGCAGGGGCAACTTACCAAAGATTGGTCACCACGATGTTCAAAGAACAGCTCGGACACACTATGGAAGTATACATTGACGACATGGTGGTCAAATCCAAAGAAGAACAAACCCATATAGCCGACCTGGAAACAACATTCGACACCCTACGCAAATACAGAATGAAGTTAAACGCCTCTAAATGCGCATTCGGGATCGGCTCCGGCAAATTCCTGGGTTATATCGTCAACCACCGTGGAATCGAAGCCAACCCGAGGCAAGTCACAGCAATTTTGGAACTGAGTTCCCCCCGTTCGGTCAAAGAAGTCCAAAAGTTGATGGGAATGGCTGCCGCACTCAACAGGTTCATTAGTCGATCCACAGACCGCTGCAGACAATTCTTTCAGACATTACGCCAGGGCAGAGCTTTCGAATGGTCCGCCGAATGCGAAGCAGCTTTTAACGGGCTCAAGACATATCTCCGGACAGTACCTCTTCTAACAACACCCGCCGCCGGTGACCCCCTCATTCTATATCTGGCAGTCTCCGACAGGGCCGTCAGCGCCGTATTACTAAAAGAGGAGGAAGGGCAGCAACAGCCAGTGTATTATGTGAGCAAGGCAATGGTGGACGCCGAAACACGTTATCTACCGCTTGAAAAACTCGTCCTAGCCTTGGTCATGGCAGCAAGAAAACTGATGCATTACTTCTAAGGACACAGCATTAGGGTCCTAACAGACTATCCCCTTCGATCAGTACTAAGGAACGCAGAAGCATCAGGGTGTGTTTCGAAGTGGGCTCTTGAACTCGGCCAATACGACATTCAGTTTTTACCCAAAACTGCAATCAAGGGGCAGGTGCTTGCCGACTTTGTCGCCGAATTCACAGGAGGGCTTGCCGACCTCAAGCCTGATGACGTCCTGCCAAAGGCAGCCGAAGTTCGGTCAAACCCAGATTGGAGAATTTATGTTGGGGACATTTGGCAGTTATATTGTGATGGAGCGTCTAACCAACGGGGCAGCGGCGCCGGCGTCGTGCTCATGTCTCCAGACGGCGCAGTAATTGAGCAGGCTGTCAAGCTCGGCTTCGAAGCATCAAATAACGAAGCCGAATATGAAGCACTGTTAGCCGGACTGCGGAACGCACATCTGCTGGGCGCGCGGTGGCTGTTGGTATTTTGCGACTCAAAATTGGTAATCAACCAGCTAAAGGGGGAGTACGCGGCAAGAGACGAGCGTATGGCAGCCTATATGAAAACGGCTAACACCCTGCTAACGAAATTCGACCATCACGAAGTAAACCAAATAACACGCGACCAAAACACGCACGCGGATGCCCTGGCATGCTTAGCCTCCGCCATCAACTCCGAGCTCAAGCGTACCATAGAAGTAGGTTTCGTCCCAGAACCAAGTATCGGCCGACTGGAGGAAACCCACATCAACATTATAGAACCCGCTCCAAGTTGGAAGGATCCCATTGCTGCATTCCTTTCTTCCGAGCAACTCCCAGAGGAAAAGAAAGAAGCACATAAACTGCGAAACAAGGCCCTGCGGTACTACTTAGATCCTCAAGGAAGGCTTTACAAAAAGTCCCTCTCTGGTCCATACTTGGAATGCGTGCACCCGGACAGGGTAGAGGAGCTACTCACTGAGATTCATGAGGGCAGTTGTGGTGCCCATTCGGGGGGACGCTCCCTGGCCCACCGGGCGATAACGCAAGGATATTATTGGCCGACGATGAGAGCCGACGTAGAAAATTATGTCAAGAAATGCGAACAATGCCAAAAGTTCTCCCCACTAACCCATCAGCCTGCAGAAGCTTTGAATTCAATTACAAGCCCCTGGCCGTTTGCTCAGTGGGGACTTGATATCGTAGGACCATTGCCGAGGGCCCCAGGGAATAAGCGATTTCTAATCGTGGCAACAGACTACTTCACAAAGTGGGTCGAAGCGGAGGCTCTAACCCATATACGGGATTCCGACATCAAGCGCTTTGTGTGGAGGAACATCATTACACGATTCGGCATTCCAAGAGCACTGATCTCGGATAATGGTACCCAGTTCGATTGTGGCGTGTACCGAGAATTGTGCAGCAAGTACGGTATTGAACCCTACTTCTCTACGCCAGCCTATCCCCAAAGTAACGGCCAAGCCGAAGCTTCAAACAAATCCATCTTAGACGGCATCAAAAAGAGGCTGGAAAATGCCAAAGGCAGATGGGTTGAAGAGTTGCCGAGTGTACTGTGGGCCCACCGCACAACGCCGAGACGATCTACCGGAGAAACGCCGTTTGCATTATGCTTCGGGACCCAGGCAATCTTACCCCCAGAGATTGGCTTACCAACTTTGAGATCGCAAGCCTTTAACACGGGCCGAAATGACATGATGCTCGCCCTGGACCTGGTTCTTATTGAAAAACGAAGAGACCGTGCCTTAGCATCCATGGCACGTTATCAGCAGCAGCTCGCGAAGTCATACAATCGGCGAGTTCAGTTGCGCCGCTACAATCCAGGAGAATTGGTCCTAAAGAAGGTATTACCAGCCGACCGGAGGCCGTCCGATGGAAAACTTGGCCCGAACTGGGACGGTCCCTATCAGATAGATTCCGTTGTAGGCGTAGGTGCATATCGGCTCTCAGACATGTCAGGGAGAAGCCTGCCCCGGCCGTGGAATTCGACACATCTACGTAAATTTTATCAATGACCCAACCTGTGGGCTTGATAGTTGTAAACATTTCGTTGTAATGAAAGATCTCGTGTTTTTACATGTTTGAGCTCAGCGCCTTTTGTGGATGTCACGATTGGCCAAAACAAGTCTCCGAATTCGGAGCCCCCTTCGGTGCACGACACCCTAGGGCCGAACAAGTCTCCGGATTCGGAGCGCCCTTCGTGGATGTCACGATTGGCCAAAACAAGTCTCCGAATTCGGGGCCCCCTTCGGTGCACGACACCCTGGGGCCAAACAAGTCTCCGGATTCGGAGCGCCCTTCGGTGCACGACACCCTAGGGCCGAACAAATCTCCGAATTCGGTGCCCCCTTCGGTGCACGACACCCTAGGGCCGAACAAGTCTCCGAATTCGGTGCCCCTTTCGGTGCACGACACCCTAGTGCCGAACAAGTCTCCGGATTCGGAGCGCCCTTCGGCTCTTCACGCTCGCGCCCTGGCCAAAGCAAGGGCAGATTTATTAATCTTTTCGGCCCATTTTTACTCGGCCACATTATCTGAATGCCCCGGCCAGCCTACGAGTATGGACCATTCGGCTCTTCACGCTCGCGCCCTGGCCAAAGCCAGGGCAGATTTATTAATCTTTTCGGCCCATTTTTACTCGGCCACATTATCTGAATGCCCCGGCCAGCCCACGAGTATGGACCATTCGGCTCTTCACGCTCGCGCCCTGGCCAAAGCAAGGGCAGATTTATTAATCTTTTCGGCCCATTTTTACTCGGCCACATTATCTGAATGCCCCGGCCAGCCCACGAGTATGGACCATTTGGCTCTTCACGCTCGCGCCCTGGCCAAAGCAAGGGCAGATTTATTAATCTTTTCGGCCCATTTTTACTCGGCCACATTATCTGAATGCCCCGGCTAGCCCACGAGTATGAACCATTCGGCTCTTCACGCTCGCGCCCTGACTAAGGCAAAGACACTATATATCCATCAAGGAACATCCCCATAAAATTATGGAAACATCAGCACATTGCGCAGAATTCATAACATTTTATAACTTTCTGTATCATAACTTTTATAATATCAACCCGCATTAAAAATGTCGAACAAACATATACAAAGCAACAAAAACAAGCGAAACAGAAAATAAAATACTTTCTCGAGCTCGTAACAATTGTGTATGGTAAAGATCAACCCTCCGAATCAGTCTCCAATGGATCGATGTCAATTTGTTCATACGGTATTGGCATATTCAGCGAAGCTCCAGCTGCAGCAAGGGCCTTGTGCCAACCATGTTTGAAGCCCCGATTCTCAAACCGAGAGACCTGGTCCACATATTCAGCAAGGCCAGCCTTCTTCTCGGCTTCGAATCCTTTTGAATCGGCAATTTCCTTCGCCGCCTTCATTTCGGCCAACCTAGCCTCTAAGTCGGCAACCGCCTTTTGGGACAAACCAAGTGCAGCTTGCATATCGTCGGCCTTCTTGTCGGCCTCCGCTCTTAACTTATCCGCGAGACGAGCTCTCCCTACCTCATCCTCTGCACGAGAAGCTTCCCGGTTCGCTCTTAAAAATTCGTTCTCGGCCCTTTTCCTCTGGCCCTCAGCTTCCTTTCGTGAATGACCAATCTGCTTGACGGCGTCGAGATGACGGCGGCCTACGTCGGCTATCCTACCAACGGTCTGCAAAAGAAGAATTCAAAATACGCACGAAAAGGTAACGCGAGCAGCGTTTGGAAGAAGCGAAGGAAAAGTCAAAATACGCACCAAAAGTGCCGACTGCGCGGCTAAAATTGTCGCATTCAAATCCGATTCAAACCGGAAAGCCTCCATATCACATGGCAACGACAGAGACGTTGCCATGCCGAACGCGACCTCTGGGTCCTTAAGCGCCGAGGCATCCGAAAGAACCGGCATATTTCTTGCGATTGGCTGAATCACGAAGGGCTGAGCCTCACTCGATCCCCCCACTCGGGGACGTTTGCGGCCGTGATCATCTGAATCTATCTCACGATCCCCGGCGCATTTCTCCGCCTTTGCCTTAACGTCCTGAACGGCCTTCCAAACCAACGCAGATTCGGCATTCTTATTTGCAGCCGCCTCAACAACTCCCGACCGTTTCGATTCGGCAACCGGAAGGGAATGAGGTTCATTCGTGGTCGGTTCAGCCAAAAGGCCTTCCGCTCTCCGTCGTGCAGCTAACCTCTCCGTATTCGCCTTCTTGGCGAGCTTTGTCAGGCTCAATTCAGCCATGTCAGCAGGTACCGAGATGGAAGATCCGCCTGTGCTTAGAGGAACGTTGGCAGAATCTAACACTTCCTCAGATTCGGCCTCACACTGATCCGATTCGGCAGTTTCGGATACTTCCGAATGAGACCTCTCGAAACCTATCTGTCTCAAGTTTTTGAAATCAGAAAAAATACGAGCTGCGAAAAAACTCTCCCCTTCGGAATCGGTATGTTTTTCGCGGCCGAAAAGGCCGCGTATGTAGGCTCGTAGCAAAGCAGAACGTGAGCCGCCCTTCCCTGCTTATGGAAACTGCGACGGCCAAAGTAATTCAGAGCAATGCTGATGTCCGAAAGAATGGCGCCGACAGTTGAAGCACGGATTTTCTTTAGATCAAATCCAAGTGGCGAAGAACAGCCCTTAGAAACGGGTTAAGGGGAAAGCGGACTCCACCCTCTACAATCGACAAAAGGGGAAAGACAATCGTGGTTTTGTCCTCCCTCTCTATGTCAAGAGTGCCGTCCGCCACGAACGACAGATGGACATCACCGGGAATAGAGAAATGGCGTCTAAAGCCAACAATTCAATCCGATGAAAGGAGGTCTCTCAAGTGTTTCGCCAAATCCTATTGTCTATAAGAACAAATGACGGAACAAACAAGCTAGGAAAAGCTTCGCAGCAGGAGGGAGAAAAAACTTATAAAAAATGAAGATTATCGCAGACGAAAGAGTCGCAAGAGCAATTTGAGGAGCGATCCAGTAACCAGCGTCATAGAATATGGATTCGAAAAGACACCAGATTTTAAATCATAGTAAATGGGCGTGCTCGAAGGGTGGGGAAGTTGAAGCATCGACTAAAAGGGCGGGTAATTAAACCCCCACGTAAAAAAAAATAAAAAATAAAAAAAATATAAATAAATAAAATAAAATAAATAAGAATTTTTCTCGACCCCCAACTTCTGTTCAAAGTATTTGAGAAATGGAACCAAGCGTTTCACCCAGCTGTCATTGGCAAAACGCCTGGGGGGCAATTGTGGGAGCCGAATAATTAGAAGGATGAAATCTGGAGCATCTGAAGAGCCAGGAGCTTAACGGCTCCATTCCGCTCGATTGGGATGCCGAATACATTCTTAGGGCCGAACGGATTTGAGGAGGCATATCAGGGCAAACAAAATAATAATAAAAGAATATTAAACTCTGGCCCCGAGGCATAGGAAATGTGTATAAATACGAGAACTGCAGACACGAGAGGGGATCTCTCTGAGAACTGAATTACCAAGCTTTCTGGAACAAAGGAACTGATTTGTTCACCAGAGTGCTAATTCCGCAACCCCCGACCGGAGTCTTCATACCTTCTCAGGTGACCGGCTGAGGATCATTGGCGTCTTCCAGGATCCGAAGAGTATTTCCAACCCACTTCCCCACACAACCAAACCAGGAAATCACCTAAAACATACTGCTGCAGCATACTAGCAGGTATTCACCCTATTTGAATCTGCACATCATTAACCAAGAATAAAGTAGCCTCTTCACAACTAACACACTTTAAAGACATAGAACTTAACAAAATCACCGATTGTGCGACCATTACAACAAACAAAGCATCATGTTTGGCACAAAACATTGTCTTGTCTGATGGTAATGTAATAGCGATGGCCATGCTCAGTACAACTCCAGGCTCCTTAATGGCCGAAGTATCTACCGAAATAGAAGCTCCATTGATTCTAGGCTGAATTGGGTACAGCGCCTTCAAGTCAAGGTTGGGTGCAACTCTAGCTCTTTTTTCAACAGGTTGCTCAGTTGACTGAGAAAATTCGGCAGGACCGTTGGAGGCAGCTGCGCCGATGGCTTCAATCGACACCAACGGATGTGGTTGTTGCACCAATTCCACAATTGCAACATGCTCAACAACCCCTTCCGTTTGGACCACTGCTAGAGTGTCATCTACTCGATTAGAAGTTTCAACAGATGCCTTCTTTTTAGCCACAATTCTCTCAGCGTTCCTCTTCTTGGCAAATTCAGCAAGGGAAAAGGATTCACCCGCCATTTCCTTTGATCTAGACCTAGGCAGATCATCCAAGTCAATAAAGATGTCTTCCTTCTAAGTACCCTCGATATCTATTTGGACAGGGGGAGTCACAAGCTCTGAGCTGCTAATCTCCTCTATTGTTTTCCTAGAGCCGACTTGATCAAATGTTATATTAAGTTCCTTATTCGATTCTTGCTCTTCGTCCTGATGAATGACTTCTATGATGACGACGCTTAAGCCAACTTCTTGATCAACGTCTTGTTTCAAGCCTTGTTCGACATCCTAACCGTCGTTTCTACCGCTTTACTCACCAACTGATGATTCCTCAATCCCAATTTCTTTCACATTAATGAAGCTAAGGAATACAAGAGCTAAGAGCTATTGTTCACCTCTTGGAATCGGTATGCGGTCGGCAGCAATGAATTATGAGTAGGAAGGATCGTATCTTAGCAAAATGTGGGCGGCACGTCCCTATCCTTAGAGATTCGGGCGACCAGCGAAATCAAGTACGGTGTTTACTTGAGCAAGAATAGCTTCCTCTGTTGAAGTGAGGGACTTCTTAAGATCGTTTCCTACAAGAAGAAGAAACATGGTTAGCCTACAAAGGAGAAGCTGATTAACATCTAAACTGACAAAAGAACTACTCAGCCACTTGGTTCAGCCTTTTGCCTAGGTACAGGATTTAGGTGATCTTCTCCTTCGCCAAATTCCTAATTACCCTGAATGACAACCATTTGCCAGAACTGGTGAGCATGGTTACTAAGTGGTGGTCAATATCCTTAGCTCTTAAAAAGAACCTTCCTAGTCAACCAGAAAATTTGGCAAGGGCATAGCAATGCCAAATGGCAGGAATCCCTAAGTTAAGTTGGAGTTGATGGTTTAATTCTATTATGCTCATGATTATTGGGTAGAAATTTACATTGGGCTGGGAAGGAATCAGCCCCCAAAAATGAAGAACAGATCCGAGCACAAGATGGAGAGGGAAGTGAACCCTACCCTCGGTAATCGCCAACAGAGGAAAGACAATGGTATTGACATCAGCCCTCTTCATGTTGACCTCCACATCCCCAACAAGAGTCAGTTAAACGTCGTCAGGGATAATGAAATGACAACGAAAGGCAACGACCATATCCTCAGAAAGGAGGGCTTTTAGATGATTAGCCATAAGAAGATCGAAATAAAGCACGAGGTGAAGAAACAGTTAGAGAGATGATGGAAATTCTAAAAATGAAATAAGGGATGAAGCTTGGAGGACTTACATGAAAGATGCACAAATGTAGAGAGGGCAGAGCAACCATAGATAAAGTCTTGAAGGTGAAAAGTTGCGAAGATGAAGTCTTTTCGGAAGTGAAAAGGCGGAGAAGGTTTTCAAATAGCATTAAATAGATGAAGATTTAGAAGAAGCGGGAAGCTTTACACATTCCATATCATGTCCCATCTGACATGTCAAAGATAAAATGGTGTGCCCATTATGTACCCGAATTTCAAGACGCCTCAAGTTTGTCAAAGAAAGCCAACTAAAGCCGTCCTTCCACGGCCAAACACAACAACTACTCTGAATTCAAGGATAATTGGGTGCTCGGGGGGCAATTGTCGGAGTCAAATAAATGCAATATGGAAAACCGAAAACGGAGCACATTCGAGCCCATCTTAGATGGGCCAAATTCACTAAAAGCCCATTGGGTTAAAACACAGCGCTGAGTACACAAAGCCAAGTAGGTCAAGATGAACCGAGGGCATTTGCCGAGTAGAAAACTAGGACTTCAGGCAAAGTCAGAGGAATAGAGACAAATTGGCAGAATGAGCAGGCCCACGTTGTCCCATTCTCGATATGCAATAGAAATATGGGCTAGTATGGGCTACAAAAAAACAATGATGAGAGTCTACCATAAAGAAAATATTTATGAGCATGGCTATAAAAGGAAGGGAAGGGGAAGAAAGAAGGTATGATATCACACCCACGCTTTGATCAATAAGAATTCTTCTTTCCTTCTTTAAGGAACTAACTTGCTCATCGGAGTGCTAATTTCGACACCACCGACCGAAATGTTTTTCTATTTCAAGTATCAAAGCCAGGATCTCTCATGGGTTCATTTGGCATAGAGCAGTATTGTAAAACCACTCCTCACACCAACCATTGAGGCTCTAACAAGCCTATGGGTCCTCAACCCTTGTGGTTGGTTTAGTGAATCATTCTTGACATGTATTATTGTTGAGTTTTTTTTTTTTTTTTAATCTCTATTTACATTATGTTTGGTATATAGATTTATATAAAAATTAAAAAATTAAAAGAAAAATAATTTTTTTTACATAAATTTTATTCATATTTCATTTATTTTTTTCTTTTCTTTTTAAAATTTCTACTCAAATATATAATTTAAACACCAATTGAATATACAAACATAGATAAGATTGAAAACTGTTGTTATGTTTCAAAAATGATCTTTTTCCACAAAGAAGATCTTGAAACTTCCAGTTCATTGACCTCTTGAAAATTCAAAGTATGTTGAGAGCACATTGCATACACCTTATAGCAACACATTTTTGAGAGTTTGTTGTTGTACACCTTCAATTTTTAATTTATTTTTATTTTTCATTTTTTCCATGAGAGAAAATGTCATAGGCGAGAGGAAGCCTTCTATCACCCAAATCACCTCAATTTACATCAATGCAAGATTCTATTATATGCTATCTCTATACAACTAATTACTTCTTTTATTTATCTTAGGTGGTGGCACATAATAATATTATGGGACAAGTTTCTCTCTAGTCTAAGATTGGACTGAAGCGTGCTACTGGGCTTGTGGAGGCCCACCACAGGCCCTGTTTCGATGATTCGAATCGTCAAATGTGTAGAACTCGTCAATTATTTGATCCCTGTAAAAAATCACATTGATCGGATATTGATAGCTACTTGATCGTATCAAATTTCTGTCAACGGTAAATATAATTTTCAAAATAAATTGTTGACAAAAAATTTCATTCGATCAAGTAGCTATCGATATTTGATCAACATGATTTTTTTTATAGTGATAAAGTACTCGACGAGTTCTACATATTGAATAGTTCGTATTATTGAAGTAGGACTTGTGGTGGGTCCCACAGACCTAAAGTACCATCCAATTTGTGAACTAGAGACAAGCCTAACCCTAATAATATTTATCGATCCCATCATTATAGATAAGAGTTTTGCTAAACTTTGAAATTATGATTGTCAATATTTGGCAAGTGATAGCAACTAAGAGCATCTCCAATGGGAGCTGCTATTGCCATAATTTGGCAGTAGATGCTCTAAACTTTGCTCTAATGGCAAGTTATGGCAGCTGCCATATGTGCCAGATCATCTAGAAAAACCTCACTCATTTCCTCCCTTCCTCCTAGTAAAACATCCCTCATTTCTTTCTGCCATTTTTGCAGAAAAACACTGAAACTAATATTTTCGGGCAACCAGCTGGAACACTAGTTTCTGTGTCAAAATGGTAAAAATAGCAGCTGAACCATTGGAGCACCATTGCTATTTTTCATCTATTTTCTACTATTCATTGTCATAATTTGGCAATATCAATGCTATTATAACATTTACTATTGAAAATGCTCTAAGAGCTTGTTTGGCATGTGCCAAAATAACAGCATATTATCTTATTTGGATCACAATCATCTTATTTGAATCACAGTATCTTTTATTTAAATCGCATCATCTCTCTACCACACCATTTCAACCCTAAACCACATTTTACATTTTATTTATTTATTTGTAAAAAGTCAAAAAGTATAATAATCTAACACTTCTCAAACAATCCCTAAATTTTGATAATAACAAGTAAAATATAGCATAATACATCCAGAAAAATCATTTGGTGCCATGTGACACTACGGGACACATATCACACACCAATCACAAAGGTAATATTATGAATTCAGACTTGATTATTAAAAAAGTTATCCAAGATTATCATCTCATGATTCAAATTTATCTTACATATGAATTTTATATTACACATTTAATTTTCATCACATAATCACCAACTCAAAAAAATTTGGGTGATTTTGTCTGATTCCAAACTTTTTTAATCACAAATTATTATGCCTCATGCCAATTTATTTATTTATTTTTATTTTTTATTTTTTATCACCGAACACAAAGTTATGATTTTACCTCCTCCACCAATTACAAATACTGAGAGAACACCTAATGGGGTTTTTTTTGCAGCTTAAAAGAGCTAATTATAATTTATTTTAATTTGAAAATCTATATCAGAATGTTTGGTGCAACTTTTGATTATAGTTTATTAAACAAAAATAACTTAAATAAGTTCAAAAAATTAATTATTTAAAAATTGATAGAGGCATACTCTTAGTTTTTTTTTTTTTTTTTTAATCATTAATTTCTAGGTTAAAAAAATTCTACCAAACAGGAATTATAATGCCCCTTGGGCATCGAATAACTTCTCATCCGTGGACATGCTTTCACAAAGGTATTTAACTATAACCTGATTAAAAAAATTGTTTTTCTTTTTCTTTTTTTCCTTTTTTTTAACTGATTTGATGATTGTGAGAAGAAAATAAAATAATTATAAATAAAATGTAACATTTTATTTTATTAACTATTTTAATTTATTTTATTTTTTAATAATAAATTATTTTAACACAATTATCTTCTCAAACAAGGGTAAAAGAAAATTTTAAGGCATATATAAATATATATATATATATATATATATTTTAGGATGAAACACTAATAAATCTCAAAATGTGATCTTGTTAATGGTTTAGTCTCTTTTTTTTTTCTTATAAACTCAAAAGTCTTATTAAAGTGGAAATTACATAAAAATGTAATCACTTGCATGTTTGTGTTTAATTTTTTAAGAATAAAAGTAATTTTTTCAAAATGTAAAATTACACATTGGGAAATTTCCACTATAGAAGTTTTGGATTTTCTCTCATTCTAGAACAAATCACACATTATGAACAAAAACCTGAACTCTAATGTAATACTCCAATAACGTAGCACTTCAATGTAACACACTAAAATATTCTTTGGTGTACTTTTCCCAAACGTAACACTCAAAAAATTCTTTGGTGTATTTTTCCCAAACGTAACGCACCAATGTAAAAAAAAAAAATCTTTAGTGTACTTTTTATAAACGTAACACTTCAATCAGTGTAATCTCAAATGTAACACTTTAATGTAACATACTTCAATATAACACACAAAAACACTAAAAAAAATTGCTTAGTATACTTTTTTCAAACGTAACACTCATAGTTTGAAATTATATATTGGGTAAATTACACTTACACCCCCTGAGGTTTGGGTTTAATACATATCACCCCCTGACATTTAGGAAATTACACTAACCCCCTATCATTGTAATTATTTAGACGGAATGAAGACATTGAACTCATACACTCTCTCTTTATTTGCTTTGCTTTACTTTCTCTTTTTTTTTTCCCTTTCCTTTACTTTTTTTTTTTTAAATATAATTTCTTCCGTTTTTCTATTAGGAGTTACATTTTATATAAATAGGGGGATTTGTGAAATGAGACTATTAACCACAAGTGGGGGAATATAATTTTCAAAACTTCAGGGGGTGGGTAGTAATTGGACCAAACCTCAAGGAGTGTCAATATAATTTACCCTTGTACACTTGTTCAAAACTTACTAAGGAATATTTATACTCTTTTTGGAATGGTTTGAAGAATCTCACATTCTTTTTTTTGTTTTGTTTTTTTTTTTTTTTGGTTTTAATATTACATTGAAGTGTTACGTTTAAGAAAAGTATACTAAGAATTTTTTTTTTTTTTTGGTTACATTAGAGCGTTACGTTTTGGATAAATACACCAAAGAGTTTTTGTATGTGTTACATTAAAGTGTTACACTAAGGAATTTTTTTGGAGTGTTATTGAAGTATTACGTTTGAAAAAAGTACACTAAGAAATTTTTTTTGTGTTACATTAGAATGTTACACTAAGAAGCTTTTGTGTGTTACATTAGAGTGTTATACTAAGGAATTTTTTTAGAATATTATATTAGAGTGTTACATTTAGAAAAAGTACATCAAGAAGGTTTTTTGTATGTTACATTAGAGTGTTATACTAAGGAGTTTTTGTGTATGTTACAATAGAGTGTTACATTAAAGAAATTTTTTTTTTGTATGTTATATTAGAGTATTATGTTTGGAAAAAATACACGAAGGAGTTTTTTTGTGTTACATTAGAGCGTTATAATAAAAAAAAAATTTATGTGTTACTTTAGAGTATTACATTAAGAAGTTTTTTTAAAGTGTTACATTTGGAAAAGTACAGTAAGGAGTTTTTTTATATGCTACATTAGTGTTACATTTGGATATTAATTAATGTCAATGTTACAATAGGGACGAACACCAAAAAAATGAACGAACACCACACCAATAACACCACAAACGAAGTAACATCGTTCACTTACAAATCACTCCACTAAATCTCCATAAAAATAAAAAAAAAATTTAAAACATAAAAATTAGACTAATGCTATGTTTGGGAAGTGGCTAAAATAGCAAAAAAGTCAAAAAGTCAACTAAAACACATCACATCATCTCTCTACTTTTCTGCACACCTTTTAGTAAAAAATTAAAAAATTACTAAAATAGCATGTTCCCAAACCAAACCTAAATATTTATAATCTGAGGTTTGGTTTGGGAACAGGCTATTTTAGTAACTTTTCGACTTTTTATAAAAAAAAAGTGTGCAGAAAAGTAAAGAGATGATGTAATGTGTTTTAATTGACTTTTTAATTTTTTAACTATTTTAACAACTTCTCAAACATAACTTGAATAAGTCTTTTGAAATTGCACTTAAACTCTACAATTCATGAATCAAAGATACACATTTACTGATTAAGGTATTTGAATCTGAGACCTAATCTGGCTAGGGGCTAAGGCATCTAATCAGCCAAAGTAAGAAGAAAAACATTGTCAATGTTCCATCACCTCAAACATGCTATCCGCCTGTCATATATGCCCTACTACTAAACAAATAAAAGAGGGCATTTTATGAAGCAATGACTACTTGGAAAGCCTAATGTACCCTATAACTGCAACAGACTTTACAAAAGAGATATGTGCCTACAATATGTATATTACTATTTTGTCCTTTTTGTGTATCACATTCTATTACTCTTTTCCATATCTTTAGCTTAAAAGTGTACGAATGGAGACAAAAAAAAAAAAAAAAAAAAAAAAGAAGAAGAAGAAGAAGAAGAAGAAGAAGAAGATAATTTTACCGGCTGTTTAATATGCAAGTGGTTCTAATATGCTTGAAATGAAAAATCAGAAAACACATGGTTTCATTTTCTGATCTGATGGAAAAGAAAATCCCAACAATTTCTGGAGGAGTCGAAAAATTAGGTGTTGTTGGGTAACGCTAACAGTCTACCGTTTTTAGTTTCCAAAAATAATAAACATAATTATGTTTTATTTTTGTTAAAATAAAAATATATATATATTTGATACACAAATATTTTTAAATTTTATTTAAAAAATAAGTGAAAATAGGTAGTTATCGACAATTGAAAATAACGATTGTGATGGTTGTTCACCGGAGGAGGTGGTGGTTAAAGGTGATTGCCATCATTGAGAGGTTGTTGGCAATGGCCTAAGGCGATTGCTAGCCACGGGAAGTGATAGTCAAAAGTGACTACTAATAATCAGATATGGCGGCCGATCAGTCGCCTAAGATAGTTATTAAGAAGATATAGTAGTTGAAAGTGATTAATGTTAGTAAGAAGTGGTGGTTAGAGGTAATTGACGGAGGAAGTCATCGACGATAGTACTTAATAGTAATAAAGCCTATTTTGAAAAACAGGTTAAAAGTCATTTCTTAATTTTTAACTTATTTTCCTCTATTACAAAAAAAAAAAAAAAAAAAAAAAAAAAAAAAAAAAAGAAGAAGCCAAAAAATAGTTTTTAACCATCTTTTCAAAACACCCCTAAGTAATAGATGGTTGTTGGATAAGGCAGAAAAATAAAATAAAATAAAATAAAAAGCAGCTAAATTGAAGCAAGTGAAACAAAGATTTTTGTGTTTAAATTTTATAAATTGTTTACAACTTTTTGAAAACAGAAGGAGAAACTAAATGAATTTTTATTTATGAGTTTAATAAATCTTTTTAATATAAATAAAAAAACAATAAATATAATTATGGTTCTAAATGGGCCTTAATGTTTTTGTTTTGTTAAACAATAGTTTGATACTAATTAAGTTGACAAGAAAGTCTTATGATGTTCCAAAATGCAAGCTCTTAGCCCAACGAGTCGAGTCTAGTTTTGGTAATGTTTGACCTTGGTTTTCTTAAGATTGGTTTGAGTTCTAGGGCGATTTCGAAGTAATCTCTCGATTTCAAAACTCGGTGATTCAATCTTAGATTCATCCGGTGAGGAGAGTAATAAAATCCATCGATCAATCATGACAACAACGAAAGCGATTCAGGGCGAAAGAGCAAAAGGATAGGGCTTCTCTCCAGCTGGTCTTCATCGGGCTCGCACCCAATCTTGATTTGTTCGTTATCTCAGGTCAGAGCTTCTTCGATTCTCTTCTTCTATCTTCTCTCTCTCTGCTTATCTCTCTCTCTCTCTCTCTCTCTCTAAAAACTCTGTTCGGATTTACCTGTGTTCGATCATGGAGATGGAAGTGTTTGAGTCCAAAAATTGAGCTTGATCAGAGTTTGTGTGAGGAATGGAGAAAGGAGGGTGGATTCTGGTATTGAATCAGAGAGGTAGTAAAGGAGGTTGGAGAAAGGAAGCTAATGCAAGATTATTCACGATCTTTGTTGATGATCTACCCAGATCAATGAACTTGAAGATGCTGGGGGAAATATTCAGGAAGTTTGGAGTGGTGAAGGATGTCTACATCCCTCTGAAGAGAAGGAGAGTGAGGAACACTAGGTTTGCTTTTGTCCGGTATGATTGTGAAGTGGTAGCAAAAGTAGCAGTGCAGAAGGCTAATAGGGTATGGGTGGATGATAAGCAACTGGTAGTGAAGCATGCAGATTATGGTAAGAAAGTTATGGAAGTCAAAACCTGATACCCTCCTAAACCAAAAGGTTGTCCACATGGTGTAAGGGGTGAGGGCAGTGTATGGAAGCCAGCAGCAGGTGTTCGGACGTATGCAGAGGTCATTAAGAACAGTCACGGTATGGAAAGTGGAATTGTGTCTGTCCAGGCAGAGGAAGTCGGAATCGGGTGGCTATATGAAAGTGTGGTGGTTCGTCTTAAAGTTGAATACGCCAATATTAAGATTAAATATGAATTACAGCAGAAGGGCATGGAGAATGTGGTAGTGAGGGATGGAGGAGGCAGAGATGTGTTGTTAACATTCAACTCTAAGGAGTGTATGGAGGATAGTTTGGGAACTGTGAAGGAATGGCTAGGGGATTGGTGCGACAAAATTGTAAGGTGGAATCCTGATGTTCATAGCGGAGGTGAACGTAAGGTGTGGGTCTCCTGTTTTGGGATCCCATGGAGTTTATGGAATAGAACAACTTTAAATAGAATTGGGAAGGTATGGGGGGAGGTTATTTGTATTGAAGATGATATATGCAATCCAGAATCGTTTGAATATGCTAGGATTCAAATTTTAACAAAGTATATGGACCCCATTAATACTATAATCAATCTGGAGTGCAAAGGGTATTCCCAAACTGTAAGAGTGTGGGAACATTTATCTGGGGTACCACAAATATTAGCTGGGAGGAGTGAGAGCTCTATGGTACATGGAAGGGTAGGAGTCTGTAGTTCAAATAAGGGTGAGAAGGTGGGTGTAGAAGTTATGGCGACTGATGTGGCTGTAGAAGATGATAATTGGGATGGTGAGTCAGCTAGGCAGCCGGACCAATTGAAGGAGGTGTGTATTGGGGTTGGGCCAGCAAGAGAGAGGTGTAGCGATGAGTTGCAAATGGGATCACCAAGGCAGTCTGAAACTGTGGTACCAGAGTCTACTGGCAGTGAGGTCGAGGGTATAGCAGATAACATTATGGAAGTAACTGGGAGCATAGGCAACGGCTGTGAGTTGGAAGGTCAGAAAAGTAAGGAGCAGGTTAACCAGAAAGGTGCTGTTAAAAGCTTGAGTGGATCTAGTTTGCTCAAACCGGAGGTACACTTAGAGGTGGTGCTGGGTCGAAGTAATTGGGTGGGCCTATGTAATGGACCTGTGGATATGAGGGCAGGGGGAGAGACGCAAACCCAAGGCTCCAAGGCTGGTTTTCATAGAGGGCTTCAGTTTGAAAAAAGCCCTGTAATAATATGTTCTGACTTATCTGAATCACCGTGCAACGAATTGAGCTCTAGGAAAAAACTACAGAAGAATAGAGGGAGGAAGAGAGTAGTTTCGAAATCTAGTGGGAAAAAAATCAGAGAGATGAAGCAGGGATATCTTAAGCGTCCAAAAAGCCATAATCATAGAGGAGCCTCTTCTAGTAAATTGGGACCGAGAGGTGCTATATGGAGAGCAGCAGCTGCGGCAGCATCAGGTGTAGATCCAACAGCTAGTGGAGTAGCTAGAAGCAGATCGCTGCTTAAAGAGGCTCAGGGAACTATTAAGATGGGAAAATTGTTGGGTATAAACTATAAAGGTAAAGAAGAGGAAGTATTAACCAAAATCTTGGACCTTGAGGCAAAGGATAGAGCAAGGAGGGGAGGGGATGTACTTCCTGCGGATTAATAAGATCTTGGGGGGTCAGAGTTCAGTGTTATGGTTATGATGAAGATACTAACATGGAATGTCAGAGGTTTGGGGAGAAAGGAAAAAAGAAGTAAAATTAAGAGGTTGTTGAAGGATAGAGGTATTGATATAGCTCTTTTTCAAGAGACTAAGAAGGCCTCCATGTCTGAAAAGGAGATCACAGAGATTTGGGCTAGGGATAGTATGGAATATATGACTGTGGATGCTGAGGGCTCTGCTGGTGGCCTATTATGTATTTGGGATCCAGGTGTTTTTCAGATGTCAAGTTGCTGCTGTAATAGAAGGTTTGTTCTTCTCTCTGGGTCTTTGTTCTTCTCTTTTGATTATGTTTTGATCAATGTGTATGCACCAAATAAAGTGGGCCAAAGAGGTAAACTGTGGGAGTGTCTTCTTAAGTTAAAGGAGGTGTATTCTAAGCCCTGGTATATAGGGGGGACTTTAATGAAATTAGAAAGATTGGTGAGAGGAAAGGCTGCTCTAGGAGGGACAAGGGGATGAAGGAGTTGAATGATTTTGTTGATAGTAGTGAGTTGAATGATTTGCCTTTATTAGGCCGAAGGTTTACATGGTGTAATGCTAGGGAAGGGGAGAAATGGAGCAGAATTGATAGGGTTTTGGTGGACCCCAAATGGGTGGAATCATTTAATTTGAAGTTGTGGGGACTTCCTAGAGTCATGTCTGATCATAGTCCTTTACTGCTAATGGAAGATGAGAGAGATTGGGGCCCTAGGCCTTTCAGGTTTGTTAATGCTTGGTTGTTACACCCAAAATTCTTACCTTTTGTGGATAAGTGGTGGAGGGAGCATCAGGTGGAGGGGTGGCCTGGGTTTAGGTTATTCCAGAAACTGAAAGAGTTGAAAGTAGCACTCAAAAAGTGGAATAGTGAAGTGTTCGGTAATGTTAATACTAAGTTGAAGAAGTTAGAGGATGAGCTTCATATGATTGATTTGTTAGCAGAGGAAAGAGAGCTTGAAGAGGCAAAAATAAGTAGAAGAAGAGAGGCTAGAGTTGAGGCTGGATATTTAACAAGAATGGTGGAAAGGTTGTGGTTCCAAAAATCGAGGCTTAACTGGAATTATCATGGTGATAAAAACACAAGATATTTTCATGTGTTAGTGAACTATAGGCATGGGAGAAATGAAATAAACTCTTTAACTGTTGGTGATGTGGTAGTTGATGATCCATGTAGAGTTAGGCTTGAGGCCCTAGCTTATTTTCGGAAGCAGTACTCTGAGGATTGGCAGCATAGGCCTGTATTGGAAGGTCCATTTAAGTCAGTGAGGGATAGTCCTTGTTTTGATATGTTGGAGGCAGAGTTTTCTGAGTCAGAGGTATGAGCTGCTATCAAGGGTTGTGATGGGAATAGGGCTCCAGGTCCAGATGGTTTTAACTTGGCTTGTATTCAGAAACTGTGGAAGGTAATGAAGTCTGATGTGCTGAATTTTGTGTTCGATTTCCATAAGAATTGTAAGTTGGTCAAAGGAATCAATAGCTCTTTCATCACTTTGATACCTAAAAAGGGGAATCCAGTGGGCTTGGCAGATTATAGACCTATCAGCTTGGTTGGGTCGATGTATAAAATTCTATCTAAGGTTCTTTCCTTAAGGTTGAAGGCAGTGATTCCTCAGATTGTAAGCGAAAACCAATCGGCTTTTATTGGTGGGAGGAATATTCTGGATGGTGTTTTGGTGGCCAATGAGGTTGTTGACAGCTGGAAGAAATCTAGAAAGAAAGGAGTGATTATTAAGTTAGATTTTCAGAAAGCTTATGACTCATTGAATTGGGATTTCTTACTTTCCATGTTGGTTAATTTTGGGTTTGGGGGAAAATGGGTGGAGTGGATTAAGGTATGTATTACCTCTGCTAGGCTATCGGTGCTTGTTAATGGATCTCCTACTGAGGAGTTCAGTCCACAGAGAGGACTGAGGCAAGGGGATTCCTTGTCCCCATTTTTGTTTATTATAGCTGCAGAGTGCTTAAGCATTTTGTTCAATAGAGCCTTGGATCTGGGGCTAATAAAGGAGGTTAAGATTGGCTCTGAGGGGTTAGTCCTTACTTACCTCCAGTTTGCAGATGATTCTTTGTTGTTGTGTGAAGCTGATGTAATGGAGATAAAGAATGTAAAGAAGATTCTGAGGTGCTTTGAGTTGATATCAGGGTTAAAGATAAATTACCATAAAAGTGTAATTAGTGGTGTGGGTATTCTCGAAGAGGAAATGTCTGAGTATGCATCTGTGCTGAACTGTGAAGTTAAATGCTTGTCGTTCAAATACCTCGGTTTACCGCTGGGGGCTAACCCAAGTAGGAAAGAAACTTGGCGGCCTATCCTAGACAAATTTAGAAGCAAACTAGCTGGTTGGAAGAGAAAACTGTTGTCATTTGCTGGGAGGCTTGTTTTAATCAAATCTGTCCTGTCCTCACTGCCTATATATTACATGTCATTATTTAAGTTGCCACAGGGGATTGCTAGAGAATTGGACAAGCTTCAAGCTTGCTTTCTGTGGGGGGGATTTGAATTGAAGAGGAGGGTTCATCTAGTAAAATGGAAGGAAGTGGCGAAGCCTGTAGACCAAGGGGGCTTGGGGGTTAGGAGAGTGAAGGAAGTGAATAGTTGCCTTATGTTGAAATGGTGGTGGAGGTTTGGCGTGGAAATTAAAGCTTTGTGGAGGAGAGTATTGAGCAGTAAATATAGGATTGAGGAGGGAAGTTGGAGCCCTCAAGTAAACCCTAATGTGAGATGTTCTAAAATGTGGAAGGATATATTATTACAATCTGAACAGAATAGCAGTCTAGTGGTTCTTTTTCTGGACAATTGTAAGGTGAAAGTGGGTAATGGTCATAGAATCAAGTTTTGAAAGGATAAGTGGTGTGAAAACTTGAGCCTTAAAGATGCATTTCCACTGTTGTACAGGGTAGTAGTTGATAAGAGAGTGACTTTATCTGATATGATGATCAGGAAGGAGGAAGCTGGTGAATGGTCATTTCAGTTTAGAAGGGCGCTGTTTGACTGGGAAAGAGTGGAATTAATCAGATTGGTGAGTCAGCTTGAGGCAGGGCCTAATCTTAGGTGTTACTCAGAAGACACTCTTGTCTGGAAAGCCTCGGATTTTGGTAGATATTCAGTTCAATCTATGTATAAGCTATTGGTTGAGGGATCCAGCATTAGGAGCACAGTTAGCAAAAGGATTTGGGTTAAACATGTCCCACCTAGAGTTCAATTTTTTGGATGGCTTGCTTGGAAAGAAAAACTAAAGACGGCTGAGTTTCTGCACAGAATTGGTGTTCTGCCTGCTGGTGCATCTGTAGAATGTTGTCTATGTAAATCTGGAGCTGAGTCTCTCATACATGTGCTTCTATTATGTCCAGTGGCTTGCAACGTGTGGTATGAAATGTTTAGATGGTGGAAGATTCAAGGAGCACTGGCAGCCTCAGTGGAGGACATGCTTGAATGGTGGGCAGGGGTAGGTCTTAATAAAAAGGAAAGGATGTTGTGTAATGCCCTTCCTCTTGTAGTGATGTGGTCTCTATGGAAACATCGGAATGAATGTATATTTCAGGAGGTTGTGGATGGAATTACGGATCAGATTAAGTTAAAAATGGCTGTGTGGTTTAAGGAAGTTTTTAAGGAACACCTGTTCTCAGTTCATAATTTCATGTTTAATCTACAGTGTATTAGAATCAGTTTGGGAGGTGGTTTCAGAGGGTGAACTACTTGAGGAGGCCTAATTTTTCTACCAGTCTTTCTACATAATGCTCTCGGTTGGCATGCTAGGCTGCAGAGTTTTTGTCTCAATCTGTGCTAGTAGTTGATGTCTGCAATTTTTCTCCAGCTGGTTTTGTTTCTCTCTTGCTGTGTATTCTGTTCCTGTTTTCTTTGGTTTTCCTCTATGTTGGATTCTCTCCAACTGGAGCTCCGAGCTTAATGTAGCTCCAAGCTCCTCTTTATTGATGTACTGTTTTTTTAGTTTTCATCAATAAAGATATCTTCTTGCTGATAAAAAAAAAAAAAGATTGGTTTGAGTTCCAACTCAAATTGAGCTTAAAAAATTGAGTTTGAACTTAACTTGTCAAGTATATGAAAATTTTGATTACAAAAATGAGTTGACGTAGAGCTCGGAAAAATAAAAAATCAAACTTAAATTAATTAGCATATTAATAGGGGAAAAAAATTATGAGCAAATACAAAAGAACGCTCATATTAATATTAAACTCATCAATCAAATATGTAAATTTACATAAATATCAAATATAAATAGAGAAATAAAATAAATTAATAAAAATGTATTTGATGTATTATTAACATAAATATTAATTCATATTTCTTGTGATCACGAGTTTAGATCTACTCAAGCTTAGCTCAATTACCAAAACAATTTAAAAATCAAGTTCAAATTTAATAAATGAACTGAGTTCAAACATGTTCTAAGCAAATTAACTCCAAATTATAGATGAATAATTCGATTCAGTGGTGTTTTGGAAAAAAAAAAAAAAAAAAAGAAGCTAGCTTTTAGCTTTTTTTTATCTATTTTGGGTCACATCACCTTTCACATTTTTTATCCACAAAAAAACAAAATAGGCTAAAAAGCCAAAAAACTAATTTTTTTACCAACTTCCCAAAACACCACTCAATTGGAACCCCATTCGTGGTATATAGGTGTTCACTTTTATGTTTCCACAATTGAGAGAAAAATCAGCTCTGGCATTGGTGCCATCCTATTTCATATATTTAGAGGCCATTATCAAAAGGGTAAACTACACTTAACTACTGTAGTTTAACTTAAAATTCAACTTGGTTGCTATTATTTTAAATTAAATAGTTTAATTCATGTACTTTAAGTCTCATTTTGATTTGATCCTTTCCGTTTAAGTCCGAGGTTAAGATTTTAGAATATTTATCAGTTTTCTAAAATGTACACACAGAAAAAATAAATAAATAAATAAATAAAATAAAAATAAAAATAAAAATTAACGATAATTTAGACGGAATGATCAAATTACAATTAAATTTAAAGTGTAGGGACCAAATTATTCAAAATGAAATTATAAGGACCAAAGTAAAATTTAGATCAAATTATAAAGGTAAAAAGTGTAACTTATTCATCAAAGAATAACCCAATTAGGAACTTGAGATATAAGGAAAGCAGATTGTAACAACTGCAACCAGGAATAGAATTAAGAGAAGATTATGGGGGCCAATGCCCCTCTGTTTCTATGAAAAATTTTATTTACGGTTAACACTTTTAAAATATATATATATATATATCTTATTTTAAAAATAAAATAGCACCTCAACATAAAAGATTATCAATATTTTTTACCATCTTACATTCTCTTTTTATTTTCTACCAAAAAAATTTAATTATCTTATTAAAGATTACTTCTATAATATTTGAATTTTTTTTATGTATATAATTTATATATCATACTGTACATATGTGAGTTTGTATATATGGCGGAAAAAAAATATATATTTGTCTTTAGCCTCTCCAATAATATAATCCTGATTCCATCCCTTCCAACCCACATTGAATGGGTTAAATCGTGCAAGTTGACATGGAAAATCGAAATTTGGGTGGCTGCTATGTGCCATGTACAACAATAATCACTGTTGTATGGTTAATGGGGCTTATTTTGTATTCCATTCATTTCAATGGTATAAATCGTTTTTTTCTTTTAAGATATATCAAGTAAAATATACTTGTAAAAAATTTAAATTGTTCAGATATTAGTAGTCTTTCATCAAGCTATATTTGTTTTTAATTTTATACTTCAAATTGGATTTACCATTCATTTGTTCAAATATAAATGTGATTTGATGAAAGATATACTATATCTGATCAATTTGATTCGCATGTATGTTTTACTCAATATACTCTAAAAAGTGAACAGCTCATATTGTCGAAATAGAACCCAAAATGAGCCCCAACGACGGCACAAACCACTCCAGTTCCTTGAAGATCTTAAGCATATAAGTAGGAGTAATAAACCCAGATGACATTCCTTGAACATCACAATCACAGTAATTAATCATTCATAAAACTGCAATAAAACCTTGCCCCTTAGATCTTATAGTCTACTAATCCTATCACGCCAAAGCAATGTGCACAATTTGATATAACTTGAAACTTAGTTTAATGAATTATTGATTAAATTTTGTGTTTAATAGACACTGGTAATTGATAGTTTGTGTTTAATAGACACTGTTTTAAACCTCTGTACCTTGTTTGCCAATTTGTCCATTTGGCCACATGTATAGTTTGTCATAAATCTTTTGTTCTTGATTCACTTTGGTACATTCACTTATGTTAAACCACCACAAAAAGTATGTGGCCAAAAATTTACTTGTACTGTTGTATAGATGGAGCAAATGTTCAACACTCAAATTGAAATTCACATGCATGTAAAACTTGTACACTCAAATTGAAGCTTTCCTTCTTGTGTTGTTTCCATCCTTTATCCATTCTATTTGCATTCTTATTTTAGTCGCATGCAGCATGCAACATGACTGTACATGAATTTCGAAAGATATAACTAAAAACTATGGGTATCAGAGAGAACATTAAAGTTCCTTTTAATGATGAAACTTGACGGTGGAATTATTACTATGTATTTTAAGTTCACTTATGTAACAGAGAAAATTATGATCTTGTAAGAAAAGTAATATACTAAAAATTTATTTAGAATGATGTTTTGACGTCGCTTTTGAATTTAAGAGCCAATTTCATGGGAATTTTATTTTAATATAAAAAATCCTAATTCCTAATCAAGCCACATCATTGTGTAAATTAGCTACCAAAAAATCAAGAAAAAAGACAAACCGATATACCAAAAAGATTTATATCGTAGAGCAACAAACAAAACAATGCACAGTGGAAAATCTCTCAGGAACGAATAGGAGCATCGTTGGTCAACACTACAATTTTTTTTTTGGTCAATCAGTAAGAGATAATATATATTCGACAATTAAATAAACCCAACAACCAACCTAAGATATAACCCATAAAGAGAAAGGAATAAAGAAAAACAACAAAACCCCATAATAAGAGAAATTATTGATCTGTGCATTTAGCAAAGATTGATCCCTAACCTCTCACATAGAAGTGTATAAGGGGGTGGTCACCACTCTATGAAAGAGTTGATTCTGGATGAAAGAAAGGATCCCTTCCGTCTTAATTATGTCCAATATAAAATACACATGATATTGACAATTTTCCTTCTATTTTCTATGGAAAATACACATCCTAGACACCAAAGAATGTATACTAACATCTACAACTTGAAGACAAACATGACCAATACCCCTCCCCTCTAAATTAAAAACATAAATAAAGAAAAGTTACCAAAGGAGGCTGCAGGTTTTGGATAAGCTTCAATGGTAATGTAAAAGGGTAACAACTCTACCAAAAAAGTCATCTATATTTGATGCTTTGCAAACTGATCCCCAAATTTATTGTTTGATCAAAGTATTGGATCCTCAAATATGATTCCTAGGATATAGATATATGTAGCTATGTGTGTGTGCGTGATGTTTTATCTACAACAATTTTGAGAGATTTGAATCCTAACTCTTATAGATCACACTTTTCTTACTCATCTCAGTAAAGAAAGTGGTATGCCTCTATGATTTAACACCTCTAGTTCTGCAAAATAAGACGTTAGCTATTTTAAAGATATGTTATGTAGCAGATAGATGAATTTTCATCAGATACAAAAGTAGCACTGAAGGGGAAGTATGCACAAGCAGAACAACCATATAATTCAACTCTCTTCATGTTCGTTAAGTTTGTCACTTGTTCAGTGCAACATGTGATCTAAGAATTTTTTATTTTTTATTTTATTATTATTATTATTTTTTTTTGTTACAGGAAAATCCTGTCACTCTCCCGTAAGTCTAAGGTAGCGTCCCTCGCAGAGACTACCAAGGTGTTTTGTTGTCCATTCCAAACAAAAGACTATAACCTGAAAACTTGCCCTACCACTCAAAACAAGTTCCGCTTAAGTCAAGACTCACGCAACGAGAGAGTATTGAACGCACACCAAGTGCTGTAGTAACAACTTGCTTAACTTCCTAACCAACTGCACTACATCAAGGGGATTGGCCTAAGGAATTTTGAACTTGAGACCTAGAGTCTTAACCCCCAGGCCTTTGCCAAATGCGCTACTGCCTTGGGTTAAATCTAAGAAGTTACATACTAGTAACAACACAATTGTGTTAAATATATGACACAAAGCTCATGTTTTTGAGCTAACAGTTTATAGATTGTTTTGTTAGTGAATATTTCACTTGATATTTCAAGTCTCAGGTTTAACATACAACATTTTATCAGTATTAGACTACAGAAAGAAAGCATAATGGAATGGTGTTATGATCACAATCCATTTTGTTATTGTATAATGAATAATTCACTACTGTTAGATAATTTTTTGATTGTTTATAGCAACCAGAGTGAAAGAAACTAAACAATAGTGCTTGATTCAAAGTTTATTGATTTTATTTCGCTATTCCTGATAACCAAATGAAGCCGCCCTTGAGCCAATAATAAAATGATCAATAATTTAAATTTATATATATATATATATATATTTAGCAAGGGCATTAACTTTTCAAATCAATATATGCGGTTTCTGTCAGGATTATCATACTTCTAATTTTCAAGGCATAGAATGATATAATCAACGTGTGTGAAACCAATTGGACTGTCTCAAGTTTTGCTCATTATTGCCCTAGTTGAAAGGTTGAAACAACTAGATAATTAGGAACTGTGAATGTGATTAGATTATATATATGAGGATTGATTTGATTGGCATCTAGTCTCTAAATAAATACCACAAAAGCTTCTAAGATAATTGTAGATACATTAGGCCTTATCGTTCATAATTCCTTCTAAATTTGTTGAAGGGCAACAGGAGTCATGAGAAGAATTTGAAATCTATTCTTTATAAAAATCTACTGTCTGAGGAAAGGATTAAGAATTGAAACAGGTATGAAGTTCCTTCTCAAATGATCATGATTTAATTTTCATGGTTTTAGAACATACTAACATAAATTTAGACTTATTATTTTGACTTCATGCAGCCAAAGACTTACATATATTTGTAAGCTAAACTATTCACTAAACTTTCAATTTTATTTCATTTTGTGAAAAGAAAAAAAAAAAATTTAAAAATGAAGAGAAGAAAATTATAAAGGAATAAATGCTCCCTTGTTCCTTGTTTCTTAGCTACACATAAATCACAGCTCAAGGAACTACTAGCAAGTAACCATAAACTACATGATGAGTAAGAAAACTACTTAATTAACGTGAGTGTTCCGTATAAAAATCTGAAACTTATTCCTTCTATGTTGCACATCCTCTGGAAACGAAATAAAATTGAAATAGGAAACGAAAAAGGATTGAAATAAGATTAAAAAGGCTTCAGGGAGTATTTTTGTCTATGATAATGTTTGAAGATTATGGTCTATGTATGTGTACTTAATTTACAGTCTCTTTCTCTCTTGGTTAGTCCTAAAGCACGCAAGAAATTTTTTCTACAAAAATATTAGAAGGAAGACGAGAAGAAACCCATTTATCTGCTGCAAAACCGCAAGAGCTCAAGAATAAATATAACAACCACCCCAAAAGCTTGGGAGAAATTATTAATTGTTCCTAAAGCATGTTGTGCTCTAATTTGAAAGTTATTGGTCTAGACAATAGAATTTATCACTTTTGTGTTATTGTTTTAAAAGAAAAACACAATTGATAAACGGAATGAAACATTGCTGTAGAAGCACTTAATAATTTTTCAAAGTTTAGACCGAAGAAGACCTAGGGTTTCAACAAGTATATACAAGAATGAGAATTATATGGGGGTGGGGGCAGCAAAAAGAGGTTTATATGGGGGCAATTCCAGAATTAGATAATACCAATATATTAAGCTATTGTAAGGTCACATTCAATGTTGCAGTCATGGAAGACAACCAATCAATTTGTCCATTGCCAAATGATGTCCATTAAGATAATTAGACCCAGCTAAAGCCAAGCCAAGCCAATCAAGTTTCTCCGAATGCCCATGAAAGCAAGAAAAAAAAAAAATTAAAAATAAATAACAAGAAAAAAAAATTTAAAAAAAAAAAAAAAAAAAAAAAGGGAGAAAAGGGACAGCTCATTTCCCTCATTAGGATAAGACCCATGTCCAAACAAAAGCATCAAAGAAACTAGCCATGTAACCCCACCAGCATAAAAGACCAAAACATGACTTCTTGAATGTGTTCATGTACATGCATGTAATCTATACATATATAACATGCTAATCAATTAACGTTAGTATATGTAAAAAATTAATTAAAATATATCAAAATATATAAAATGTCTATTAAAATTCTATTTTTTTAACGTTATTTTATTTTTAATAAATGTTCATGGATAGTTAATTTAACCTTACGATATATATATTTATATAAATCGCATGATATGTGGGTGGGGGACAACAAAATAAAACGTCACAATAAATAGGTAATGACAATTAGATATACCAATAAATACAGAAGCAGTTTGACAGGCAGGGGGAGGAGTTGAAATATGAAAAGATTGGCCCGTGTCCTTTCCATCCATCCATCCATCACCCACTGCAAAACTTAGATTCTCCTTTGTCTCATCCGTTCCCATGAGAAAAATCCCATCTTCAAATGCTCATTTCTCTGCTGCATATGGTCATCATTGGAAGCCCCCCCTACAAAAATCACAAACACCAACCACAGATACCAGAGAGAGAGAGAGAGAGAGAGAGAACAAAACAGCAAAATCAAAAGATATGACTAGGGAGATAAATATATATAATCCAAAATAACAATCTCCATGAGTTTGATCAATTTTCATCTGGCTTTCCAACTTCTTGGATATATAGAAAGAAACTGAGTGAGAGAGAGAAAGAGAAAGAGGGAGAGAGGAACATATAGTTGAGTTGAGTTGAGTTGAGCTGAGCTGAGCTAGTACTCATGGGAGTGGTGGTGGTGATAGATTGAGGGGTCATTACAACCACCACCACCACCTTGGGACCCATGTCGATTCATGGCTTCCCTCTGGTTGTTATTGTGGCTGTTACTATCATCTCCTTCATCCATCTTACACCCCATTTGCGCTGCACCTAGATTCAGATAAACCAACCTTGAATCCAAGTTAAGGTTAGCCATGTTTCCGCTGCTACTGCTACTATTATGATCATCGCTCATCGGTGGATAAATCGGTGTCGAAGAAGGAGCATTCCCACTTCCTTCTTCCCTTGAAATCACCAAAGCCGCGGATTGAACAAGCTCCAAACAGAGCCTAAGCTTGTTGGGTTCGATGTGGGTTAGCCCCGGCACAGCCCCCTTGAATAGGAAATCAGAAGTTAGGGTTCGAAGCACGTCGAGCGGAGTAATTCCCTCAACTGTCCTAACATTTGGGTCGGCGTGGTGGTCCAGGAGCACCGCTACCATGTCCGGTGACACCATTTCTGACGCGATGTGAAGCGGAGTTTTCCCCGCTAGTCCAGCCGGGTAGTTAACATCGGCTGCACCGAGTTCTAGCAATGCTTTCACCACTTCTCGGCTACAATTTTCGACTGCATAATGTAAAGCTAGTGCTTCGTCGAGGTTAAGCCCTTCGCCCATGACCATGAGTTTGACAAGTTCGACATCAGATGAGTCGAGTGCTCGTCTCATTCGTCGAATTTTCTGGTCTTCAAGCTCAGCGGCCGCACCAAGGTCGTGGTGGTGGGGGTGGGGCATGAGGGATCGGCGAGCGAGCGATGATTTTAGGCGGAGCTCTTCGATCTTCTCCACGACTTCCATGGGGAGGTGTCTGGTTAGGACTTCTGGTGGGAGGCCAGACTTGGCAACCAAATGGGAACAAGTAGTCCAAAGTTGGTGCATTTCTTGCTTTCTTGAAGCTATTAAGACTTTCATAACATCCTCAATTGAGGCCTTCTCCACCATGCTTGCCAATTGCTTCTGGAAAATATGAGAAAAAGCAAAGAAAAACAAGTGAATAGGGTTATAAGATTTTAACAGTAAGAGACATTCAAGTTCAACTAGTTGTTTTGCATTGTTGAATGATGGTGTGTTTGTGCAAATTTGTGATTAGGTAGTCCTTTTGGAATAGTTTGTTTTCCCTTCCAATCTAAAGCCAAATGAGGAAAGTAGATTGTTTGGGACAGATTTGGTGTCACTGTGGAAGACAAGACTAGAGATTTAAGATCTAAATTTAGAAAGGCTTTTGTGTGGAAGATAAAGATTGAGAAACCCAATTCAAGAAAAGACTCCAAATGGTACATGAAATCAAAGATAACCCTTCTCATGACATATATGATAGATATATCACAACAACATTCTACCCAAGAAATAGAAAATAAGAAAAGAAAATAAAAGAAATCTGGGTTTTCTATCAGATGTAGAAGCTTAACATGGGAAGAATTGAATTCCATCAAAGGCTGCCAAGAGAAAGGAGAAATCTTGTTACAGGAAAGAGAAAGTACTAATGTCCTGTGAGATCATCAAACCCAACCCGACTGCTTCAAACGGAGAAGAATTAATATAAAAATTAATTCCCAAGGATCCAATACACCCACTTCACAAAATATTAAATTGAGTAAAAAAAAAAAAAAACACTAGAAGAACCCACCTGAAAAAATCTCATCCCACCACCACTCCCCCAAAAACCAAAACCAGTAATTGCCCACAGAATCAAAACCCACAACAAATGACCCCATAATCTAGAGAGAGAGAGAGATAGGTGATGAAGAAAACAAACAAGGAAAGGAAACCTGAGTGAGCAATGCGAGCTGTTCAACACCAAAGGATCTAGCTGCAGAGAGGGTGTCAAGAGCAAGATCAACGGCAGAGCTGCAATGTGTGTGCCAACAGGCTCTCTCACCACAATTAGGCCTAGGCTCATGCTTCTGAGGAATAATTGAGACTTGGCCACTGTACAAGAACTGAAGCATCAACAAGAACACTTCATATCCCACTGAATTCACCGGTATTACCTGCGGAGGATTCGACCCCCTCGGCGACGATGCCAACCCTCCTCCGGCCGCCCCAATCCTCGACATGTCCAAACCCGCCGGAGTTTCTGGCCCGCAGAAGAATTTCCTGAAGAAGAAGCTCCTCGCTGCTAATATGCACCTGTGGGCATGGACTAGCCTACCCTCCACACTGAATGTTACATCACTGAAGGCCTGCCCATTGATTAGCAGGTTTAGATAGTCCACAGACAGAGATCTTAAGGACTCTTCAAGGGTCATGGTTTTTTTTTTTTTTTTTTCTTGAGAGAGAGAGAGAAAAGGAGAGAGATGGGTTTTCTTGATATATATATATGTGTGTGTGTGTGTGTGTATCTATGTCGATGATGGGTGAATAGGAGGTGAAGAGGGTTAAGAGGAGAGAGAGAGGGGAGAAGAAAGAGAAAAGCTTGGTGGTTTTATCTCTTTTCTTCTTCTTCTACTACCATCTGATGATGTACTGCTAAATTTCTTGGGAGATTCTCTCAGTGGTGTTGTCTAGTTAGATATTTTTTTTTAAGAGAGAGAGAGTGAGAGAGCAATTTGGGTGGCTATTCTGGGCGGCTGAGGTACTTAAAAAAAGAAAACATAAATATAATTTAATGAAAAAAATATAATTAAATGAAATTAGGAGAGAGAGAGAGAGAGAGAGAGAGAGAGATGATGGGAGAGGTATTAGAAAAATACAATTGACTAGGTGATGTTAATTCTTGATTGGGTCTTGTTAATAATGGTTTTAGGGCAGAAGAAGAGACAAAAGAAATGAAGAAAATAAGATATTTTTTATTAATTTAAAATGATTTCTTTATTGCATTTAAAAATTTTCAAATTTTTTAGTGTTTTTAAAATTACTTTATACAAATTTGAATATTAATAATAATTTAGAGACAATTGTTATATTTGCATTCTTGATTACTATCTATGACTAATAATTTTATACTGAAGTGTTAAGTGTAAATTTAAAATTAATATACTATAAATTACATAAAAAGTGAATTTTATTTATATATTTATTTTTAAATAAAATTTTGAATAATTGCAAAACTAAATTATTACATCTTCTCGAAGAAGATACTCCATATAAAGAGAACAAGCACTTTGACCTAAGCAAATTTTACTTTCCAACTTTGTCTAAGGTGTAATTACTCCCTAAAAAGTAATGCTATATAATTGTATTTTTAAAAAATTCAAATTTTATTTATTTATTGATATGGTGCTTATTATATTTTAAAATGATTTTTGTTTCAAATTCATCAATATAGGCCCATTTTGGCAACAAATATATATATATATATATATCTTTTAAATTTTTTTTTTTTTATCTTTAGTGATTTTTTTTTAAAATTATGTCAAAAATTTTTATTTTTCCGATCCGCCTTGGGGAGACGAATCTAAAAGTATATTTTTTTTGAAACATTTCAAAAAAAATACTAAAGACAAAAATAAGTCAAAAACTATTGCTCCTTTTGGCTAATTTTTGTCTTTTCTTGATTTTTTTTTTTTAAATTATAATTTTTGGTTTGTCTTGTCGAACTGAATTCAGAAATCTAAAAATTTTTGAAAAAATTTAAAAAAGAGGCCACAACCCAGACTGCATACAAATTATAAGTATAGTTAGTTTTAAAAAACATTTAAATTAGATTATCTTATTTATAGATGTTGTATGAAACTTACGAATCACTGTCATGTTGTGGAGTATTGTTAACATATTCAAAGTCGTAATTTGTGTTTTTTGAGTCTATCAATTTGAAAGAGGGTTGTGATTGTACCTCTTTTTCTAGGCAAGCTTTCAAAAAATTCTCCACATAATCTTGCTGCAAAAAAATAATTTTTAAATAACTGAGAAATTTACGAACAAATCAATGAGATTCTATGAAAATTATCATCACATAAACATTATGATGCATCAAAGAAATTTGAACTCGTTACCAATTGTTTTGCATATTTGATATATTTGTCTTGTGCATCATCCATTCTTAGCCTTAGTGAGTTGTAGAACCTCTATAAATTGTCTTGTTTGTCCAAGACTATCAAGGTCCAGTGATTTCCATCTGTTGACTTCTCATTACCCCCAGTATTTATTGGGAAATAGAGGAACCTGTAATTCCTCCATGCTGTTTCAAGATGCTTGTCAAATAATGAGACTCGGAAAATTTGATTTTTCGTCATCTTGATGAAGTTCTGCAGTCTGAGAAAATCAAAAAATGGTTATGTTATGTGAAAGTTAAAATGACAGGAATTTACGAAATATACACACAGAGAAATTTTAAATGCACACAACTAGCCAGAGAAAATTAGACCAGGGACACAGCTGGCTTCAAGAAGTATCTTAACAAAATAAAGTAGTAAATAAATTCTAGAGAAAATCAAATAAAAATGTAGTAACATACTAAGCTCATGGATGTGAAAAAATATGAAGTTGGTTGTTGTCGTTTTCTCATTTGGTCAGCAAATAGGATCTCTCTATAGCCATCAATGACTTGAAAAATATCATTTATAATTGTAACATTGGTTTATAAAGGTTGATGGAACATTGCAGAGAAATTTTGATGAAAGACTTACATTGTTGGCTATTTCTTTTTGCTTTATTAGGTTTTCAATATCTTCAAAGGTAATGAGATTCAACTCACTTGTCCAAATTAAAGCCCTACAAGATGACAAAGAAGAGATTTAATAGTTGTTAATACAATATAAGTTAGTAAATTATTGTTTGTTATCTTCTTTTTTATTTGTTGTACTTACTCGAGTTCAGACACATTTGATATGTGCTGCAAGTTGTCATTTACATGTTCTTTTATCAATCTTGAAACTGGTAAAGTTTGTGGAAAAACCCAAGATTTTCTGATGTTTGTTGGTGGAGGCAAGACGTACGGATCGGCATCAAGTACTTCTTTGTCTTTGGTGGTTTGCTCTGTCTGCTTTGCCGCTTGCTTTGAAGCTCTAGTCACCTTTGCAACTTTAGGATATTGAAATTCTGGATCTTGCTACTTTTCTTTCATTTCTTTTGCCTTTAAATTCTTTATCATTGATGTAGGATCTTTTTTCACTATAGACAGTGAAAATATCAGTAAAAGTGAAAGTTCTCTGAAGTAAAAGATGATATTTCAATATGTAAATTTATTTGATTCAATATTTTCCAGTTACCATAAATTTTTGTCTTTTGTTTTGGTTGTTCTTTGTATGCCACTTGTTCTTACTGGGTAGTTGGTTGTTGTTCCACTTCTATTCCAACTATACACAGTGAAAATCAAATAAGCCCCAAAAATCAAATAAGCAAATAGATAGAGAAAATCAAATAAACAGTAGAAATCAATAGAAATAAGCAACAGAAACTAATGTGGTCAGAGAAATTTAACTTCCAAAGAAAAATATAATAAATAGAAATTTCTCTGAGTTAAGTTGACACAAGAACATAACTTTTTGTGGCTCAAGATTTTCACTAACCTTATAGTTGATCTTGTATTGGTGTTCGGTAAGATTGTGTTGCTAGCTGGACGGATAGTTCTTGAATTTGTCCATGTAATCTGGCATTTTCAGTTTGAAACTCTTAAATTGAATACCTCCACTATTGAATTATTTTTGTATCATCTTCTTTTTGAACCTCCAACATCCTTAGTTTCATTTGGATTGTGCTGTCTCTTTCTTGAAGTTCTGAATTATGTGATGTCAAGGTTCTTATTGCAATATCCTTTTCTGCAAGTAATTCATTCTAATTTCTCTCTTCTTCTATTTTAGATTTAGAAAGTTCCTTTAGTCTTCGATATAGATCAGCAATTTCGCCATCCTTTGATTCCTCAGATTCTTGAGGCTAATGCATTGTTGAGCCACAAATGCTATCATGATGTTAGTCCATCAGCTCATTATGTTATTCTTCATCACTTTCCTCATTGGTTTCTTCTTGCTATTTAGATTGAGTGCCTTCATCTTCTTCTTCACTGTCTTCTTCTTTCTGTTCATTTTCTTCTTTGTCTTCTACTTCTATTTCTTCACTTTCTTCTCTGGCTTCCGCTTCTCCACTGCTTGCTTGATCTTCTTGTCCATTGATGGCTTCATGTTCTTCTATATTGCCTTCTCCTTCTTCATTCCCTAGTTCTTCAGATGAATCTTCTAATGTCTCATTGAATTTGACAATTGCCTTCTTTGATTCTTTCTTCTTCTTTTTACCAAGATAAAACTCTTCTGATGGGTTTTTAACTAGCTCTTTGTTATCTATCTGTAACAGGAGGCTCTTTTATTAGAGAAATGTTACAAAATTCACTAAGAGAAAAAAATTCAAATAAGGAAAATAAAATTCATCTAAATGATACTAATGGGAAACAAACTTCAGAGAAAATTGTATGGGCCAGAGAAAATTACAGACAGGGAGTTAATTTTATGAGGCATAGAAAATTATGAAACAAGCAACATAATTTAGATATCAAAGAAAATCAATCAAGGCATATAAGTTAATGTTTATCAAGGCATATAAGTGGTAATCTGTAACAACCCTCGTACTGATTACCGATAAACTACTGAATTAGCTACTGGTTACTGCTAAACTGAACTGATAATGACTGATAATTGAATTAACTGAAGTACTGAATGGACTGATTGAAATCGAAACTGAAATTGAATGAGTTTATCTATTATATTGCATTTCTATCTGTTTGATTGATTGATTATCTGTTTGAATTTATGCGTTTAAACTGCTAATTGAAGGCCTTATCGGCTGGCCGAATTAAGAACCGTTTAGAGTTTTGGGATCAGTAGAATATTTGTGATTTAATGGTATATTTATCTGAAAATTTATTAGGAATGATTAAAGTAGATTAATTTAAGCATATTAAAGAGTTTACCGTAATTACGGAAATGCCATTGAGTGGGCTTTGTCTACTTGCATTACCTGAGCCTATTACACACTTAGTGGCCCACTACACCAACACTTGGAGCCTTATACGTGTTGAAACAAAACATTTTCCCCTCAGTCATATTCTTGTTCCAACCTACCAAAGGAGAGAATTAGAGGGAGAGTGAGGGACTTACCTTGATATTAAGGATTTGGCTAGCAAAATTGAAGGAATTGTTAACTCAACTTCAAAATTGAGCTCCTAAACCTTGTAATTGAGACTTAGGTAAGAAAATTCATCTTCTTCTTGTTGTCTTTGAGAGTTCCATCTTGCATGTATCATGGATATAAAGAAGTTAAGTCATGAAATTGCTCATATATGTTGAATTGGAACCCCATTGTTGCATGCATGGTTGAATTGGTGATTTTTGAGTTGAATTCATGTTGGAATTGTACATGCATGCTCATGTTTCTATCAAAGTCCATGTTTTCATTTTGTTTTCCAACTATTGAGCTCATTTGAGCAAGAATTGAAGCTTAAAATTGTTTAAAGTGCATGCATATCATGTTTGCATGTTGTTCTTGAAAATTAGTTTGAAATTGAGCTTAATTGAAACACCCTTGGGCCTTGATTCCTTAAATTGAGCTTTAAAACGTGTTATTCTATGTGTTTGAAAGAGTTTTCCAGAAAATTGGCCCAAGAGGATCGAGTTGGGAGCATCAAACTTGAGTTTTGAACTTGGAACACAAACCTGGATTTTCCAGATTTTTGCTGTCCGCTCGACCGGGGGAAGTAGCGCTCGAGCGGGGAAATCATGCTCCCAGCATTCCCTTCGACTTGTTTTATAGTCCGCTCGAGCAGAGAAATTCGCGCTCGAGCAGAAAAATCGAGCATCCAGCATCTGGCACTGTTCATCAGTCCGCTCGAGCGGAGAGATGTACGCTCGAGCGGAGTATTGTGTGACACGCTCAAGCGGGAATATTGCCGCTCGAGCGGGGACCTTTGTTTGCTTGTCCGCTCGAGCGGGGAAACCTGCGCTCGAGCGGAGGCCCTGTTTCACTAAAAATTCTGAAACTGATTTCTGTGCACGTCTTTGCATCCTCATTTCATCCTAGGCATTCGTAGGCCTAGTTTAAGACATCTTATTGAGGATATAGATGTAGAACCACACCGAGGAAATTTAGGGATTTAATTATCATCCTTCTCGACTGTGAAACTTAGTGTGCGTTCTATTTGTTAACTGTTTAGGGTTGGCTCTCGGGGACGCGCTCTAGCTGCTATTAGCCCAATCTCTGTGAGTAACAATTGTGTAAAGATATGTTCAAAATGATTATCTTTTGAACACTGAACTGAACTGTTTATTGAACTGATATTGTTTACTGAATGAATGTATGTCCTGTATTCTGAACTGTACTGTGGCATCCTTAGCACTTACTGTTTACTGTTACAGAGATCTCTGTCGGTTCCTTTGTGGAACCATACTGTTGATTGATTGATGGCCATCACTACCGTTGGGTCTGTTAAGACCTGGTCTTTAAGACCTACTATTTACTGCACTGATAGGCTAATGGATGTACCACATATGACTGATTGACTGAAATACTGTTTAATGAACTGATTTCATTACTGTAAGGACATTCATTCATAACCTCTTTACGCATTATGTTATTCACTGGGCTTTAGCTCACTGTTTATATATATGTGTAGGTTCTCAGCAGCCAGACTGGAGCTAGGAGCGTGGGTTGGTCCCCAATTTTGTCAAGCCAGCCTATGTGCCTCACTGCGAGGTTCCGAGTTGCCATGCTATGGCTTGGGGTGTTTTTGTGTCCCCCATCGGTCTCCTTACTGTTTTGTACTACTGTATAGACTGTCTACTGTTTTACTGTGCTGTTATCGAGGGATTAGATCCCCGTACTGAATGTTTGCATATGATTGTATAGACTGTACTGTTCTAAACTGTTTGAATGTATGAAAAATGTTTTTGGCATACAGATTGTCACAGCTCAATGGACACTAGTTATTTACTGTATTGGCTTCCGCTAGGCCCTGAACTCTGTTTTACTGTTCTACTGTTAAGCAGGCCTTCGGTAATCTCGGATTACTGGTCGGTTACGGTGCTAAACCCATAAGGCCGGGTTTGGGTCGTGACATAGTGGTATCAGAGCGATACTTAACCACGAGTTATACCCCACACACGTGTCCAAACGAGCTATAGGGTGTCCTAGAAAGTGATTAGGGCATTTCACGAACTGAAAAAAGTGTGTGGCTATGTTATGATTGAATACATGTCCAAGTGATAACTGTCTAAACATGCAACTGTTTAATGCTAAAATTGCTATAACTGTTATAACTGCTTATAGTGAAATGGACAATGCAAATGAACCTGAATCCTCATCTACCGAGGCAAGAATGGCCAGAATGGAAAGAATGATGGAACTGTTAACTGCTAGACTTGAGCAACAGCAGAACCAATAGCCCCCGCCTCCTCCTCCTCCGGTACAGCCGGAACTAAATGCAAATGTGAATGATGGGGACATTATTGCCCTTAACCATAAGTTTAGCAAACTGAAACCGTCGTCCTTTTAGGGAGGCCTTCAACCGCTAAAGGCTGAAGCTTGGGTGCTTGAAACAGAAAAATTGTTTGAAATGTTTCCGTGCTCCGAAGCCAATAAAGTACTGTTAGCAACCTTCATCCTTCAGGAAGAAGCAAGAAGGTGGTGGATGTTGACCCGCGATGCGAATACTATTATGACTTGGGCTCAGTTCAAGGAGTCCTTCTTTGAAAAGTATTTTCCCCAGTGCATCAGGGACAGAAAAGTAACGGAGTTCGAACAACTGAGACAGGACAAAATGTCTGTTGCCGAGTATGAGAAGAAATTCACCGAACTTGCTAGGTATGCACCACACATGGTGGATACTGATTATAAGAAGGCCAGAAGGTTTGAAGGAGGCCTTAGTGTTGCTATACTGGACCGAATAAATGTTTTGAAACTACCGACTTTTGTGGGTGTTCTCGACCGGGCATTGATGGCCGAGTCGAATATTGCAGCAGTGAAACAATCTGAAACACCAACAACTGAGTGGCAAGGTAAAAGGCAGGGTTTCAAATTCAAGAAAGGCAAGCATAACCCAGCAACCAAGAAACAGAATACGGGGTCGACGACTAGCCCCAGCCAAGGGAGTGGGTTTACTCCACCCTGCTCCGTATGTGGCAATAAGCACAAAGGGGTTTGCTACCAGATTTCTGGAGCTTGTTTCAGGTGTGGCAAGGTGGGCCACAGAATTAAAGACTGTCCCTCTGCCCCGCAAGCTAGTAGTAAAGCTGCACCAAGCGCAGCAGCATCAACAGCAACACCAAAACCGAACCCCAAAGCTACCGGGAAAGAGCCTATGAGGCAGGGCCGAGTGTTCGCCCTAGTACCGGGAGACGTGCAAAACACTGAGACTGTTGTGTTAGGTATCCTCTCTATCTGTGCTCAAAATGCATATGTGTTGATTGATTCGGGGTCTACACATTCGTATGTATCGCATGCTTTTGCGCGTAAATCGAATAGACCCTTAGAACCCATGAACTATCTGCTAACTGTATCATAACCTGTTGAGGGATCCATGACATGTGCATATATGTATCCTGCCTGTGAGATTATTGTTAGGGATATGCATCTATTTATTGATTTACTGCCATTGAATATTGATCACTTTGATGTAATATTGGGGATGGATTGGTTACAAAAATATCATGCCACTATAGACTGTGTAACAAAACAAGTAGTTTTCCGTCCACCGGGTTTGCCTGAATTTGTGTTTAATGGGAGTGGAGTAGTACCTCCTCCGTATCTGATTTCTTCTGTGAAAGCTGTTAAACTGATTAGAAAGAGGTGTAAAGGATATCTGTGTTCCGTGCTGACTGTGCCTACTAATGATAGTGTTAAAACTGATGTGAATTGTATTCCTATAGTCAGAGAATTCCCAGATGTATTTCCAGATGATTTGCTAGAGGATTTGATTGACAGGGAAATTGAATTTACTGTGGATGTGATTTCGGGTACATAGCCGATATCTAAAGCTCCTTACAGAATGGCCCCAACTGAACTGAAGGAATTGAAAGTGCAATTGCAAGAATTGTTAGACAAGAAGTTCATCAAGCCCAGTACTTCACCGTGGGGTGCACCTGTTTTGTTTGTAAAGAAGAAAGATGGCTCACTGAGACTGTGTATTGATTACCGCGAACTGAACAAGGTAACTGTAAAGAATAAATATCCATTACCGCGTATTGATGATTTATTTGACCAGTTACAGGGTGCACAAGTGTTTTCCAAGATTGATCTTTGATCGGGGTATCATCAACTGAAAGTCAAACCGGAAGACATCGATAAAACTGCTTTTAGAATGAGGTATGGCCATTATGAATTTTTAGTTATGCCGTTCGGAGTTACGAATGCCCCTGCTGCATTTATGGACCTCATGGACAGAATTTTTAAACCATACCTTGATAATTTCATTGTGGTATTTATTGATGACATCCTGATTTATTCTAAGACTAGAGAAGAACATGAACACCATCTGAGACTTGCCCTACAAACCTTAAGAGAACAGAAACTGTATGCTAAATTGTCTGAATGTGAATTTTGGCTTGATCATGTTATGTTTTTGGGGCATGTTGTTAGCAAAGATGGAATTTCTGTTGATCCGCAGAAAATTGAAACTATAGTAAACTGGCCTAGACCAACAAATGTGACTGAAGTCCGAAGCTTTTTGGGTTTGGCTGGATATTATAGAAGGTTTGTCAAAGACTTCTCCAAAATTGCCTTACCACTGACTCAGTTGACTCAGAAAGGGACACCATTTGACTGGACTGACCAAAGGGAATCGGCATTTCAAGAATTGAAAACCCGACTTGTGACTGCACCGGTTCTGACTCTACCTTTAGGTACGGATGGTTATACTGTATTTAGTGATGCTTCTCATAAGGGTTTGGGGTGTGTTTTAATGCAGAATGAGAGAGTTATTGCTTATGCTTCCCGACAGTTGAGACCACATGAAAAGAACTACCCGACCCATGACTTAGAACTTGCTGCAGTAGTGTTTGCACTGAAAATTTGGCGTCACTATTTGTATGGAGCAACATGTGAAGTGTATACCGACCACAAGAGCCTGAAGTACTTTTTCACTCAGAAAGAACTGAATATGAGACAGCGGAGATGGCTGGAACTGATCAAAGATTATGACCTACAGATTTTGTACCATCCGGGAAAAGCTAAGACTATTGCCGATGCATTGAGGCGAAAGTCAATTGCCAACTTAGCTTGTTTGCTCACCGGGCAAAAAGAATTGCTTCACGATCTAGAAAAGTCTGAAATTGAAATTGTTTTGAGAGAACAAGGTGGAACAATAGCTGTCATTACTACTCAACCAGCATTGATTGAGGAAATTAAAGAAAAACAACAACTGGATGATTTCTTGAAAAAGGTTATTGAAGAAAGAGATTCTAAACCGAGACCGGGGTTCAAATTTGAGAACAATGTATTGAAATTTCAAGAAAGACTGTGTGTGCCGAATGACACTGAACTGAAAAAAAGAGTACTGCAAGAGGGCCACAATTCAAAATTGTCTATCCACCCAGGGAACACGAAAATGTACCAAGATCTGAAACAGAATTTCTGGTGGCCGGGAATGAAGAAGGAAATTGCCGACTTTGTGTCCAAATGTCTTCACTGCCAACAAGTCAAAGCTGAACATCAACGACCCGCGGGCTTACTGCAACCCTTACCCATACCAGAGTGGAAATGGGAGCATATCACGATGGATTTCATCGTTGGATTACCTCGCTCCAGGAAAGGTATGGACTCTATTTGGGTTATTGTTGATAGATTGACTAAATCTGCACACTTCCTACCTGTCAAGACAATTTATAATGCAGACAAATTGGCTGTTATCTACATTGACGAAATTGTGAGATTGCATGGAGTGCCTGTATCTATTGTTTCTGACAGGGATTCGAAGTTTACATCGAGGTTCTGACAAAGCCTACAGACTGCATTGGGTACTGAATTGAGGCTGAGTAGTGCCTATCATCCTCAGACAGATGGATAGTCAGAAAGGACCATCCAGACTTTAGAGGATCTACTGAGAATGTGTGTCCTTGATTTCAGGGAAACTGGGAAAGTCATTTGCCGTTGGCTGAATTCGCCTACAACAACAGCTACCATTCGAGTATTGGAATGGCGCATTTCGAGGCATTGTATGGCAGAAAATGTAGATCTCCAATTTGCTGGGCAGAAGTTGGAGATGGGCCTTTGCTTGGGCCCGAGATTGTATATGAAACGACTGAAAAGATAAAACTGATACAACAAAGACTGAAAACTGCATAGAGCAGACAGAAAAGTTATGCAGATGTCAGAAGACGGGACAGAGAGTATGAAGTAGATGATCACATGTTTGTGAAAGTGACACCGATGAAAGGCCAGACTCGCTTTGGAGTCAAAGGCAAGTTAGCGCCAAGATATGTCGGACCGTATCAGATTATCGAGAAAATCAATCCAGTGGCGTATCAAGTTGCGCTCCCTCCTGAAATGGAGCATATGCATAACGTCTTCCACATTTCGATGTTGAGAGATTATCTCTGGGATCCTTTCCATGTGATTGAGCCTACTCGTATCGTGTTGAGTGATGACTACACTTACGAGGAACGGCCTATACAGATTGTGAACCGACGGATCAAGAAACTGAGAAACAAAGAGATCCCGCTGGTGAAAGTTGATTGGCAGAACCATGGTGGCGTCTATGCCACTTGGGAAAGGGAAGATGACATGGTGAAAAGATATCCTGATTTGTTCCCACTGGATCCTGTTTTCTTCCAGACTGAAGGTAACTCGAGTTTAGAGGACTAAACTCCTTATAAGGAGGGGAGACTGTAACAACCCTTGTACTGATTATCGATAAACTACTGAATTAGCTACTGGTTACTGCTAAACTGAACTGATAATGACTGATAATTGAATTAACTGAAGTACTGAATGGACTGATTGAAATCGAAATTGAAATTGAATGAGTTTATCTATTATATTGCATTTTTATCTGTTTGATTGATTGATTATCTGTTTGAATTTATGCGTTTAAACTGCTAATTGAAGGCCTTATCGGCGGCCGAATTAAGAACCGTTTAGAGTTTTGGGATCAGTAGAATATTTGTGATTTAATGGTATATTTATTTGAAAATTTATTAGGAATGATTAAACTAGATTAATTTAAGCCAATTGAAGAGTTTGCCGTAATTACGGAAATGCCATTGAATGGGCTTTGTCTACTTGTATTACCTGAGCCTATTACACACTTAGTGGCCCACTACACCAACACTTGGAGCCTTATACATGTTGAAACAAAACATTTTCCCCTCAGTCATATTCTTGTTCCAACCGACCAAAGAAGAGAATTAGAGGGAGAGTGAGGGACTTGCCTTGATATTGAGGATTTGGCTAGCAAAATTGAAGGAATTGTTAACTCAACTTCAAAATTGAGCTCCTAAACCTTGTAATTGAGACTTAGGTAAGAAAATTCATCTTCTTCTTGTTGTCTTTGAGAGTTCCATCTTGCATGTATCATGGATATAGAGAAGTTAAGTCATGAAATTGCTCATATATGTTGAATTGGAACCCCATTGTTGCATGCATGGTTGAATTGGTGATTTTTTAGTTGAATTCATGTTGGAATTGTACATGCATGCTCATGTTTCTATCAAAGTCCATGTTTTCATTTTGTTTTCCAACTATTGAGCTCATTTGAGCAAGAATTGAAGCTTAAAATTGTTTAAAGTGCATGCATATCATGTTTGCATGTTGTTATTGAAAATTAGTTTGAAATTGAGCTTAATTGAAATACCCTTGAGCCTTGATTCCTTAAATTGAGCTTTAAAACGTGTTATTCTATGTGTTTGAAAGAGTTTTCCAGAAAATGGGCCCAAGAGGATCGAGTTGGGAGCATCAAACTTGAGTTTTGAACTTGGAACACAAACCTAGATTTTCCAGATTTTTGCTGTCCGCTCGAGCGGGGAAATCATGCTCCCAGCATTCCCTTCGACTTGTTCTACAGTCTGCTCGAGCGGAGAAATTCGCGCTCGAGCAGAAAAATCGAACATCCAGCATCTGGCACTGTTCATCAATCCGCTCGAGCGGAGGGATGTACGCTTGAGCGGAATATTGTGTGACACGCTCGAGCGCGGACCTTTGTTTGCTTGTCCGCTCGAGCGGGGAAACCTGCGCTCGAGCGGAGGCCCTGTTTCACTGAAAATTCTGAAACTGATTTCTGTGAACATCTTTGCATCCTCATTTCATCCTAGGCATTCGTAGGCCTAGTTTAAGACATCTTATTGAGGATATAGATGTAGAACCACACCGAGGAAATTTAGGGATTTAATTATCATCCTTCTCGACTGTGAAACTTAGTGTGCGTTCTATTTGTTAACTGTTTAGGGTTGGCTCTCGGGGACGCGCTCTAGCTACTATTAGCCCAATCTCTGTGAGTAACAATTGTGTAAAGATATGTTCAAAATGATTATCTTTTGAATACTAAACTGAACTGTTTATTGAACTGATATTGTTTACTGAATGAATGTATGTCCTGTATTCTGAACTGTACTGTGGCATCCTTAGCACTTACTGTTTACTGTTACAGAGATCTCTGTCGGTTCCCTTGTGGAACCATACTGTTGATTGATTGATGGCCATCACTACCGTTGGGTCTGTTAAGACCTGGTCTTTAAGACCTACTGTTTACTGCACTGATAGGCTAATAGATGTACCACATATGACTGATTGACTGAAATACTATTTAATGAACTGATTTCATTACTGTAAGGACATTCATTCATAACCTCTTTACGCATTATGTTATTCACTGGGCTTTAGCTCACTGTTTATATATATATATGTAGGTTCTCAGCAGCCAGACCGGAGCTAGGAGCGTGGGTTGGTCCCCAGTTTTGTCAAGCCAGCCTATGTGCCTCACTACGAGGTTCCGAGTTGCCATGCTATGGCTTGGGGTGTTTTTGTGTCCCCCATCGGTCTCCTTACTGTTTTGTACTACTGTATAGACTGTCTACTATTTTACTGTGCTGTTATCGAGGGATTAGATCCCCGTACTGAATGTTTGCATATGATTGTATAGACTGTATTGTTCTAAACTGTTTGAATGTATGAAAAATGTTTTTAGCATACAGATTGTCACAGCTCAATGGACACTAGTTATTTACTGTATTGGCTTCCGCTAGGCCCTGAACTCTGTTTTACTGTTCTACTGTTAAGCAGGCCTTCGGTAATCTCGGATTACTGGCCGGTTACGGTGCTAAACCCATAGGGCCGGGTTTGGGTCGTGACATAATCAAAGAAGAAACATAAATTGATAGTTCAAAGAAAATTAATCTCAATCAATCAAGGCACAAGGAGGGAAACAAACCAGTGGTCAGAGAAATTTTTGGAATTTCACTGAGAGTTCAATGGCGATAGAAATCTAACCTGTTGAGGTGCAAAAGAGTGGACTGGTGTCTTCTGCAGCTGTTTTGTTAAGCTTTGCTGGTTCCACTTGGCACATGTCTTCCAAGTCAATGATATTTGCATGTTCACATAGCCAATACTGTGATGTGAATTAAAGTAATTAAATTTTGCTAAACACACAAATTTGTAAGTATGATAACTGCAAATTTGAATGAAAATTATACTTACTAACAATGCAATGACACACCCCATAACTTTTTCTGGAGTTTTGTGCAATGCTATGATAGAATCAATCAATGTTGATGTGATTGTTTTTGGCCTATCATACTGTTTCATTAATTCAAGAGGTTCCACATATTTTATAAAAACACACCCTATTGAATTCCCACTTGTTGCAAAAAATAGAGTGAAACACAAGTACAATGTAATAATGATTGCTACATCTTTGTAGTCAATTGGTTGCTTACCTTTCATTACTTTGACCAAGGCATTTTTAAGAACAGGACCAGTGAGCCTTGTGTCCTTTGGAAATCTTCTTTTTAGGAATGCAGATTTTGACTTTTTAGAGTATCTTAATGACATGGCTCCTTTACCTCATTGCAAACCAAAAATCTAGGTCATGTCATTAGTTGTAAAAGTCAAGTTCTTTTTACCAACTGTGAATACTTTTATTTTTTCATTGTAACATTGGATTATTGCAACTGCATCATCATCAGATTTCCTAGATTTCCTTGGATCCATCCTTCTAGTGGTTAGAGCTTGGATCAAATACCAGAATAGGGCCTTTTGAAGCTCTACAAGTTGATTTGAATTAAATTTAAGTGTTTGAAAAAAAGGAGACAACAGATGAGAGGTTGGATCGGTATTGAATGCTGTAATGAGCTCTTTTTCTTTGGAGTTTAATAGGCTTTTTCCCCCTTGAGCTTGAGTCTTTTGAAGTTCGGGTACTCATCTTGATGCTAGTTACTTCATCACCTTGGACTTGTGTGTTTTGGCAAGGAGTTTGTGGTGTTTTGCTGGTTTTTGATCTTAGATCATAAGAAGACTAAGAGATTTTTTGTTTCTTGATTGGTGTTTCCAGTGTTTTGCTGCTTTTACGCTTTGGCATTTCTAGACAATGATGAAAACATAAAGATGTCAACATTAAATCCCAGAGAAAATTGGACATGTCAGAGAAAATTACACATAAGGGAGAAAACTAAGGTGGCCAAGAAAAATTACAAATGTCAGACAAAATTAGACACTAAAAATTAAATGTCAGAGTACTAATTGTTTTCTTGTGGAATACATCTAGCCATAGAAAATTTTCATTCCCAAAGAAAATCAACAAAGCAATATAAACATGGCAAAGAAATTTCAATAATTGTTAAAATTACATATAGAAGTATAATATAGCCAGAGAAAATTCAAAAAATAAACATATATCTAGCAAGCACAAAAAATGAATGACAGAGAAAAGTAAACATGGCAAGCCAAAGAAAATTTCCATTCCACAATTAGTAAGATAAAATAAACAAAGCAATGTAAACATGCCACTGAAAATTACCCGGAGAAAATTACATATTCTTGAGAAAATTTCCATTCCAGAGAAAATTTCAAGTCCATAATATTAACATGCCAAAGAAATTTACATACACAATCAGAGAAAATTAAACATGATAGAGACATACAAGGGAGAAAAGTAATATGGCTAGAGAAATTATAAATGCCAGAGAAACTTAGACATAAACAATAGAGTAATAGACATTCTAGAGAAAAATAAATATTCCAGAGTAATTTACAAAGTAGAGAAATTTATAGACAAAATTACAGAAACATGTTCAAGAATAAGATCAAAACACAGAGAAATAACTTTTTTCAAAATAAGCATGCTAGAAAAGATTCAAAGAAGAAACATACGTCAAGCAAAAACCAGAGAAATTCAAATGTTAGAGAAATTTACAGATAAAATCACACAAACATGTTTAAGAATAAGTTCAAAACACAGAGAAATAATTTTTTTTCAAATTCATGTGGCTTTTTATTACGAAATTGAAATCCTAATTTATGGAAGGTTAATATAAAATGCAATTAACTGTGTTTCCAAAGAAAATCTAGTTGGATTATAGAAAAACTTCCCAGAGTTAGGATGAAACTTTAATTACGAACTGATATGCCCTGAGATGAAGATGTGATGTGACGTGACGAAGATGAACTGAGATGACGATGAATAGTAAAAACGGGGTCAGGGAAATTTGTGAGGAAGGAATGGGAATGATTTTTGCAAAAGATAATGAAGCTCTAATGTCGATGGTGAAGATGATATTGAAACCCTAATTCTGCTGTTCTCTTGCTCGTGAAGATGGTTGGATGCTTGGAATGGAACTCAGTCGTCGGAATCAATTTCGTTTCTGTGTTGATTTTGTGAAGGGTATTTTGGTCCACGAAATAATTAAAAATGCACGCCATATTGTTCAGGGACCTGATACATCACTCTTTTTTTTTGGTGTCCTTTATTCTCTAAATTACTATTATTGGGGATCTTAAAAAAAAATTTCCCTTTTTTTAATCTCACATTTTAGCCAAAAAGTTAGAAAGTTACTAAAATAACTTGTTTCCAAACGAGGCCTAAGTCTTATGTCTCACTTAAGTGTAGTTTGTTAAATGAAGGCTTGCTTTGGCAAGTATGTTAAAAGTTGATTTTTTGATTTTTTTTGTTTTTTAAAAAAAAACGTATAAAAGTAAAGAGGTGATGTGACTCTAAAAAATCAAAATGCCAAAAAAGTTGCTTTAACCTCTTTTCCAAAAGACTCCGAATCTTTCTTCTTCTTCTTTTTTCTTTTTCCTCATTCTGCCATACCAATGACTATATACTCAATTAAATTAAATACATTCATATATATTTTTAGTATCTCATCTTATTTCAGTTTAGTTTTTCTCAATATCTATTTCACTATTCTAAGAAATTAATTAAGCCACTCAAACTAAACTTATAACTTAGTCTAGCTTAAATAAAGTTGACTCATCATACAATATTCAAACTTCATAATGTTTAAATTTAGGGGCACTTATGGGCCCGCCCTATTGACCGGTCTTATTTATCTATAAATTATGCTTCTTTTTTTAACTATCAATATTTTTAAAATACCCACACATTATCTCATTGAGCACATCAGCCATAACACTACTGTCACAATCGATCCTGCTGCCAACAATTTTCTCTAGTCATTGGCGGCAACCTTTGACCTCCAGCAACTACCTTCAACCTTCAATGGCCACTTTTAGCCACTATCTCTAACTACTAACAATTACCTCTAATCTCCAGTGACTTTCGGTGATATTTTTCCAACCATTTTTTAAGAAAAATAATGTTCATCTTCACCACATAACTACTGTTACCACCTCCATAGTTCTAGTAATAACAAGAGAGAGAGAGAGAGAGAGAGAGAGAGAGAGAGAGAGAAGATGATGAAAAAAAATAAAAAGTCTTTACTAGAAAATGGTTCACATTAGTCTTCACCATAATAGATCAATACAAGATCAACAAAAGAATTAAAGATACATTAAGTGATAAATTTATCACTAAATGATTTGTAAAACATTATAGACTTCAATACACTCATTCACATTCACACCTATGCACATTCACACTTATACTCACTTACTCATAAGACACTCTCATCCTACATACACATATCGAACCAAAGACTGATAAATTTATTCATAAAAAATAAATTTACAGGAAATCTGGTTTAAAAAATAAAGAGACAAAGAGAAAGACGGGAGAATGATGAGGGGTAAGATCTGGAAAACACCATTATTTAGAGTCATTTAGAATCAAGTTCACTATTGAAACAACGAGATCATTGTAGATCTAAAACTAGATTAGTGAATCAACGACGATGGAGTGGAGATCAAAGATGTAGAGTGTAGATCAGTGGTAGCGTAATGTAGATCGGTGACGTTGGAAGTGGTTGGTGAACGGTGGTGATGGATTGGCAACGTTGGAGTGTAGATCATAGCGGTAGCGAATGGACAGTGATGGTGGTGAATGGAAGATGATGGCAACAATAAAAGGTTGACGATGATGGTAGCAGTGTGAGTCTCTTGAAGAAATGTTGCACGCAGCGCGCACACACAAAGAGAGAGAGAGAGAGAGAGAGAGAGAGAGAGAGAGAGCGAAAGAAAAATATTAAATAGGTATAAAAGTTCATTAAAATATTTAATATTAAAATATTAAAGAAAAATATTTAATATTTAAAATATTAAAATATTAAATATTAAATGGTTGCTGCATTCAAAAAATGCATAGGACCTATAGGTATTGAAGTTCATTAAATAGGACTAGATAGTAATTATCCCTTGAAATTATTTTCATTTGACTTGATAAATTAACAAGAGTTGGGCTTTTCTCAAGCTCAAACCAAAATTTGACTGTCATATTTGGCCTTGCGGGTCTATGACGGATCTTATTTTGATAATTCAAATTGGTTATTTTATATGACATTTTGTGTATATAATCTATGAAAGAAATTAAGTTAATTTAGTAATCATAGTCTTTTCATTTTAATGTGTTTGTCTAAAAAAAAATGGATAATCTTTTCTTTAAAAAAAAAAAAAAAAAAACATATTTATCGTCATTTTTGTAGACAAATGCGATAAAATAAAAATAGTTATGATGATCAAATTGACCTAATTTTTTTGCAGATGATAATGGTTTGGATAATTGAAATGGAGACATGATGGATCTCATGAACCCAAACATTATGATCAAATTTAAATTTGAATTTGAGAGAAATTCAATCTAATTAACAAAAACTTTAAGATTATGTAAAAATTTGAGCTACTTGAGCATGGTAGCTTAGATGGTAGCATGCTTCACACCAATTTGAGGGACAAGAAGTAAAATTTCAATGCATGTCCATATTTAGGGGAAAAAATTAGGGTTTGACTTTGATAATAAATTAAATATAATTTTTTATTATTTCATTTTCAATCTCAATCTTTTAAATCAGTACAAATCTCAATCACTTGTTGATTGTTGTTAATTTGTTCAACCAAAAACAAAAGGCAAAAAAAGAATTTAATTTTTTAGACCATCTCTAATGGTTTAATAGCTAAATGAATTATTACTATATTTTAACAATCTTGTTCCAACTGATGACTTTGTTATTTTTTAGCACAACAAAGTTTCCTTTCATATATTCTCCCATTTCAACTACAATTTTAAATTAATATAGTAATATTACTTAATTAAACATTATTAACTTAATTTTAAGTTATATAATGCGAAATAAAATAAAATGAGATATAACACTGGAGAAAAATGAAAAGAAACATAATAGGCAGAGCTGTTGTATCACACTAACATTTTTTTGTGCATGGTCATTTTTAGTACTCCGGCTGTTCTATACGTGAAATTATGAGGTTTCTAGTTTTTGAAGAAAACTCATAAATGTATTGACTGATCTGTATTGAATTGCACTGAAGATATTTATACTATTACTAGAAGGAAGATTAAAGGATGGAGAAGAAAAAGAAGAACTTAAAGATGCTATTTCTGGATCTGTACTTGTGAGAGCTCTAGTGCTCTGGTATCATGAAGAAAACTCAGAAATGTATCGATTGATTTGTATTGAATTACATTGAAGATATTTATACTATTCCTAACTAACTCTAACCGACAATAACTAATCTCCACTTACACTACTAATTCTATTACAAATAGAGTCCTAGAGCTTGAGGGAAAAGTTACGAATGATGAGGGGGCAAACCAGTACGAATGGGAATAGAGGATGGCAACCTGTGATTTCGTAGGCATGGAAGTCACGCTGATGGGGCTTTAAGGGGGAATAACATTTATTCGGTGTTTGTGGACAATATACCAGCATCGACAGGGCAAAAAGGCTATTTCAACTCTTCTCAAACTTTGATGTAGTGAGGGATGCGTATATACCTGAACAAGAGGAGAAAATCTATAGGATCCAGATTTGGGTTTATCAGGTATGATTGTTTGGTAGCAGCGGGTATGGCTTTGCAGAAAGCAAATGGACTTTGGTGCGATGACAAAGCACTCAAGGTCAAAATGGCTGAGTTTAGAAAGGGCAAAGATCAACACCAAAAAAGTCTCAAACCAGTACAGTAGTGGAGGGAAAAAGAAGGAAATCACACCTTCAGTGTTCCCTACCAGGGAAAAAAGTCATATGCTGATGCGGCTAGAAGTAGGGTCCTCCAACCTAACTTAGTTCGAACTATCAAGGTCACAAAAGAAGGTAATAGATGGTTGTATGAGAGTGCAGTGGTAAGATTAAAACCACAACTCTCAGTTGCAGAGTTTAAGGCTGAACTTCAGAGACGTGGCTATGGAGATATTAAAGTTAGAGTTGGAGATGGAAGACAGTTAGTTCTCTCATTTCAATCAGTGAGTGATATGAAGGAGAAGTTATTGCTAATGAAGGAATGCCTCATAGACTGGTGTGAATCGATTGAGGAAGGAGACGAAAGCATGGTTCTTGAACAGGTGAGGCAGGTGTGGTTAAGCTGCTATGGTGTACCACTAGTATTGTGGAACAACAATACTTTTTGTACAATAGGTAGAGAGCGGGGTGAGGTGATTGAAGTGGAGGAAGGCACACTAAATATGGAGTCTCTCCACTGTGGAAAAATCAAGATCGAGACAAGATACATGAACACCATTAATTATCTAATTAACCTGGACTGCCAAGGTGTATTATACCCAGTCAGGAGCTCAAAGGAACAAATCATAATCTCAACAATTGTGCAGGAGCATTGTATCTGCCAATCGTTTTTAAGAAACGATGAAGACAGCTTCAGCTCCGATGAAGAAGTTGAGAATATTGCAGATAGAAGTAGTAGACAAGGGGAAGAAGATGATGAGGTGGCAGACCATGTTGGCGAAGAGGTGGATAATAGGGGTGAGGTGGCTGTAGGGGAGAGGGAGGTGGCTTATGTCAATACAAATTACATGGAGGGGGAAGCAAGCTTGAGGGAGGTTTCGGAGGTAAAGGAGACAGACTTGATGATGGGAATGTCAGAGAAAGGTGCCGCATGTGGGGTGGCCGCTGTAAGGAGGCTCTGCACAAGGGCGTCAGAGGAGGGTAGCGTAGGCAAGGGAGATAGTCGTAGAGCTGACAATGAGGTGGTCACCTCTGGGTTCATAAAAAACATGAGTAGGTCATAGGGCAGAAACAAGGCATTAGCTTGGAAGTGGACTTAAACAGGGCCCAAGTGGATACAAATAGAGATGAATCGGCCCAACGGGTTACAAAATCAGATTTTCAGGCTGAGTCCAGCAATTACCATATTGGAGTTTTTGATATTAGGGTTGGGTAGCCCAATTCTATGACAAGTCAGCTGGGCACAACGCTTATTAATAAGTAGTGTTTGTAGGAGAAAGGAGAGGAAAACCAATGCCACAAACTGAGGAAGAATGGCAAGTCTGAAATGGGGAAGAAATCTATGAAGAAAGCACTCAATTTGATGAAAGGGGCTATTTTAGGTCTACCGTAGCTGCTATTTCACTATCTATGGCAAGTAAATCTAGTAGAGGAGGCTTACGTTTATCAGAGGCAGAAGCAGCCATCCAAATTGGTAAAGTGCTGGGGGTAGATTGTGATGGCAAGGAGGAGGAGGTGATTACCAGGTTGGAGGAATTTGAGGCTATAGACAAAGGAAAAGAGGTCAGAAAGGGAGGTGATATGCAGTGAACACTAAGCTTAGGGAGTTTTTGAGTGAAACAACTTTTGTTATGAAGATACAATCTTGGAATGTTAAAGGTATTGGCAGACCAGAGAAAAGGAGAAAAATTAATAGAGTTTGGTAGTAAGGAAAGTCAATTTTGTGATGCTTCAAGAAACAAAGAGATCATCAATTATGCCCAAAATAGTAAAGTCTCTCTGGTAGGAAGATAATTTTGAGTATCTGGCAGTGGATACGAAAGGAAGAGCAGGTGGGTTACTATGTATATGGAATACAGGGGTGTTTCAATTGGATGCTTGCTGTGGAAATTGTCATTTTATTCTACTGTCAGGTAAATTATTTCCCTCTTTTAATTGTGTGATTGTCAATGTATATGGTCCATAAGAGGTAGTTAAAAGGAAAGAATTATGGGTCATTCTAGCTCGGTTGAAGAGCCTATTCTTAGGGCCATGGTGTATTGGGTGCTCTAGAAGGGATAGATGAATGAGGGATCTTAATGACTTAGTTGAACAACTGGAGTTGATTGATTTGCCTATGCTTGGGAGGAAATTTACTTGGTGTAACTCACAAACAAGAGAGAAATAGAGCAGAATAGATAGATTTTTACTCAATTATGAGTGGATACAAAATTTCAATCTCAAGTTATGGGGACTTTCGAGATTGATATCTGACCATTGTCCTATAATTCTGATGGAAGATGAAAGAGATTAGGGCCCTAGACCTTTTCGATTTATGAATGCTTGGGTTCTTCATCCTAAATTTGTAGATTTAGTAGAGAAATTTTGGTCAAATTTCCAGGTGGAAGGTTGGGCTGGTTACAGATGCCTTATGAAGTTCAAAGCTTTGAAACACAAATTAAAGGTGTGGAATATTAAAGAGTTTGGGAAGCTAGAGTTTAAGCTTAAAGCTGTTGAGGAGGAAGCCCATGCCATAGAGCTAATTGCAGAAAAAAGGTCACTTCTAGGGGTTGAACAAGCTAGAAGAAAGGAAGTAATGAATGACATTAGGAGGTTAAACAAAATGTTGGAATGGACTTGGCTCCAAAAATCCAGACTTAATTAGGCCTCCAAAGGAGATAGAAATACGAGGTACTTTCACATTATGGCATTTAAGAGAAACAGTAGGAATTCCTTGTGTTCAATTATGGTAAATGGCTCAATGGTAGAAGAACCTTTAGAGGTTAGGTAGGAGGTGAAGTCTCATTTCATGAATCAGTTTTCTGAATCTTGGGTGACTAGGCCTAAACTAACTGGCCAGTTCAAAAATATTGGAGGTCGTCAAACAGCGGATTTGTTAGAAGCGGATTTTATGGACGAGGAAGTTAGAAATGTTATCAGGAGCAGTGATGGCAATAAAGCACCTGGGCCAGATAGTTTTAATTTGGCCTTTTTTAAGAAATGCTGGAAAATAGTCAAACCCGAGGTAATGCAATTCTTAAGAGAGTTCCATCAAAATGCCTCATTGGTTAGTGAGTTAAATAGCTCTTTTATGGCCCTAATTCCAAAAATAGAAAGCCCATCAAGCTTGAGAGAGTATAGGCCTATAAGTTTCATTGGTTCTTTGTATAAAATCCTAGCTAAAGTCTTAGCAAATAAGATGAAACAAGTGATGCCAATGATTATTAGCGAGACACAATCCGCATTTCTAGGGGGAAAGAATATCCTAGATGGGATCCTCATTGCAAACGAGATAGTTGATGGGTGGAAAAAATTAAAGAAGAAAGGTTTGGTGTTGAAATTTGATTTTGAGAAGGCATATGATTCAGTCAATTGGGAATTCTTATTCAATATGTTATCTAATTTTGGATTTGGGGATAGATGGGTGAGATGGATAAAAAGCTGTGTAACCTTCACAAAAGTATCATTTTTAGTGAATGGTTCTCCTACTGACGAGTTTTGCCCAGAAAGAGGTCTACGGCAAGGTGGTGGGGATCAAAAGAACCACAGTTATGAATCAGTGTTTACTGATGAAGTGGTGGTGGAGATTTGGGTCAGAGCATCATACTATGTGGAAGGAATGTTATATGCTCTAAGTATAATATGGGGGTTGGAAGTTGGCTGCCATGTCTGGAAAGAAACAGCAGAGGATCAAAAATTTGGTCTGATATCATTACTGCAATTCTAGCTTTACCTGTGTTACACAACCTGTATATTTCAAACTCTACAATTGAGTTGGGAAATGGTAGGAGAGCCCATTTCTAGCTAGATAAATGGGCTAGAGAGTTGTGTCTCAAGGAGGAATTTCCTAGAGTTTTTGCTCTGTCCACTTATAAAGTAGGAATAGTGTTTGATTTTTATAACAGGAAGGGGGATTCAGGTATGGAATTTGGAATTCAGGAGGCCCCTGTTGGCCTGGGAAGAGGATGAGGTTTGTAGACTTCATTCCTTCCTTATGAATGCTCCAGAAATGAGGGCCACCAAACCCGATGTTTGAAAGTGGAAGGCTGATCAAATTGGGGTGTTTTTGGTTGCATCAGTGTACAAAAGATATGAATTCTCCATGGGCCTTGTTAGGAAAATGGTAGTGGTAGTTTGGAACAACTGTGCTCCTCCTAAAGTCAAATTTTTTGGGTGGTTGGCTTGGCAAGGTAAGGTGAAAACCTATAGTTTCCTGCAGAGAATTGGGATTTTAGATGCATCTGCCACTGTGGACCGTGTCTTCTATCAAAACAAGGTGGAATCTGTCAACCATATACTGCTCTTTTGTCCATTTGTTTGGCTGTTATGGTCTCATATTCTGAAATGGTGAGGTTCTCAGTGGGCTATGCCAAACACAATGGAAGGGCTGCTACAATGGTGGTCATTTTGCAAAATAAAAAGGAGTGAAAAGCTGTTGTGGAAGGTTGTGCCTTTGGCTATCTTGCGGTCCACATGGAAACATCAAAATGATTGTGTTTTTAATGGTTCTCAACCAAACTTTGAGGAACTATGTGAGGTTATCAAAGCAAGAATAGCTTTGTAGGCCAAATCATCTCCAGCTAATTTAGAGTTCTCTGTTGCTGATATAGTATTTAATTTGCAACAGGTTCAATATTGCATTAGGAATGGGAGCTGAGATAAACTTATATCAGTTTGTTTAATTACCTGAATTCTTCATATGGGAGGGTGGGGATGGAGTGAGCATGGTGGCTGCTCTTTTTTGGTTGTTTTGTTCTTTGTCTGTCCATTTGGTTCTGTTTTGTTCATTTTAGTTTGCCTAAGTAATGGCCTGTGATATTGGTCCATTTTGTTCGGATTGATACGGTAGTTGAGTCTGGGTGTCTGAGATGGTGGCTCTATTGTTTTGGTCAGTTTGCTTTTGTTCTTCATTGATCTGCTCTAATCTGGTATGGTGGCTATGTTATGTTAAGATAGTGGAAACTGGTCTGTTATATGCTTCACTGGTCTGTTATCTGCTTCACTGATGTTAGCTGGTCTGATGCTGCAATTTTGGTTTTGCTTTCTTGCTAATGGTGTGCAGGTTCTCTGTGCTAGTATATTGGTTGTTTTCGCTGCACAATTCTGTGTTGCTACTGAACTGGTTTTATACTACAGAGTCCTACTTTTTTTTTTTTTTTTTGAAGTTATGTTGTTCTACACGGTTGAGTGCACTTAGCTGCTACTGCTGATTTTGTGGTCAATGTAAACCAGTCCAGCTAGATTTCGTGTTGTTTACAAGTGACTTGGGAAATGAGAATGTTGAGGTTGTTAGAAGTATTGCGAAGCTAAAAGTTACATGATGCCTGGAGTACTCAACAATTTGCTGAAAGGTGAAGATAGGCTAGGCTGCTTGGAGTTGGGAGCTTCTATCTATGGATGTGCTGCTGTGAAGATTATGCTAGCATAATGAGCACACGAGATTTAAAATGAGGTTGATTCTGGGCTGTGTTTCAGTTATGCATTTTGATCTGAATTGGTGATCTGCTGAGGTCTGTTTTATGGCCCTATATGCTGATCTGCTGAGGTATTATTTTGCTGGCCTGCTATGCTTAGGTGCTAGGTTTAGTTGGTTGGTTGTTTTATTTCAAATGTTTGGCTGATGGTCTAAATTAGGCGGCTGTTCTGATGTTACTATGGTCTGTTCTTTTTTCGTTGGTCTCTCACCAACCTGGGGGTGCCAGCAAATAATAGGATGAGCTTTGTGGTGCCAACCTAGTTGGGATCATTTAGCTCGTTGTGATGCTTTGGCACTTCCCTTTTCTTTATTGATGTAATTTGTCTTGTATCCTTGTACTTGTTTATTCCATCAATAAAGTTTCTTTTTCGCCGATCAAAAAAAAAAAAAAATGTCTATTATAGATACTATCTTGATTGTGTGCTACAGCACTTCTACATAGCTAGATGCACCAAAGGCCTTTGATGGTTGTGATTGTTAAGATGAATTAGTATGCTTGTCAGTTTTATGCTTGATATTTTTGGGCCCTTTTGTTTTGCAATTCAATCATAATTTTTGATGGAAGTGTGATGAAATTTTATTTTATTGTTGATTTCTACCATTTTTCTGAAGACATGAACAATGATTGTGAAATATTGTTGGAAAAATGAATGGTATTTTTTGATAGTTTTATTAAGCTAGCAAATTTAGCTACAAACTTTGTGCCGAATTTGACAGAAGGAATAACATTGCTAAAGTATAGCAAGAATTTTAGTTAAAAATTTAATCTTCATGCCATTTTTTAGCAATACCAACCCTAATACCTCACCAATGGAGAAGTTCCTCACTACACCAAATTATAGAAATCCTTATCAATCATCCTAATCACTTGGATTAGCCCCTTTCTTTCTCTTTCCCCACATCCAGGGACGGAACTAAGATTTCATCATCGGAGAAGCCAAAAGAAAAATAAAAATTTTCACCATATACATAAACACTCATGTATGTATAATATGATATATAAATTATATCTATATGCATAAAAAAATTCAAATACCATATAAACAATTTCTAATATGATGAAAAAGTTTTTTGAGTGCAAAATAAAAAGAGAATGCAAGACGGGATAAGAATGGGATATGTATTTTTTATATTGAGAGTCATTTTATGTATAAAATGATATATATTTTTAAAATGCCATAACAAATCATATTTTTCATAGAAATAGGAGGGACATGACTCCCCATAGTCTTTTTCTAATTTCGTCCCTGTCCACATCTAGCCTTACCAATAAGCTACAATGTTCCATGACTGCCAACCACCAGGCGCCAACCTCCCATTCTTTTCCTATTACGATCATCCTCTTACCCATAACCATCAACAACCCCCACCCTCACATTTCCTCTTCCCTTCTTCTACAATTCATTCCCTTTTTTTTTTTTTTTTATCATCAAAAAAGAAGAAGCTTTATTGATGGAAAAACATACAGAGTATGATAACGTACATCAATAAAGAGGAGGGTGCAAAAAGTATCATAGTGAAACATTCAGATCCCAACTAGGTTGGCACCTAGATGCACACCAAATTATCTGCTAGCACAAACTCTAGGCTCCATGTTGGTGAGTAACCAACATGTAGAGCAAAACAAAAACAAAACAAATAGATCATTCACCCATAAACAAAACAATCACAGCAGCCCAGCCTAACATAACACACCCCTTGAAGACCATTCATCCATAAACCCCTCTGTTGGAGCATTAGTTCAGCATATAACAGTCCACAACTAAACAGAACAGATCATAAAGCTGCTATTTCAGCAAAGCACAAAAACAGATTCATGAAGCTGGCATTAGTAGTAGAACAGATCAACAACAAAACTACCTCTCTGCAGCAACAATAACAACAATACTACCTCTGCAGCAGCAGCAAACCATTCTCAACCACCAATAGCTTTTGATAATGGACACCAAAACTAGGCTATAGCAGCATCTCACCAAGCAGCATTTCATCACCAATGCATTAGCAGCAACAAAACAAAGTATATCAAAACTAAGTATATTAAAACAACACCAAAGGCATCACACAACACAACACCAAAATGAAGATCCCATTCTGATATGTTTCTCTCAAATGCCATAGCTCCTCCATTACTGATACAATACTTTTCCTAGTAAATGCCTTATTCCCCTGCACCAAACAGCAGCATAAAGGATAAAAAACAGAACACCTACTGAATTGGGCACTCAACCAATTTGCCAATTCCCCAAGCACTTCCTGATCTGTCTTAGATTGAAAATAAAATCTTGTACTGAAAAGTTGAAATCCTTCAATATTGGTTTCATCCACAAAGCAACCCTAATCTTAATCAACTTACAAAGCTCACTCAGATTTGGAATAGCAACTCTGAACACACATTCATTTCGATGCTTCCAGACAGACCAAAGTACAACTAACGGAACAGCACTCCAGATCTTCCACTCCATCTTCTTCATCATCTCTCCAGCCCACCAAACCAATAGTTGATCCACCGAACTTGGTATAGCACCCTGAACATCCCACCAATTCATCATATTAGCCCAAATCATGAATGGCTGACATTGTGAAAGTCATCAAACCCGGCCAGATTTGGAGGTGGAAAAACAAGACAACAGAACAAAACAAACAAATTAGCCTTGATAACTTCACCAATTCAGACAATCACCCACACACCCCAAGTCAAAGCAGCAGAAACTGTGGCAAAGTGGCAGCAGAGGTGTTATAGCAGATTTATACCAATAGGTGTGTTATACCAATAGAGGTGTGTTATAGCCTGCTGAGAAATAACAGAACCATAGTAGAGCCAAAGCAGCAGAACAATAACAGACAGGAGTCCTGATCAAATCTTTTCATACCTAAATGATAGCAGCAGCCCTGTTCACACATAAAATAAACATAACAGAACACAGCAGGCAGGAGACACCCATAGCAGCAGCCAAAATCAACACAAAACATAACAGAAATCAACCCTAACACAGGGGCAAGTCTTAGCTTCCAGAACGAATGCAATATTGAACCTGAGGTAGGTTGAAGACAATATCATTAATAGAGAATACCATTTTGGTTGGAGATTATTTGACCCACAAGGCTATTCTTGCTTTAACAAGCTCACATAGATCCTTTAAATTTGGCTGAAAGCCATTCAAAACACAATCATTTCTATGCTTCTAAGTTGACCAAAAAACAGCTAAAGGCATTACCTTCCATATCAGCTTCTTAATCTTTTTCATCTTACAAAATGACCACCACTGCAACAGTCCTTCCATTGAGTTTGGCATAACCCATTGACATCCCTACCATTCCATAACATGAGACCACAGCAGCCAAACAAAAGGACAAAAGAGTAAGATATGGGAAATGGTTTCCACCTCTTGTTGGCAGAAAACACAGCTTACATTTACAGATTCATCCAAGATCTTGATACGCTGCAAGAAACTAGATGTTTTCACCTTACCTTGCCAAGCCAACCACAGCGAAGAATTTAACTTTAGATGGTGCACAGTTATTCCACACATCTGTTGCCGTATTCCTAACTGGCCCCAAGGATACTTCGCAACATTTGTACACAGAGGCAACAGAAAACACCCCAGATGGGTCAGCCTTCCACTTCCATATATCTGAGCTTGAGTCCCTAAGTGCTGGCGTATCCTTAGTTGCAGCTTGTAATCTACTAACCTCTTCCTCTTCCTCTTCCCAAGCAAGCAGAGGCCTTCTAAAGCCCAGATTCCAACCCTGAGTCCCTCCCCTTCTGGTATAAAACTCGGCAATCGTTCCATACTTATCAGTAGACAGAGAAAAGAGTCTGGGAAATTCTTCCTTAAGGCATAGCTCCACTGCCCATTTATCAAGCCAGAACTGAGCTCTCTGCCCATTCCCCAACTGGATTGCAATGTTTACAAGGTACAAATTGTGAATCACAGGCTTAAAGATCACTACACGGATGATATCTGAGCAGATTTTTGAAACTCTATTGTTTCCTTCCATGTGTGACAGCCAACTTTCACCTCCCATGTTATACTTTGAACAAATAACTACCTTCCACAAAGCGTAAGACTCAGCCCCAAACCTTCACCACCATTTCAACAATAAGCAAATATTCATAACCGATAAGCTTCTGAGGCCCAAGCCTCCTAAAGTTTTGCTCTTGGTAAGGGTATCCCAACTAACCATGTGGACTTTCCTTCTAAGATCATACCCTCCCCATAGAAAATTAGATTGAATTCTGTCAATGTCTTTTGCCACCCCCACTGGTCATTTGAATAACAACAAGTAGTAGATAGGCAAATTACTCATAACAGACTTAATCAAAGTCAACCTCCCAGCAAACAACAATACCCTTCTCTTCCATGTGGACAATTTCTGTTTAAACTTATCCGAGATTGGCTTCCAAGTGCTCTTCCTACCAGGGTTAGCTCCAAGAGGTAGCCCAAGATACTTTAAAGGAAAATTCTGATAAGCACAATTTAACTTAGAGGAAAAACCTTGCAGCAGCCCTTTATCCACTCCAATGGCAGCAAACACACTTTTATGGTAATTAATTCTCAGCCCCGATAGAATTTCAAAACACCGGAGAATTCTTTTGATAGTCACCACTTCCACCCACTCAACTTCACAAAACAAGATTATATCATCCGCAAATTGTAGGTGTGTTACGTTGACCCCATTATTTCCAATGACAACACCTTTGATTAAACCTAATTCCTTTGCTCTATCACACAATACATTCAAGCCCTCAGCCATAATATTGAAAAGGAAAGGGGACAGTGGGTCACCTTGCCGTAAATCGTGCCGTGGACAGAACTCCTCGGTAGGCGAACTGTTCACTAAAACTAACACTCTTGTGGATGTAACATGCACCCTCATCCATCTCCCCCACATTTCCCCAAAACCAAAGTTGGATAACATATTGAACAAAAAATCCCAGTTGACTAAATCATATGCCTTCTCGAAGTCTAGTTTCAGCACTAACCCTTTCTTATTCGATTTTCTCCACCCATCAACTATCTCATTGGCAATAAGAACCCCATCTAGAATGTGCCTAGCCCCCAGAAAAGCTATTTGGGACTCGCTAATAATCATGGCCAAAACTGATTTCAGCCTATTTGACAAGACTTTAGCCAGAATTTTGTACAAGGAACCTATAAGACTTATGGGTCGATACTCATTCAAGCTGGACGGGCTGTCAACTTTTGGGATCAATGCAATGAAAGGGCTATCTATATCCCTAGCCAAACTGGCATTCTGATGAAACTCCCTAAAGAATTGCATTACCTCAGGTTTGACAATTCTCCAGCATTTCTTAACGAAGGTCAAGTTAAATCCATCGGGCCTTGGTGCTTTGTTGCCATCACAGCTCGTAATAACCTTTTTGACTTCCTCTTTTGTAAACTCTGCTTCCAGGAGGTCCGCTACTTGGCTACCACCAATATTTTTGAACTGGCCAGACAATTTAGGCCCAACCGCCCAAGTTTCAAAAAATGGTTCATGAAATGATTCTTCACGGCATGTCTAACCTCTGAAGGTTCCTCAACCAATGTGTCATTCACTAGTACTGAGCACGGAGAGTTTCTACTATTTCCATTACTAGCCATTATATGGAAATACCTTGTGTTCCTAACTCCTTTTGTGGCCCAGTTAATTCTGGACTTTAGCAACCATATCCATTCCATCATTTTGTTCAATGTCACGACCCAAACCCAGCCCTATGGGTTTAGCACCGTAACTGGCCAGTAATCCGAGATTACCGAAGGCCTACAGAACAGTAATACAGTCAAACAGAGTAGAGGGCCTGGCGGAAGCCAATACAGTAAATAACTAGTGTCCATAGAGCTGTGAAAATCTGAATATCAAAAACATTTTTATGCATTCATACAGTTCAAAACAGTACAATCCATATACAGTCTATACAATCATGTACAACAGTCGGTACGGGGACTCAATCCCTCGATAACAGTACAGTAAACAGTCTATACAACAGTACAAAACAGTAAGGAGACCTATGGGGACACAAAAACACCCCAAGCCATGGCATGGCGTCTCGGAACCTCACAGTGAGGCACAAAGGCTGGCTGACAAAACTGGGGACCAATCCCACGCTCCTAGCTCCGGTCTGGTGGCTGAGCACCTACATATATATATAAACAGTGAGCTAAAGCCCAGTGAATAACATACAGTGTAAAGAGGTTATGAATGAATGTCCTTACAGTAATGAAATCAATTCATTATACAGTATTTCAATCTTTCAGTATTTCAGTCAATCAGTATTTCAATCAATCAGTCATATGTGGTACATCCATTAGCCTATAAACAGTAGGTCCAAAAGGACCGGGCCTTAACAGACCCAACAATAATGATGGCCATCAATCAGTATGGTTCCACAAGGAAACCGACAGAGCTCTGTAACAGTCAATAACAGTGGGTGCTAAGGATGCCACAATACAGTTCGAAATGCAGGACATACATTCATTCAATAAACAATATCAGTTCAATAAACAGTTCGGTTCGGTATTCAAAATAAAACCATTTGAACATATCTTTACACAATCTGTTACTCACAGTGATTGGGCTATCAGTAGCTAGAGCGCGTCCCCGAGAGCCAACCCTAAACAGTCAATCAAATAGAACACACACTAAGTTTACAGTTGGAAAGGATGATAATTAAATCCCTAAATTCCTCGGTGTGGTTCTATGTCTACATCCTCATTAAGATGCTCTAAACTAGGCCTAAGAATGCCTAGGATGCGATGAGGATGCAAAAATGCACTAAGGAAGCAATTCCAGAATTTTCAGTGAACAGGGCCTCCGCTCGAGCGCAGGTTTCCCCGCTCGAGCGGACAAGCACACAAAGGCCCACGCTCGAGCGTACATTCCGCCGCTCGAGCGGACTGATGAAAGGTGCAAAAATGCTGGATGCGCGATTTTCCCGCTCGAGCGTTAAAATCCCCGCTCGAGCGGACTGTAAAACAATGCAAGAAAATACTGGGAGCATGAATTCCCCGCTCGAGCGGACGTCCAAAATCTGGAAAATCCAGATTCGACCTCAGAGTTTCAAACCAAGTTTTGATGCTCCAAATTCGATCCTCTTGGGCCCATTTTCTGGAAAACTCTTTCAAACACATAGAATAACAAGTTTTAAAGCTCAATTTAAGAAATCAAGGCCCAAGGGTGTTTCAATTAAATCCAAAATTCAAACCCATTTCATGAACAAGTTTTAAACATGCAATGCATGAACTTTAAATCAATTTCAAGCTTTAAATCTTGCTCCAAAAAGCTCTATAGTTGGCAAATGAAATGAAATCATGGACTTAATATGAATATGAGCTTGCATGCACCAATTGACCATGAATTCAACCTCAAGAACCAACAAAATCAACATGCATGCATGAATTCTAGCATGAATCAACCTATGTGAACTCAAACATGGTTTAATCCTACAATTGAGCAAGAACCATGCAAAATGAAGCTCCAAGATGGCAAGAAGATGATGTATTCACTTACCTAAGTGTTGATTCAAGGTAGGAAGCTAGATTAGGCCAAGTTACACTTCAATTCCTAGCCAATTTCCAAGATGAATTCAATTTCTCCCAAGATGAACTCTCTCTCTCTCTCTCTCTCTCTATGCTCTCTTGTTTGGTCGGTTAGGGTGTGAAAGAAATGGCTGATCAAATGTCTATCTAAGTGTATAGACTCAAGTACAATGATAAACAAGTTGTCCACTAGCCATGGCAATTCGGTAAATACGTCTAAGTTCATAATTACTCTTTTAATCTAATGTAATCATTCCTAATCAATTTTCAGATAAAAATATCATTAAATCACAAATATTATGCTGATTACAAAACATCAAACGGTTTCTAAATCGGCCGCCGATAAGGCCTTCAATTAGCAGTTTAAACATAAAATGCAAACAGATAATCATACACTCAAACAGATGCAACACGCAATTCAATAGACAAACTCATTCAGTTTCCGTTTCAGTTTCATTCAGTTTGTTCAGTAGTTCATCCAGTTCACTTATCAGTCATTAGCAGTTCAATTTAATGGTAATCAGTATATAATTCAGTGGTTTAACGGTAATCAGTACGAGGGTTGTTACAGTCTCCCCTCCTTATAAGGAGTTTAGTCCTCTAAACTCGAGTTACCTTCAGTCTGGAAGAAAACAGGATCCAGTGGAAACAAATTAGGATATCTCCTTGCCATGTCATCTTCCCTTTCCCAAGTGGCATACACACCACCGTGGTTCTTCCAGTCAACTTTCACTAGTGGAATCTCCTTGTTCTTCAGTTTCTTGATCCGTCGGTTCACAATCTGTATAGGCCGTTCCTCGTAAGTGTAGTCATCACTTAACACAATGCGAGTAGGCTCAATCACATGAAACGGATCTCGAAGATAGTCTTTCAACATCGAAATGTGGAAGACGTTATGCATATGCTCCATTTCAGGAGGGAGCGCAACTTGATACGCCACCGGATTGATTTTCTCAATAATCTGATACGGTCCGACATACCTTGGCGCTAACTTGCCTTTGACTCCAAAACGAGTCTGGCCTTTCATTGGTGTCACTTTCACAAACACGTGATCACCCACTTCATACTCTCTATCCCGTCTTCTGACATCTGCGTAACTTTTCTGTCTACTCTGTGCAGTTTTCAGTCTCTGCTGTATCAATTTCACTTTCTCAGTCGTTTCATATACAATCTCGGGCCCAAGTAAAGGCCCATCTCCAACTTCTGCCCAGCAGATTGGAGATCTACATTTTCTGCCATACAATGCCTCGAAAGGCGCCATTCCAATACTCGAATGGTAGCTGTTGTTGTAGGCGAATTCAGCCAACGGCAAATGACTTTCCCAATTTCCCTGAAAATCAAGGACACACATTCTCAGTAGGTCCTCTAGAGTCTGGATGGTCCTTTCTGACTGACCATCTGTCTGAGGATGATAGGCACTACTCAGCCTCAATTCAGTACCCAATGCAGTCTGTAGGCTCTGCCAGAACCTCGATGTAAACTTCGAATCCCTGTCCGAAACAATAGATACAGGCACTCCATGCAATCTCACAATCTCATCAATATAGATAACAGCCAATCTATCTGCATTATAAATCGTCTTGACAGGTAGGAAGTGTGCAGATTTAGTCAATCTATCAACAATAACCCAAATAGAGTCCATACCTTTCCTGGAGCGAGGTAATCCAACGATAAAATCCATCGTGATATGCTCCCATTTCCACTATGGTATGGGCAAGGGTTGCAGTAAGCCTGCAGGTCGTTGATGTTCAGCCTTGACTTGTTGGCAATGAAGACATTTAGACACAAAGTCGGCAATTTCTTTCTTCATTCCTGGCCACCAGAAATTCTGTTTCAAATCTTGGTACATTTTCGTATTCCCTGGGTGAATAGAAAACTTCAAACTGTGGCCTTCTTGTAAAACTCTCCTTTTCAATTCAGTGTCATTCGGTACACATAGTCTGTCTTGAAATTTCAGAACATTGTTCTCAAATTTGAACCCCGGTCTCGGTTTTGAATCCCTTTCTTCAATAACCTTTTTCAAGAAATCATCTAGTTGTTGTTTTTCTTTAATTTCCTCAATCAATGCTGGTTGAGCAGAAATAGCAGCTAAGGTTCCACCTTGTTCTTTCAAAACAATTTCAATTTCAGACTTTTCCAGATCAAGAAGCAACTCTTTCTGTCCAGTCAACAAGCAGGCTAAGTTCCCAATCGATTTTCGGCTCAATGCATCGGCAACGGTGTTGGCTTTTCCCGGATGGTACAAAATCTGTAGGTCATAGTCTTTTATCAGTTCAAGCCATCTCCGCTGTCTCATATTCAGTTCTTTCTGAGTGAAAAAGTACTTCAGGCTCTTGTGGTCAGTATACACTTCACATGTTGCTCCGTACAAATAGTGACGCCAAATTTTCAGTGCAAACACTACTGCAGCAAGTTCTAAGTCATGGGTCGGGTAGTTCTTTTCATGCGGTCTCAACTGTCGGGAAGCATAGGCAATAACTCTCCCATTCTGCATTAAAACACACCCCAAACCCTTATGAGAAGCATCACTAAAAACAGTATAACCATCCGTACCTGAAGGTAGAGTCAAAATCGGTGCAGTCACAAGTCTGGTTTTCAATTCTTGAAATGCTGATTCCCTTTGGTCAGTCCAGTCAAACGATATCCCTTTCTGTGTCAACTGAGTCAGTGGTAGGGCAATTTTGGAGAAATCTTTGACAAACCTTCTGTAATATCCAGCCAGTCCCAAAAAGCTTCGAACTTCGGTTACATTCGTTGGTCTAGGCCAGTTCACTACAGCTTCAATTTTCTGCGGGTCAACAGAAATTCCATCTTTGCTAACAACATGCCCCAAAAACATAATATGATCAAGCCAAAATTCACATTTAGACAATTTAGCATACAGTTTCTGTTCTCTTAAGGTTTGCAGGGCAAGTCTCAGATGATGTTCATGTTCTTCTACAGTCTTAGAATAGATCAATATGTCATCAATAAATACCACAATAAAATCGTCACGGTATGGTTTAAAAATTCTGTTCATGAGGTCCATAAATGCGGCAGGGGCATTCGTAACTCCGAACGGCATAACTAAAAATTCAAAGTGGCCATACCTCGTTCTGAAAGCAGTTTTATCAATGTCTTTTGGTTTGACTTTCAATTGGTGATACCCCGATCTAAGATCAATCTTGGAAAACACTTGTGCACCCTGTAACTGGTCAAATAAATCATCAATACGCGGTAATGGATATTTATTCTTTACAGTTACCTTGTTCAGTTCACGGTAATCAATGCACAGTCTCAGTGAGCCGTCTTTCTTCTTTACAAATAAAACAGGTGCACCCCATGGTGACGTACTGGGTCTGATAAACTTCTTGTCTAATAGTTCCTGCAATTGTACCTTCAATTCTTTCAGTTCAGTTGGAGCCATTCTATAGGGGGCTTTACATGTCGGTTGGGTACCCGGAACCACATCCACAATAAATTCAATTTCCCTGTCAATCAAATCCCCTGGCAATTCATCTGGAAATACATCTGGGAATTCTCTGACTATAGGAATACAATTCACATCAGTTTTAACATTATCATTAGCAGGTACAGTCAATACAGAACACAGATATCCTTTACACCCCTTTCTAATCAATTTGACAGCCTTTACAGAAGAAATCAGATATGGAGGAGGTACTACTCCACTCCCATTAAACACAAATTCAGGCAAACCCGGTGGATGGAAAACTACTTGTTTCGTTACACAGTCTATAGTGGCATGATATTTTTGTAGCCAATCCATCCCCAATATTACATCGAAATGGTCTATGTTCAATGGTAGTAAATCAATAAACAGATGCATATCCCCAACAAGAATCTCACAAGCAGGATACATATATGCACATGTCATGGATCCCCCAACAGGTGATGATACAGCTAACAAATAGTTCATGGGTTCTAAGGGTCTATTCAATTTACGCGAAAAAGCATGCGACACATAAGAATGTGTAGACCCCGAATCAATCAATACATAAGCATTCTGAGCACAGATAGAGAGGATACCTGACACAACGGTCTCAGTGTTTTGCACGTCTCCCGGTACTAGGGCAAACACTCGGCCCTGCCTCATAGGCTCTTTCCCGGTAGCTTTGGGGTTCGATTTTGGTGCTACATTTGATGCTGCTGCGCTCGGTGCAGCTTTACTACTAACTGGTGGAGCAGAAGGGCAGTCTTTGATTCTGTGGCCCACCTTGCCACACCTGAAACAAGCTCCAAAAATCTGGTAGCAAACCCCTTTGTGCTTGTTGCCACATATGGAACAGGGTGGAGTAAATCCACTCCCTTGGCTGGGGCTAGTAGTCGACCCCGTATTCTGTTTCTTATTCGCTGGGTTATGCTTACCCTTCTTAAACTTAAAACCCTGTCTTTTCCCTTGCCACTCACTTGTCGGTGTTTCAGATTGTTTCACTGCTGCAATATTTGTCTCGGCCATCAATGCCCGGTCGAGAACACCCACATAAGTTGGCATTTTCAAAACATTTATCCGGTCCTGGATAGCAACACTAAGGCCGCCTTCAAACCTCCTGGCCTTCTTATAATCGGTATCCACCATATGTGGTGCATACCTAGCAAGTTCGGTAAATTGCTTCTCATACTCGGCAACAGATGTTTTGCCCTGTCTCAGCTGTTCAAACTCAGTCACTTTTCTGTCCCTGATGCACTGGGGAAAATACTTTTCAAAGAAGGACTCCTTGAACTGAGCCCAAGTCACAATAGTATTTGCATCGCGGGTCAACATCCACCATCTTCTGGCTTCTTCCTGAAGGGTGAAGGTTGCTAACAAAACTTTGTTTGCTTCAGAGCACGGAAAAACCTCAAACAACTTTTCGGTCTCAAGAACCCAAGCTTCAGCCTTTAACGGTTCTAAGCCTCATTGAAAGGACGGCGGTTTCATTTTGCTGAATTTCTGAGTCAGTGCAATAATGTCCACCTCATTAGCATTCACATTTTGTACATTCTGTTCCGGTTGCACCGGAGGAGGAGGAGGTGGGGGCTGTTGGTTCGGTTGTTGTTCGAATCTTTCCATTATCAGTCCCATCATTTGTTCAAGTCTGGCCATTCTGGCCTCAGAGGATGATGCTTCAGTTTCATTTGCATTATCCATTTCACTATAGCAGTTATAACAGTTATCATTATAAACAGTTGTACAATTAAACAGTTTAACACTTTAACATATAATCAGTCAGTCATAAGCACACACTTTTCAAATTCATGAGATGTCCTAATTGCTTTTCTAGGACACCCTATAGCTCATTTGGACACGTGTGTGCGGTATAACTCGTGGTTAAGTATTGCTCTGATACCACTCTGTCACGACCCAAACCCGACCCTATGGGTTTAGCACCGTAACTGGCCAGTAATCCGAGATTACCGAAGGCCTACAGAACAGTAATACAGTCAAACAGAGTAGAGGGCTTGGCGGAAGCCAATACAGTAAATAACTAGTGTCCATAGAGCTGTGAAAATCTGAATGTCAAAAACATTTTTATGCATTCATACAGTTCAAAACAGTACAATCCATATACAGTCTATACAATCATGTACAACAGTCGGTACGGGGACTCAATCACTCGATAACAGTACAGTAAACAGTCTATACAACAGTACAAAACAGTAAGGAGACCTATGGGGACACAAAAACACCCCAAGCCATGGCATGGCGTCTCGGAACCTCACAGTGAGGCACAAAGGCTGGCTGACAAAACTGGGGACCAATCCCACGCTCCTAGCTCCGGTCTGGTGGCTAAGCACCTACATATATATATATAAACAGTGAGCTAAAGCCCAGTGAATAACATACAGTGTAAAGAGGTTATGAATGAATGTCCTTACAGTAATGAAATCAATTCATTATACAGTATTTCAATCTTTCAGTATTTCAGTCAATCAGTATTTCAATCAATCAGTCATATGTGGTACATCCATTAGCCTATAAACAGTAGGTCCAAAAGGACCGGGCCTTAACAGACCCAACAATAATGATGGCCATCAATCAGTATGGTTCCACAAGGAAACCGACAGAGCTCTGTAACAGTCAATAACAGTGGGTGCTAAGGATGCCACAATACAGTTCGAAATGCAGGACATACATTCATTCAATAAACAATATCAGTTCAATAAACAGTTCGGTTCGGTATTCAAAATAAAACCATTTGAACATATCTTTACACAATCTGTTACTCACAGTGATTGGGCTATCAGTAGCTAGAGCGCGTCCCCGAGAGCCAACCCTAAACAGTCAATCAAATAGAACACACACTAAGTTTACAGTTGGAAAGGATGATAATTAAATCCCTAAATTCCTCGGTGTGGTTCTATGTCTACATCCTCATTAAGATGCTCTAAACTAGGCCTAAGAATGCCTAGGATGCGATGAGGATGCAAAAATGCACTAAGGAAGCAATTCCAGAATTTTCAGTGAACAGGGCCTCCGCTCGAGCGCAGGTTTCCCCGCTCGAGCGGACAAGCACACAAAGGCCCACGCTCGAGCGTACATTCCGCCGCTCGAGCGGACTGATGAAAGGTGCAAAAATGCTGGATGCGCGATTTTCCCGCTCGAGCGTTAAAATCCCCGCTCGAGCGGACTGTAAAACAATGCAAGAAAATACTGGGAGCATGAATTCCCCGCTCGAGCGGCACTTCCCCCGCTCGAGCGGACGTCCAAAATCTGGAAAATCCAGATTCGACCTCAGAGTTTCAAACCAAGTTTTGATGCTCCAAATTCGATCCTCTTGGGCCCATTTTCTGGAAAACTCTTTCAAACACATAGAATAACAAGTTTTAAAGCTCAATTTAAGAAATCAAGGCCCAAGGGTGTTTCAATTAAATCCAAAATTCAAACCCATTTCATGAACAAGTTTTAAACATGCAATGCATGAACTTTAAATCAATTTCAAGCTTTAAATCTTGCTCCAAAAAGCTCTATAGTTGGCAAATGAAATGAAATCATGGACTTAATATGAATATGAGCTTGCATGCACCAATTGACCATGAATTCAACCTCAAGAACCAACAAAATCAACATGCATGCATGAATTCTAGCATGAATCAACCTATGTGAACTCAAACATGGTTTAATCCTACAATTGAGCAAGAACCATGCAAAATGAAGCTCCAAGATGGCAAGAAGATGATGTATTCACTTACCTAAGTGTTGATTCAAGGTAGGAAGCTAGATTAGGCCAAGTTACACTTCAATTCCTAGCCAATTTCCAAGATGAATTCAATTTCTCCCAAGATGAACTCTCTCTCTCTCTCTCTATGCTCTCTTGTTTGGTCGGTTAGGGTGTGAAAGAAATGGTTGATCAAATGTCTATCTAAGTGTATAGACTCAAGTACAATGATAAACAAGTTGTCCACTAGCCATGGCAATTCGGTAAATACGTCTAAGTTCATAATTACTCTTTTAATCTAATGTAATCATTCCTAATCAATTTTCAGATAAAAATATCATTAAATCACAAATATTATGCTGATTACAAAACATCAAACGGTTTCTAAATCGGCCGCCGATAAGGCCTTCAATTAGCAGTTTAAACATAAAATGCAAATAGATAATCATACACTCAAACAGATGCAACACGCAATTCAATAGACAAACTCATTCAGTTTCCGTTTCAATTTCATTCAGTTTGTTCAGTAGTTCATCCAGTTCACTTATCAGTCATTAGCAGTTCAGTTTAATGGTAATCAGTATATAATTCAGTGGTTTAACGGTAATCAGTACGAGGGTTGTTACATTCAACCTCCAGATTTCTCCCATAAATTCCTGTGTTCTGACTTGTTCATCCCCCAGAAGCACTATTTCCTCTGCAATTAATTCAATAACATGAGCCTCCTCTTCAGCAGCCTTCAACTTAGTGTCAATCAGCCCAAACACAGCAGAATTCCACACTTTTAGCTTCTGTTTCAAAGCTTTCAACTTCATAAGACATCTGAAACTAGCCCACCCTTTGACCTGATATTTCGACCAAGTTCTCTCCACTAAAGATATAAAGATAGGGTGAACAACCCACGCATTGAGGAACCGAAAAGGTCTTGGACCCCAATCTCTTTCATCCTCCATTAGAATTATAGGGCAGTGGTCAGATAGCTGCCTGGAGAGTCCCCATAACTTGACATTGAAATTTTCCAGCCATTCAGGATTAAGCAAGAATCTGTCTATTTGACTCCACTTCTCTCTTGTTTGTGAATTACACCAGGTAAACTTCCTCCCAAGCATTGGAACGTCAATCAATTCTAATTATTCTATCATGGAATTAAAATCCCTCATTCCTCTGTCACGTCTAGAGCACCTAATTCCTTCAGAAATATTTCTTATTTCGTTGAAGTCTCCCCCTATACACCATGGCCCCAAAAAATTATTCTTCAACCGAGTAAAAATATCCCAAACTTCTTGCCTTTTAACCACATCCGATGGACCATACACATTAACCACCACACAATTAAAAGAGGAAAATAAGGTACCCGCCAAGAGGATGAAATTACGATGACCACAGCAAGCCTCTACCTAGAACACCCTCAGATTCCATATACAGAGCAGCCCACCAGTGCGACCTTCTGTATCCACAGCTAAATACTCAAAATTATCCTCATACCAGATAGAGCTAACTACTTCGGAGGTGATTGAAGCAGACTTTGTTTCTTGAATCAACACTAAACTGACTTTCCTTTCTGCTAAGCTTCGTCTAATTTTTCTCCTTTTCACAGGTCTCCCCAAGCCTCTGACATTCCAAGATTGTATCTTCATTGCATTTTGATATATACTCCATAACCACCTTGAGCCTTACAGCTTCAATTAGCTCCATCACCCCTCCGGACCACTCTTCGTTTGTCATTGGCCTCTAATTCCTTTAACTTGCTAAGAACCTCCTCCTCCTTACCACCATAGTCTAGACCCAACACTTTCCCGATCTGGAGTGATGCCACTGCCTCTGAAACTCGTGACCGACCTCTAGTAGACCTTCTGGCCATGGAAAGGGAAATCCCAGCAACAGCAGATTGGAAGACTGCTCCTTTTCCAAGGTTCAACTTAGACTTCATGGATTTCCTACCCCCTTCGTGGTTCCACTACTTTAGAAGACTTTGCCGAGTGCTAGCCTCCCATTTCTCCTTCAGCTTATCCTTACGTACAAGGCCTGTGTGCACCCTCTTATGCAAGGATTTGGGCTTCTCATTTCCATTGACAGATTTACTAAAAGTAGAGAAACATAACTCAGCCCCATTGCATGAGTTTGCAGCCCATTGGGTCGGCCCCTCCTTACTCATAACCAATTAGGCCCTATTCAATGCCACTTCCAGGTTCATTCCTGGTTAATGACCTACAGACCCACTCAAGCTTTTTATAAAGCCTGGAGTGAACACCTCATCATCACCACTACCTCTACCCTCATTGAGTATTTTACCTATCTCTGGCACCCTTTTACAGAGCCTCCTTGCAGAGCCCCCCTCACATGCGGCGCGTTCCTCTGACACTGCCATCATCACTTCTGTCTCCTCCACTACCTAAACCTCCCTCGGTCTTTCTTCCTCCTCCATGTCATTGCTCGAAACTTGAGCTACCTCCCTACCCCCTGCTTCCACCTTACAGCCTTGATCCTCCTTAGCACCCACTTGGACTACCACTTCAGCATCTTCTTCTTCTTGCTTGCTACCTCTATCTACAATGTTCTCATCTTTTTCCTCTGAGTTGTAACTTTCCTCATCATTCCTCATTAAAGATTGACAGATGTAGTGTTCTTTCACTAACTGTGAGATTATGATTTGTTCCTCACAAATCCTTACAGGGTAGATTGCACCTTTGCATTCCAAATTAATTGTGTGATCGATGGTATCCATGCAACTAGTTACAATTTTCACTTTCCCATAGTGGAAAGAGGATAGATTAGTGGTGCTGTCATCCAATGCAAGCACCTCGCCCCACTCTTGACCGATGTTGCAAAAGGTATTACTATTCCACAAGATCAATAGCACCCCATAACAACTTAACCACACCTGCCTCACCTAATCCAATTCCATACTTTCATCCCATTCCACAATCAGCTCACACCACTCTTGAAGCCAGTCCTTCATTAACAATATTTGTTCCTTCATAGCTTCCACTGATTGAAATAATAAAAGTAGCTGTTGTCCACCTCCTGCCAGAACTTTGATATCCCCATAACCCCTCATCTATAACTCTGCCTTAAGATCTTCAATCAAGAGCTGTGATTTTAGTTTTGCCGCAACGCTTTTATACAGCCAACCATTCCTTCCTCTTTGAATCGTAATAGTACGAACCGAGCTAGGTTGAAGGACATTGCCTCTTAACACATCGGCATATGACTTGCTCCCCTGGTGAGTGATATGTGCATATTGGTTACCCTCCTTGTCCCGCCCCTGCTATAGGTGAGGGGCCTTGCTCTGATTGCTCGCATATTCCTTACTAAACTCTGACATCTTTGCCTTTAAAGCTTTGTCATCACACCAAAGTCCATGTGCTTTGGACACATCCATATTTACTGCTACCGGGTAGTTATACCATATAAAACCGAACCTAGACCCTATGGATCGTCTTCTCTTATTTGGGATATTCGCATCCAGCACAACTCCATAGTTGGAGAAGATTTTTGCTAGCCTTTTCACCCCCATAGACTCTGGTATGTCATCCACCAAAACAGAGTATATGTTATTCTCCCTAAAGGGCCCAGCTCCTCTTACCCCAGCTCCTCTACCACCATGTATGCGAACCATCGGTTGCCATCCTCCATTCCTCTACTTGCTGAACTGCCCCACATACACATTACCTGATCGCCATGAACGCCTGAGCTCCCTTATTTTTTGTCTTTTTGTACTTAGTGTTGTATAAGAGAATGATTAGTTTATGTATTTTGATACTTCTTATAATGGAAGAATAAAAGAGCCTACAATTCATTCCCCTTACTCACACCCACTAACAATTGATGCCCCTTCTTAGCCATAAACACCAACGACCGCTACCATTCCCTTTACCCATGACCATCAATTTTTCCCTAGTTGCCACCATCCCCTTAATTTACAACTTCTTTAACCACTAGATTACCAATCCTCTTCATTAGTATCATGTTTGATGATATTAACTAATCTGACTACTGCAACAAATCATAAGAATGACTAGAATCAATTTTATGTGACTAAAAAAAGTAAACTACCTCAATGGGACATTTATATTGTTTTTACGCAAAGGTTTTGAAAATTCATGAAAATTTCTGAGATACTAATTTGTGATTATGATTCAATTTATTTTTAGAATTGTTATTCATTGTTTAAATTGAATCATAATCACAAATCAATATTTCAAAAAATTTCAAGAATTTTCAAGCGAAATGGTTTCTAAAAACTATTCTCAAAAAATTTCAAAATCGTATTCCGTAAACAATTCACTTTTTTAGAAATACCAAAGGTTGTTTTCAAAATTGGAAAGTTATTTTCACACACAAATTTAAATAATATAAAAATGATGAGCATTTTCAAATTTTTGATTTTTTTTAAAAATTAAGAAAAACAAAAACAAAAAATATAAAATAAGAAAATAAAATCACAAAATAGATATGTTCTTGATTTTTCTTCCCTGGTTTTTGGCCCTTTAAAAAAAAAAAAGGCACTCGGTCCAAAAGTCTAAATTATAATTTTGTTTGGCCAAAAGTCCAGATTCTGAAACACTTTGTCTAACACAACAAGTTCAAGCAAAATGACCAAAGTACCCTCTACATATAAAATATACACGAATCAAACCATAAAAATTACACATACACACACACACACTCTCTCTCTCTCTCTCTCTTCCCCACGTTGATGACATTGTCATCACCTCTTCTTCCGCTACTGCCACCATGATTGTTGCGATCAGTACTACCGCTACCACCACCTTTATCGCTTCATCATCTCTTACCGTTCTCATCTGTTGTTTGTTGTTGCCACCACTGAAGGCTTACTTGACCACAAAGATCTACAAATCTGTTTCTTTTTCTTAGATCTATAGATTCATCGCCGTAGCTGCAGATCTGTTGCTCTTCTGAGGCTTTGACAGCGTCAGAATGTGATCTGGTTTACATTCTCATCTGTCGACAATGGAGACGTCGCCGCCTGTTGTCACGACCCAAACCCGCCCCTATAGGTTTAGCATCGTAATCAGCCAATAATCCTAAGATTATCGAAAGCCTCTGAGATGAATTAACAAAATTAGGGGCTAACGGAAGCAAATATATCAAATACAATGTCCATAGAGCTGTATAGACATATATGAGATAGAGAATTTAAAACTTATATTCACATATAAGTAGTGACGTCATAGGTATGTACACAGCGATGTCTTACGTCACTCACTTCAAAACAAAACAGAAAGGGACTTAGCCCAAAATTCTGATTATACAAAAGTCTGGTTCAACGAAAGAAAGAAAAAGATAAAGACAAACATCACGAGCACTACTTGATCATTGAAACACTTGGGAACCTCCTCGGGAGGCACAGTAGCTGGCTTAACAAAATAGAACTCCAGGCCGACAACTTAGGCCTAGTTCCGCACCTGATCACCTACATATATAAATAATATAGTGAGTTAGAGCCTAGTGAATAACAACAGAGTAAAGATTTTAAAAATGATGTCCATCACAGATTCAAAAATCAAAATTTATATCAGAAACATATTCAAACCCACATACTTATATAGATTTCATAAATAGTTATATGTGGTACATCCATTAACTAACAGAATAGATTGGTCGTAAAGACCTACCATAGTCGGTACCGATGACCATATAGGTCAACATTTTTATGCACATATAGCCATAGTATTGTTATCCCTAGGCGAGGGCCACATGAACATAGGCTACGGTATTTTTACCCCCAGGCAAAAGCCACATGCATATTGGCTACGGTATTATTACCCCTAAGCAAGGGCCACGTGCTTATTAGCTACAATATTGTTACCCTCAAGCGAGAGCCACATGAACATAAGCCACAATATTGTTACCCCCGGGTGAGGGCCATGTGAACTATGGATGCCATAAATACATTTCAAAAATAGAACAATCTTTCATCTATGCTGAAAATATCATTTCAAAAAACATATCATATCATATTGTTTAGAAAATACTTAAATTCAAACATAGTTTTACAGAGTCATTACTCACAAATAAGTCCAATAGAAGTAGGACAGATAACTTGAACAGAATAGACTAATCAAGCGGGCGATAACACGTGGCCTACACAGACACATAACATATACACATTGGACATACGTCTCAAAGGTGTTTAACTTATCATTCTACTTCCTTAGCGTATGTTTGTAACTTAAACATGGCCTAGGAATGCCTTAGATGTAATAAGGATGTAAAAATGCACATTGGAACACTTAACCAAATTTTTGAAAACAAGGCAGTTCACTCGAGCGACCAAATTTAGTCACTCGAGCGGTCTATAAAGTCTACAAAAGTATTGGATGCTTGATTTTCACACTCGATGGTCACTCGACAGTCGCTCGAGCCAAGGACTGGATGCTCGATTTTCATGCTCGACGGTCACTCGAGCCAAGTACTAAAAATAAAGGGTGGTCACTCAAGCACACAATTAGTCGTTCAAGCGCACAATCGGTTGCTTGGGCCACCATGCAATTGTCTGCAAAACTACTTGGAGCTCTCATTTCACGCTTGAGCCAACTTTTGGTCCCTCAAGCCGAGGTTCAAAACAAAAGGTGGTTGCTCAAGCACAACTTTTGCCACTTGAGCCAACCTTCAAACTCTGCAAAACTTCTGAAGCTTGAATTTTACACTTGAGCAAAGTAATCGTCGTTCAAGCGATCACGCCGAATTCTGGAATTTTTAGATTGTTCTACAAGCTTTAAAACTCAAACTCAAAACTTCAGAACACATTCTTTTGAGCCAAAACTTGAGAAAACATTTGTAAACTTATAAAACCTCATGAATTAAAAATCATTTTGCAAATTCAAAGCCCAAAAGCAAGTCAATTGTGCAAAACTAAACTTGAAACTTGAGATGTAACACATGTAAGAATTTACATGCTATCCTTCATTCCAAAACATGAACTATTGAGGTAAAATGATGTAAAACATGATGAATACTAAAAACAAAGCTAAGATTGGCACATACATATGTAAATTCTTTAAAAACAACTTCAAAATGTCATGATATGTACATGCATGCATAAACTGATCTCAAGATTACATTCTAAGCTCAATTCTTATATTTAATTTCTAAATTCTCTTGAATTCTAACATTTAGTGAGTCAAATTCAAAAGTGAGAGTTGAATTTCTTACTTACTCTCTTCAATTAAACTCTAAGTTGATAGTTCTTGAGCTAGCAAGCCAATTTCCTTCAATCCTATCCCAATTCTCCTTTGCCAAGCTTGAATTCAATCTTTTATTGTTTTTCTATCCCTCCCTCACATTTTATAAGCTCAAGGAAGATGAGTAAGGGTGTACTAGAAGAGTCTTGTAACAACCCCGACCTCTGATTAACGTTAACCCATGATTAAATAAGCCTGATAAGTAATTAAGATGAAATCCTAAGTTAATTACTTGTGAATTACATTATTTGTGTTTATATCTGTCTAATGTAGAAATATCTTTTTGTGTTTCTATTTTGGTTTAAGAATTGAAGGCCTTATCGGCAACCGATTGCAAAATTGGCTTGATTTATGTGTTATTCAGGATCTTTAGAAAATTATGGTAGGCTTAATTAAAATTCGGTTCAAAACGATTTAATTAGAATATTTTAATGTCCAATTGATTAGCCTAATCAAAAATTAATTAATCCTCTAACTAAGCCTATATAAGGGCAATATAACTCTTGATTTCTCTTACTCATCACTTCATTTACACTTTGAGACCCAAAACGTGAGAGAGAGTGAGAGGCTAAGAAACTTGAGATCAAACTTGAGGTAGAGAGCGTCATTGCTTAGAGACGAAGGAATTGCTCAACATTACATCTAAATCTTAAGAGATTGAGAAGTTAAAGTGAGAATTCAAGCCTTAGGTCTTGCTTTTGGGTTGGTAAATTCATGGATTCATGAGAATTCAGTGGATTAATATAAGTGTTAGACTAGAATGAAGCAATATTGATCATACCGTGCTTGCATGTTCATGTTCATCATAGTTTGAATTGAAATTTCAAAGAATTGGTCATTGCATGTGTTCATTCTATCTTTGTTTTGAGATTCATCTTGTTTTATATCATGTTATACCAAATGATCATGTTTTGGAAGCCTCAAAGCCAATCATCACATGCATGTTATGTTTTCAAAGATTTGAGTTTAGTTTTGAACAATTGGCAAACTTTTGGGACTTGATTTTGTAAAATGATTTAAAATCCACCATGTTTTATCCATTTACAATTATTTTCTCAAGTTTCCTCAAGTTTTTGACCCAAAAGATCATGATTTGCAACTTTGGAATTGAGTTTTGCACTTGGCAGAGCAATCTGGAATTTCCAGATTCTACCTCTCCGCTCGAGCGACAAATCCTGCGCTCAAGCGACCACTCTATGATCTTGCACTTCCGCTCGAGCGACCAAAAGTTAGCTCAAGCGTGAAATGCAAGCTCCCAGAAGTTTCATGTTTTTGTAGATCACTCGAGTGACAAGAGTTGCACATGAGCGAGGAACTAAGTCTCATACTCAAACAACCATCAAGCAGCCGTCAAGCGAAAAAAATACACAACCAGTACTTTTTCAAAGTTTGCAAACCGCTCGAGCAAAAGAAGTTGCGCTCGAGCGTCCCCTCACATGTTTATGTGTCCGCTCGAGCGGGACCCCTATTTTCAACAAGTTTTGTTAAAGGTTCCAAAGTGCATTTTAGCATCCACATTGCATCCTAGACATTCTTAGGTCATGATTAAGACTCAATAAGAGGTTAAGACCTAGAAACACACTAAGAATGAGACGAAAGAAGTTGTGTACCCAACGAGTGTATGTTTCATTATGTGTTTCTGTTATGTGTATATAGGTCATGCGCCACAAGTTATCTGATTTGTTTGTTCTGTAAGTGGAGTCATCTATGAGTAATAACTTAGTAAAGCTATGTTCAAGTTAAATTATTTTTGTATATAGAATAAGATCTATTCTATAAACTGCTACATTTTGTACTATGAATGATTGTGCAACCCTGACAAATATTTGTGGCATTAATGCTATGATTCAAGTATGCTATATGTACCTGAACCGGAGGTTCCTTATAGAATTGACAAGTTACCTGTACCTGGCTGGAGGTTCCTATATGGAACTAACAAGTTATCCATTCCCAGTCCGGAGGTTTCTCTACGGAACTAAAAAGTATGATCTATGATGCTCTGTATATGATCTGTTAGCGCTAACGGATGTACCAAGGACAATTAAGCATGAACTCTGATTTATATATATGCTCTGAACAAGAATACGAATATGAATCTATCTTCGACATGAACTTTGGTTTTTGAATTGTTTTTGGGACATCATTCATTTAACCCTTTACTCTGTTATTATTCACTAGGCTTTCGCTCACTGTTATTATTATGTATGTAGGTGAGCAAGTGCGTGATTGGGCTTAAGATGATACTTGAAGAGTTTTGTGCTTTTCAGCCACCCTTTTGTGCCTTCCGAGGAGGTTCTGGATTAAGTCAAATCTTGTGCCATGTTTTGTGAATGTTTAAGGCTTTGTTTCTTTGGGTTTACAAACAAAAATATCTATTATATGTGTACATGGGGTGACGTGTAACTACTGTACCTTTATGACGTCGTATGTATGCTTATAAAATTTAAGATTATCTGTCCCATATATGTCTGCACAACTCGATGGACTATGTATGTTTTTATATATCTACTTCTGCAGCCCCTAATCATATGTTATTCTGTTCAGAGGCCTTAGGTAATTCAAGGATTATTGTCCGGTTATGACGCTAAACCTACAGAGGCGGGTTTGGGTCTTGACAGAGTGGTATCAGAGCGTGTGTTCTACCGTACACACGAGTCCATACGAGCTTAGGATGTCCTAGTAAAAGTTGGGGTATTCTATCTGCATATATGAGTGTATGCTCATTAAAAGTGAAGACTAAATTTGACCATGTCCACATGACATTGAAACGAATGATCTGAATATTGTGAAAAAGACTATCTACCTATGTTTAAAGTGCTCTGTTTGTCTATAGCAAATAGAAAATACAAGAAGTGATAGAATAGCTGAATCATCTGATGCTCGAATGAGCTGCATGGAACAAATGCTTACAGCTTTAACTGAGGCAATGACTCAGCAACAGAGGCAATAACCTTTACTTCTCCCACATCTGCTAATATAAGTTGAACCGGATAACAACAATATAATTAACTTAACTCAGAAGTTTATGAAGATGAAACCGCCAACTTTCTTAGATGGTATTGAACCATTAAAGGCAGAAACATGGTTGCTTGAAATGGAAAATTTATTTGAAGTGTTTCCTTGTTCTGAAATTCAGAAAATTCTTTTGGCCACCTACACTTTAAAAGACGAAGCCTGGAGATGGTGGTTGCTAATCCGAAGTAATAATGGAAATATGACATGGGCTCGATTCAATGAGATCTTCTATGACAAATACTTTCCTCAATGTTTCAAAGATTGAAAAGTGTCAAAATTCCAAGAACTCAAACAAGGCAGGATGTCAGTAGCCGAATATGAGGCCACGTTTATTGAGTTTGCTCGATTTGCTCCACATATGGTGGATACTGATTACAAGAAAGCACGAAAATTTGAAGGCGGTTTGGATTTGGAAGTGTTTGACGAAGAAGACGTTTTGAAATTGCTTACCTATGTGAAAGTTTCAGACAGAGCAATAATGGCAGAAGCTACCCTAGCAGCAATGAAATTAGCCAAGGCATTAACAGCAGAATAGAGAAGCAAAAGGTCTAGGTCTAATTTTTGAAAAGGTCGTTCATTCTTTACAAACAAAAAGCAAAATATCGGATCTTCAAGCAGTACATGCCAAAGAAATGGTTCTATGTCAATCTATTTAGAATGTGGAAGGAAGCATAAAGGCACGTGTCACCATGCATCGGGTGCGTGTTTCAGGTGTGGCAAGACTGGTCACATGATTAAAGACTGTTCGATGAGGTTCGACAATACTAACCATCTTGCAACAAGTTTAGCCGGATCTACTCCTGTAACGAGGGCAAATGCAAGAACAAATGCTAGAGGTAATACTGAGAATGAAACGCTAAGGTAAGGAAGAGTGTTTGCACTAATGCCTGGGGATGCACAGAATACTGAGTCAATGTTGTCAGGTATAATCTTTATCTGGAGGTATAATCACTATCTGGAGGTTAATAAATAACATTTTTGATTTTATATATCCTTTACACATAAAATTTTAATCAATATTTATTGGAGGGGAATTTACTAAAAAATCATCTTTCAATTATTTGTATGTCAATTAGTTCATAAGATATATTCTTATACTTCAATAAATCTTATTATTTTGGATATTTGATCTATCAAATCTTAATTATCATATTACAGGTATTTTATAAATAATTTTACCCTCACAAATATTTTTTTAACCCTTGACAACTTATTGATGGGAATATTCATATTAAATAATTTTGACAATGTGAATGTTCACATCATTGAACATTCATATTGTCAATATGAATATTAATGTGTATTTCACCCTATTATTTTTAAGGATATTTGGTAGTTATGCCACCTATAAAACTTATTAGAATATAAAAAAATAATTTAAATTAAATGAAATATAAATAGATAAATAGAGATTTATGAATGGTGATTAATATTTTTAAAAGCAAAAATGTTTAAGAGTTCTAATTTGTGAACTCTAATAACTCTAATATATATATGAAGTCAATCTAATGTGATGTTTCGGCCTTTTTTTTTTTTTTTTTACTTTCCATTTTACTAGAGCTCAATTAGAATCTTAATTTTAGAGGGATGTATCATTATTGTTTTAAAAAATAAAATTTAATGCTTGTTTGGCATGTGCTATTTGAATCACATCACCTCTCTATTATATCACTTCAAATTTAATTTATATTTTATATTTTTTTTATAAAAAATTAAAAATATATATTAATCTAACACTTACAATCCTTTAAATTAAAAAAGTTTAAAGAAAAAATTGTCCAAATGAGAAAAAAAAGTAGCGGGTGGAGGGGATCGGACTATAGCGGCATGGAAAAGCGTGTCGGCCGGGTCTTGGGGGATCATTGCTCAACACATGGGGACTCCCGCCAAAAAAATTCCAAGTTACATTTAAGACTGTCCAGACACGTGGGACACAGTCCACACGTGTAGTAAACACTGTTTTTGTCTTTCTCTTCCTTTTTGATCGGCGTCTTTCTCTTCCTTATACATACGTAAAATTATCAGTCTCGTTTGTAAATAGATTATTTTAATAATTTTTTAATTTTTTATTTAAAATATAAAATAAAAAAATTAATATATTTAAAATGACCTTTTAGTTTTTTTATAAAAAAAAATATGTACAAAGTATAAAGAAAATGAAAATTTTAAGTTTTTTGTATAGGTTATAGACTTTTTGATTTTTTTTCATAACTTTTTTGGCTTTTAGGTTAAAACAGGCACACCCCAACGAGGTGTTAGAGCTCGTTTAGAATGTGGATTGACTTTTTGATTATTTTAACCTGGGGTTATAAAGTCTCGTTTGGAATAGATTTTTTTAGATTTTTAGACTTTTATGAGAGAAAAATAAAAGATTATGAATTGAATGTGACATTTTGTTCTACTTGACTAAAATAACCTATTTTGTCCATATAGCTATTTTAGGCCTCGTTTGGCAAGAGGTTATTTTAACCAAAAAGTCAAAAAGTTATTAAAAAAGTCAAAAAACCAACAACCCATATCAAAAAGTCAAATATTCTCTTTTCTCTCTACTTTTTGCACATCTTTTCGTAAAAAGTCAAAAGTCATTCCAAACATACTAATTTTTTTTACATCACATTTTAGCCAAATAGTCAAAAAGTTACTAAATTAGCTTGTTTCCAAATGAGGCCTTAGTCCAAAGTTTTCCCAAACAAGCTCTTAGTATTCTAAGGACATCACATAGAAGTGTTTCTCACCAATCACCATACATCATATTTTATACTGTTTCTCAATCAATTAATATAAAATTATAATATTTCACTTTTTATATCAATCATAATCAGTGGCGGAGCCAGGAAATTAGATTAGAGGGGGCACTTATAATAATTTTTACAAAAATATTTCACCCAAATTTTTATAATTGATTTCAAGAAATATCAAAAAAAAAATAATCAGTATATTTGGTTTCAGTTTTCTGAATTTAGTTTTTTAAAAATTGATTTTTTTTAATTTTTGTATTTTTTTGTTTGTAGTAAATATTTTTTGAATTTTAAGTAATTTTTTTACCTTTTTAGATGCACCTTACTTAGATATATCTAAATGGTAAAATATTTGTGAAAAAATATTTTATTTAATTTAATAAATACACAAAAATACAAAAAATATACTGAATTTTCCTCATATTTTTGTATTTTTTGGTATTTAATATATTTTTTAAATATTTTTTTCACAAATATTATACGTTTAAGTGTCTTTATGTTAGGTGTGTCTAAAAATTTTAAAAAAAATTCTTAAAGTATTAAAAAAATTCATTGAAAACATTAAAATACTAAAAATAAAAAAATAGAATTTTCTGAAAACTGGAAACAAACAAGCTGAATGTTATTTGTAACTAATGTATCATAGACAATAAAAAAATATGAATATAAGCCTTAAAATAAATTATATAATAATAAATTTTTTTTGATACAAAATTTGATTAAAAACTCAATATAATAGTAATACCACGTCATCATTGATATGTGATATCACCTATTAATGGTAAATAAACACATAGAAAGTGAACCTCATATGTCAAATGTAACTAACAATCCAATAAATTTCATATATTTGTAGTGAAATTATTTATACTTGTATATCACTAATAATGACATCGCCGTTACATTAAAAAAATTTCATAGCTAATGTGGTTTATTTATAGTAGTATCTTCATTTTCAATCAAAATAACCATTATTGTTCTTATAATTTTAAAAATGTCACTGACATTTCACTCTAATAATATTTTTATAATTTTTTATTTAAAATATTTTCTCTATATTAAAAAAAAAAAAAACCAAAATCCAGGGGGGCACGTGACCCCCCTGGGCCCGTGCTCCCTCCGCCCCTGATCATAATATTTTTAAACCATCACTTGACCTTGCCGAGGATCACCAAATAACTATTCTTGATACGCACTATGAGTGTTTAGGAAGTTGTTATTTTAATAAGATATTTTAATTTTTGGCTATTTTAAGACCATCTCCAACGCTTTAGCAAATTTGATATCAAATTCAAATTTTGATGAAAACGGTACTATTCATGGCTCCAACCGTTCACCAAACCTGATACCAAAATGAGATTTCATCAAAACTTTCATCAGATCGACGACGAAGTAATGAATTCATCAAAACACTGTTCCTGACCGTTGGAAAGAGGAGCCGGTTGACCAACCGGTTGTCCGGCCGGTTGACCAACTGGTCAACCAGTGAAAGGTTCAAACAGTTCAAAGAAAAGAAGTTCAAACCGTAAAAAAAAAAAAAAAAAGAAATTACCTGACCGGTCGATCGGCCGGTCGACCACCTGGTCGTCCCGGAAAAAGTTCAAAAAGTTCAAAAAATTCAAAAAAAAAAAAAAAAAAAAATTTTTTTTTTTGGCCTAACCGGTCAACTGGCCGGTCGACCACCCGGTTGTCCTGGGACACATTTGGTGAAAGGTGAACCGTTGGAGCATCTGTTAAAAAATTTGGTGAAATGGGTCATTTTTTACTCAAATTTAATGAAAAATTTGAGTCACCGTTGGAGATGCTCTAATAAGTTAAAATTTTTGTATTTAAAAAAATAATTTAAAATTTTTATAGTTAGATTTGATATTTGTGAAAGAAAAAATCAACCGAAAAAATCTCACCCACTATAGCAGTGTGGTTTCATGTTTTGTAGTTTTGCGAGACTAGTAGTAGTAGTGCTAGTTTAGTTTTTGCAAGCTTGATATCATAATTAAAGCGTGTGAGTGTTAGTGTTCGTGTGAGGAACTGTTGGTTTTGTGGCACAAAACAAAGCTAGAACCAAAGTTTGAATATATGGACGTATTTGTATCATTTGAAAAAACAAAACAAAATCCCATCGATTGACAACACATCACTGACTGTCTTATGATTTTGAGTCCCATCGATTGATTTGACGTTTGACTAGTCATTTCAATCCCCACCCCTCCCATCACTAAGACAGTTATATGATGATATTAGGGCAAGACTTGATATGGATAGAAAAAACAACAATGCTTCCGACCTTCAGTGGGGGTGACTCCAGTGGCATCTCCAGTGATGTGTCAGCCTCTCATTGATTGAAAACGAAAAAAAAAAAAAAGGCAATTTTTTTGGACCAATCACTGCCGACTTCCAGCACTTCCACTGGGGTCCGAAGCTTTATTCTAGAAAAAATAAGATTTATAATTTTGTATTTGATATTTTGAAAATAATAATAGATATAACAATTTCTGATTGGTCAAACAGTCACAGGACCATGTTGTACTTAGAATACGAAATAAATTTTTCCTCCCTACCCCTTTCATCCTTTTCTCTCTCTTTGACTTGTTTGGAAATTAGATTAAAAGTTATATTTTTAAATTTTTTGACTTTTTATAAAAAAAAAAATTTGTAAAAAATTAGAGAGGAGATAATATTCAAAAAAATTCAAAAAATTAGTTATAATCATGTTCACAAAATAAGCCTTGGTATACTATGGCATGTTTGGCATAGCACATTATTTTATTTGGATCACAATAATTTTATTTTGGTCATATTATCTTACTATCACATCACTTTAAACTCAACTTATATTTTATATTTTGTTCTAAAAAGTTAAAAAATATACTAATCTAACACATGCCAAACACCCTCTATGGATGTGTTTGTTTAGAGGGATTGAAGGGAGGATTGGATACAATGCCCATTGGATCATGGAGTCTATTAGTTGCAAATTCGCAAGGCTGGATTAGGAGTACTGTGGGATAACTATCTTATGAGATTAAATGGTGAAATAACATATTTGCCCTTCAAATATTTCATAAAATTAAATAAAATTTTAATGTTTCAATTTAAAAATAAAATGATTTTATTTAATTTTTATTGATATTTTATTTATTTAATTTTTTAAAATAAATTTGTGTAGATGTTTTGTTGATATTTTATTTAATTTCATTATTTAAATTTTTATTGATTTTTTATTTAATAATTATTATTTTTTAAAATAAATTTTAAATAAATTTATTTTAAAATAACACAAATTTTTATTGATATTTTATTTATTTAATTTTTAAAACTAAATTTATTTATTTTTTTAAAAAATAAAATAATTTTTATTTAATCTAACCCCAAAAAATTAAAATATTAAATACATGTTTAATATTGATATTATTTAATAAACAATTTAAAATGGCAAATTTGTCTTTTGAACATTTATTCTTCTTCATAATATCTCAAAGAAATATTTAATAAAATAGTCATTTCCTTACATCTAATCCTATAACTAAATAAAACATGGGATACATATCCTATCGGAAAATATCTCGTAGCTCAAATTTTGTGGTTCAAAATTAGCTCAAATGGCCAAAACGACGTAGTTTTGGCTATTTTTATGTTGTTCTATATTCAAAACGACGTCGTTTTGGCTATTTGAGCCACTTTTGAGTCACAAAATTTGAGCTACGTAGCATTGTCGCTAAGATTATGTATTATAAGATTAATAGTCCAATAAATTACAATCCCTCGTTATTATTACGGAAAATATGCGATTCCCCACAAGTAAATCAATCAATGGGAATAAAAAACTAATGCGGAAAAATTAAATCAAAAGCAACACAAAATTTTACGTGATTCCCTCAATGTAAGGTACGTCCACGCGATCGAAATCCGATTCCACTATCAACCAAAACATTTCCAAACGATTACAAACGAGACACGAATGGTCTCACAAACCATCATTAGGTGAATTCCAAATAATTACAAATAAACAAGAGGAAAGATCTCACCAAATAGATAGACAAAAATCTTCAGAACCAGAGCTGTAGAAGACCTAAAATAATGAACCAAATCAACTTTACCAAAGCAATCAAAATGCACACGTACAATGCTTCACAAGATCAAAAAACCGAAGCACAGGAGCAGAAAAGTAGCACTTCTCACTCACCCAAGTTGACTCCACCGAATTGATTCAATCAATATCAATACTAAGACAAGGCTTCGGCTCCACTTCGGAACACACAAAACAATATATATATATATATTGAATCTTGGATTTTGAAATCAAATCCTAATTGTTACCAAATTAAATTAGATCTCTAAAAATTAGATTAAACCAAACCAAATTAAAATTCTTTAACAAACCAATTGGGTGTCAAACTCCAATAAAGAGATATACCCTAACAATTCTCCCCCTATCGACTTAGGTGGAGACATCAACCATACCCGCCAAAGTTCGACACTTTAAATATTTTTCCCTCGACAAAGTCTTAGTCAACATATCCGAAATATTATCATCTGTGTGAACTTTTTTGAGTTGCAACAATTTTGAATCTAACACATCATGAATCCAATAGTATCTCACATCAATGTGTTTCGATCTCGAATGAAAAGTAGAATTTTTGCTCAAGTGAATAGCACTTTGACTATCACAATAAAGCAAATATTTTTCTTGCTTCAAACCCAACTCTTGCAAAAATTTCTTCAACCATAACTCTTCTTTGCAAGCTTTCGTAATGGCAATAAATTCAGCTTCGGTAGTTAAGAGAATAACACATTTTTGTAATTTAGATTGCCATGCCACAGCTCCCCTTACAAAAGTCATCAAATACCCCGTAGTGGATTTTCTAGAATCAACATCACCGGCCATGTCAGAATCTGTGAACCCATCAAGCATCGGTTTACCATCCCCAAAACACAAACACACTTTCGAAGTCCCTTGAAGATACCTTAGAATCCATTTTACCGTTGCCCAATGTTCTTTACCCAGATTAGCGAGAAAACGACTCACCACACCAATAGCGTGAGCAATATCCGGCCTTGTACAAACCATGGCGTACATCAAAGAACCAACTGCTGAAGCATAATGAACTTTCAACATCTCTTCCTTGTCTTTCTCACTTAGTAGGACATTGATTCGAACTAAACTTGAAGTGACCTGCAAGTGGACAACCAACCGGCTTTGCTTTATTCATGTTGAACCTCTCAAGAACTTTCTAATGTAGCTTTCTTGAGACAACTAAATCAGCCCCTCTTTGCGATCACGAACAATTTTCATACAAAGTATTTGCTTTGCCGGCCCCAAATCTTTCATAGCAAAAGACTTGCTCAACTCCAATTTCAAACTGTTAATCATGGCAGAATCTGGACCCACAATTAATATGTCATCAACATAAAGCAAAAGAATTAATAAATTTGCAATCCGAAAATTTTTCACAAATACACAATGGTCTGAAGTGGTTTTAGAAAAACCATTATTCATCATGAAAGAGTCAAATTTTTTGTACCATTGCCGTGGGGCTTGCTTGAGGCCATACAAACTTTTCTTCAATTTGAAAACAAATTTCTCTTTCCCTTTCTTCACAAAACCTTCCAGTTACTCCATGTAAATTTCTTCTTGAAGATTCACCGTGAAGAAATGCGGTCTTCACATCAAGTTGTTCAACTTCAAGGTCCATACTTGCAGCCATGCCAAGTACAACCCGAATAGAAGACATCTTCATAACTAGCGAGAAAATTTCATCAAAGTCAATGCCTTTCTTTTGCCCAAAGCCTTTCACAACAAGACATGCCTTGTACCTCAGATTCTTGCCATCATTCTTCAATTTGAAAACCCACTTATTTTTCAAAATTTTCCTTTCTTTAGGCAATTTCACTAAATCATAAGTTTGGTTTTCAAGCAAGGAATTCATCTCATCTTCCAGTGGCCTTTTCCCAATCATCTTTCTTTGCATGCTCAATTGCTTCTTGGTAGCTCTTAGGTTCCCCTTGATTGGAAATCAACACAAACTCATTGGGAGGATACTTTCTTGAAGGTTGTCGGTCCCTTGTAGATTTCCTCAACTCAAGTTGTAGTGGTAGTTCTTGAGTTGGATGCTCTTCCTTAATTTCGGACTCAACTTCATTAGGATTAGAACCATCCTCCACATCTCCAATAGGTGGCTGCACATCTCTCCCATTTTCATCATCAACTGAAGATGAAGGAGATAGATCCATGTCAATGAGATCACTAGTTTTTGGCTCCAGGTTCATCACCTTTGCCAAAGTCTTCAATTGTTTGGTCTTCAAGAAACACAACATCACGGGTTCGAATAACTTTCTTGTCGACCGGATCCCACAATCTATAACCAAATTCATCACGCCCATAGCCAAGAAAAATACATTATCTTAACTTACTATCAAGCTTGGACCTCTCATCCTTTGGAATGTGAATAAAAGTTCGGACAACCAAACACTCTCAAGTGTTCATAAGACACATCTTTATCGGTCCAAACTCTTTCTAGAACATCACCATTCAAAGGATAGGAAGGAGACAAATTGATCACGTCAACCACTGTCTTCATTGCCTCACCCCAAAAGAATCTTGGCAATTTAACTTATGAAAGAAAACACCTTGTTCTTTCCACAATGGTGCGATTCATCCTTTCGGCAACGCCATTTTGTTAAGGAATCTTCTTAACTGTCTATTGGTGCCGAATACCTTGGCTGTCTCAATACTCACCAAATGGCCCAATGTATTCACCACCATTATCTGATCGGATGCACTTCAATTTCTATCATGTTTCTCTTTCAACCATGGCCTGAAAATGCTTAAATACTTCTAGAACTTGATCTTTAGATTTTTAGTAGAAAAGCCCAAACTTTCCTTGAATAATCATCAATGAAAGTAACAAAATAAAGTGCACCATTATGTGTTCTAACTTTTAAAGGACCACAAATATCCGAATGAATCAACTCCAAAACATTTTTTTTTAGAAGCAACATTTTTTTGAAAAGAAACTCTATGTTGTTTACCCGCCAAACAATGAACACAAGTTTTAAGATGTGTACCTTTTAAACCGGGTAGAAGCACTTTCTTGAACAAAGCTTGCAGCCCCTTTTCACTTATGTGCCCAAGCCGCTTGTGCCACAATTCGGTAGAAGTATCATCTTCAAGTGCATTGACAATACCTTTACAAATTTTTCCTTGCATCGAATAAAGTGTATGAGTCTTTTTGCACTTAGCTACCACCAAAGAACCCTTTGTAAGCTTCCATATTCCATCACCAAATTTGTTGTTGTATCCTTATTGATTTCACATTTCATTCACATTTCATTTCATATTAGACGTGTTTACACTTCTAGTTTAATTCAGATGCAGTCACATGTTTCCTTACTTTCATGCGTTCAAGTTCACAAAGATTCCACATTCGGTATTTGAAATTCTCATGACATGTTATTCCACTTAACTCATAGATTCATTTCAATTCGTTTTCAGTTCAAATATGTTCATACACTTAAATATTATAATACATTGTCCCTATTTCATTTCTAGGACATCCTATAGCTCATATGGACACGTGTGTGCGGTATAACTCGTGCTTTGATACCACTTTGTCACGACCCAAACCCGTCCCTATAGGTTTAGCGTCGTAACTGGCCAGTAATCCTTGGATTACCGAAGGCCTCTGAACAGATAAGCATATGATAAGGGGTTAGCGGAAGCAATAGTATATAAATATAAATGTCCAATGAGCTGTGTTGACTTACATGAAACATAATATTTAAAACTTTATATACACAACCATAGTCAACCACACATTATATTATACCACACACATTACAGTATCTTAAGTACAAGCCAACATAATTAAAATAAAGTCCCATGCATAAACAGAATTAATCAACACTTGAACCCAAGACACTTCGGGAAGCTCCTCGTGAGACACAAAGGTTGGCTGACAACAGAACAGAACTCTAGGCAAAAGCCTTTAGGCCTGAACTCCAAAATGCTCACCTAAATACATATATATACAAACAGTGAGCTATAGCCCAGTGAATAACGTTAAGGTAAAGGGGTTAGTGAACGAATTTCGAAACATTTTATATGTATATAACAGATCCTAGCATAATCATAGTCATCTCATATCAGAACATAATAATGGCATATCCCATAGAACATATCTAACATATTACATAACGTCTTTCGACTAGAGTAACCGGTCCCAGACACCGATTAAACACATATCACCACAATGAAGTGGCTAACAAGATCTCATAAATATCATGGACCCGCATTTTCATGTCGTCCCCCATGACTTGGGACTATCTATGGATGTCATAATAGATTTCAAACTTGGAATGTTCGTTCACAGAAGTATATATCATTTCAGAAAACATAACATATCATATCTCGTTTGGAACATAATTTCATATAAACGTATCTTTACGATAACATTACTCACAAGTGGTTCCGTAGGTGGTCAATTAATTCTCGAACGTTGACCTACAATCACAAAAGCACATAACACAACATATCTTTTCATTACACATTCAAGTGGCCAATACGGCTTAGCTTACATTACGTTGGTTCATGTTCATTCTTATCACATGGCTTAGAACACACACACACCCTTGCATTCTCTTAACTTAACACATTCATTCATTAGTGTGTTTCTAACCCATAACCTCATTACTATAGCTTAATTAAGGCTTAGGAATGCCTAAGATGCAATGAGGATGTCAAAACATGCCTTTGAACACTTAGGTAAAATTTCAGAATTTTAGGTCCCTCGCTCGAGCGTAGATTTCCTCGCTCGAGCGGACATGCAGAAATGAAACTCCGCTCAAGCGTAGACTTCCTCACTCGAGCGGACATGCAAAACAATGTGAACTGTCGCTCGAGTGCACATACCTTCGCTTGAGCGATCTGCAAATGGTATGAAACTTCTGGGAGCTCGCAATTCACGCTCGAGCGGACTTTTGGTCGCTCGAGCGGAGTGCAGAGTGGTCGCTCGAGCGATAAACCCTTCGCTCGAGCGTAGATGCAATTTCTGGAATTTCCAGATTGCATTTCCAAGTTCAAAACTCGAGTTTAACCATCCAAAATACCTCTCTTGGGCCCCAAAACTTGGAATAACAAAGTAAACTTGTAAAACATGAAGAATTATGGATCATTTCATAAAATCATGGCCCAAGGGTTTGTTAAAAACTCACATTTTCAACTTGAATCATGAAGAATGTTTATGAACACAACATGCAAGGATTTCTATGAATTCAAACCCTCCAAAACATAATTAAACTTGATAATTTGATGGAAAACAAGATGAACTCGTGGATTAAAGCAATAATATGAACATGCATGCAAGAATCTCCATGAAAACAACTTGAAACTTCATAATATGCACATGCATGCATGATTTAGTTCACTATTCAACTCCTCTAACTTAAATCTTGACTTTAAACCTCAAATCTTCATGAACTATGCAAGATAACACTAAAATACATAAATAGAGGGATGAATATTCAACCTTAGGTCTTCAATTCAAAGTCTAGAGGCTCAATTTTGTAGAACTCCTTCAATCTTCCAATTCTCTAAGCAATGTTCTTGAAGAAGCTAACTCGTCCTATTTCCCTCTCTCTCTAGTCGGTTCTAACTCACAAAATGGCTGACAAAATGGCTCAAAGTGTTTATGTATGAAGTGGGCCACTAGGGTGGCAAAAAGGTGAATAAGTCCAACTCTAGACATTTAACTTAATTAATCTAATTTTAGTCATACCAAATCACATTTTACTTAAATATACCATTAAATCACATAATTCCTAATGATCATTAAACACTAATCGATTTCAGATTTGGCCGCCGATAAGGCCTTCATTTACAGTTTAAACCATAAAACATGAACAAGTAATTTAACAGTCAACAGATAGACAGCCAGATATTATGCAATTAACACATTAACCCCGTTATTCATTTTATCCACTCGGTTAACTTCCTTAATTACTGATTAGTGGCTAGTTACGAATTGGGGTTATTACATCTAGCTTCCTAGTAGAGATCAAATTGAAGCGAATGTCAGGGAACATACCTCACATCTTTAAGTAACAACTTGCAGCCCAAATTTGTTTCCAAGCAAACATCACCCATGCCAATAATCTTGGACAAACCTTCATTACCCATTCGAACAGAACCATAATCTCCTTCGGTATAGGTAGTGAAAAAATCAACTCGAGAAGTCACATAAAAAGAAGCACCGGAATCAATCACCCAATTACTCTCTTAGCCCACAAAATTGATACAATCATCTTCACAAACGGCCATGAGATCATCAGTAGTAATTGCCGTTATGTCTTCTTACTTCTTATCCACACTTTTGTCATGCATTTTCTCTTGGTTCTCGAGCTTTCGGCATTCCCGCTTCATGTGCCCTTTCTCATGGCAATAATAGCACTCAATGTCTTTCTTTGAAAAAGAACCATCTCTTGATTTGTCACGGCTTTGATCACGACCATGAGGAGTCTTACTCATCCCCCTTGTTTTGTTTCGGCCTCTCACAACAAATGCTTCTAAATGAGAGGAACCCGCTGATTTTCTTCTAGTTTTTTCATTTAACAAGCTACTAGTGACTTGGCCCATTGTGACAACTCCATCGGGTGCCGAATTACTAACTGTCACAACCAAAGTCTCCTAACTTTCGGGCAAGGAACTAAGTAGCATCAATGCCTGCAACTCATCATCAAAAATAATTTTCATAGAAGCAAGTTGGTTAATAATACTCTTTATTTCATTCAAATGTTCTGAAATAGGACTGCCCTCTTTATATTTTAAATTAACCAACTTACGAAACAGAAAAAGCTTTATTTGTGGCTGATTTCCTATCATAAAGGCCCTCTAATTTTTTCTATAAATCATGTGCTGAAGTTTCAGTAGCAACATGATGAAACACACTGTCATCAATCCATTGACGGATAACACCAACGGTTTTTCGATTAAGCCTCTTCCACTCATCACCTTTCATATCATCAGGTTTACCACTATCATCCTCCATAGGCCCATACAAATCTTTACAAAATAATAGGTCCTCCATTTTAGTTTTCCAAGTTATCCAATTACTTCTATTGAAGCTAGACATACGAACCTACATTCCTCTCCATTGATTTACACAAATAAATAGACCCAAATAAACCATAAACTCTAATACCAGTTGTTAGGAAAAATATGTAATTCCCCACAAGTAAATCAATCAATGGGAATAAAAAACTAATGCAGAAAAATTAAATCAAAAGCAACACAAGAATTTTACGTGGTTCCCTCAATGTAAGGTACGTCCACGGGATCGAAATCCGATTCCACTATTAACCAAAACGTTTCCAAACGATTACAAACGAGACATGAATGGTCTTACAAAACCACCATTAGGTGAATTCCAAATAATCACAAATAAACAAGAGGAAAGACATCACCAAATAGATTGACAAAAATCTTCAAAACCAAAGTTATAGAAGACCCGAAGTAACGAACTAAATCAACTTTACCAAAGCAATCAAAATACACACGTACAATGCTTCACAAGATCAAAAAACCGAAGCAACAAACTTCCACACACAGGAGCAGAAAAGTAGCACTTCCCACTCACCCAAATTTGACTCCACCGAATTGATTCAATCAATATCAATATTAAGGGCTAGTTTGGCATGTACTAAATAAGTCAAAAAGTCAAAAAGTCACTATCTTATTTAAGTCACATCATCTTGTTTAAATTAAGCCACTGCAGCGGCTCCACTTCGGAACACACAAAACAATATATATATATATATATATATTAAATTTTGGATTTTGAAATCAAATTCTAATTGTTATCAAATTAAATTAGATCTCTAAAAATTAGATATAATATATTAAAATATATTATACTTAAACCAAATTAAATTAAAATTCTTTAACAAATTAATTGGATTTCAAACTCTAATAAAAAAATATACCCCAACACTTTTCTATAAACATGACCAATATATATTATGTACAGATGTATATCTTTCTATGTGATGTACTATACCAAGGATATAAGACCGGTATATGTAATATATTAATACTAAAGGTCCACTCATTTATATTCATAAATTCATCAACAATAATATCGTGTGGTAGTTGAGCCCACTATTATTAAATGTATAACAAATTAAAAATTAATAAATATCATGATATATTATTATGAATAAAATTATAAATACTTTTTAGAATTTCAAACATTTTTCTATATAATAAGAAAGTAAAAATGTAATTAGGTAGGGCTTTTCTTCAGTACACATTTTTCAATGGAGTGACAAATGTTAAACACCACAAGGGCATGCGTTGTTTACGGTTTGAAGAAATGAGATTGGTTTCAATCCGAGCCACAACATATATGATTGATGCGATCCAGTTTTTAGGTTTGAATGAATTACATCTAGGATTAGAAGTATGAATTTAAATTTCTATTTCCATGTAAATTCGTGATTTACTATTACATAATTAAGTAATTTTTAGATTTTTAGCTTCTTAGAGTTCAGTTTTAAAAGTCACCCCTCTTTGAGTAAACATTTTTTTAGTAGGTTTTCAAAAATTTATATTTGTTTTAAAATTATATTCTGAGAGTAAGAATCTTATATTATGAAAGGTTGGGCCTTGCCTCCAGTCCAAATGGTAGACTGGAGGGTCCAGTCCGACTCATTAGGCCCCTTTTCGATAATCTAAACGATTCACATTTTAAGATTTGTTGATTACATTATCCTTATAAAAAATCATATCAATCGGATAACAGATATTATGAATTCGGATCACTTTTTTGTGAACAGTTAATTTTCTAACCGTTCATTTTTTTCCAAACAAAAGTGATCCGAATACATAGTATCCGTTATCCGATCAACGTGATTTTTTACAAAAATAATATGCTCAATAAATATTAAAATATGAACGGTTCTGATTATCGAAAAGGAGCCCAAAAATAGACCCAATAGGTTGAACTAGACCGGACTATCCCAGATCAAAACTAGAGACTGTCCAGACCCATTATGAAACATTTGCAAGAAGGGGACTAGTATTTTTATAGGAACTTGAGTTTGCTAATTCAATCACATAAGATTCTAGGCAAAAATATCTTAATGTCTTTATTTTACAAAAAACAATCGAGTCATCTTTTGTTAAATGAGGCTTTTTCATAATTTTATGAATTTAATTATAATAAAGTAATAATGTTATGAACATAAATTTTTTTGAAAAAATTACTCATAAATTTTATTTTGATAAATGTTACTCTAGTTAGTCCTGAGTGTTTTTTTTTAAACTATTTAGTCCTTTTCACTTTTGGTATAATATATGTTTTTGATATATTGTGTATGGAGTTTACTATTTTTGCCCATATTGCGATTTCATTTTGATTTTGTCATAGTGTGTGTGTTTAAGGGATGTTGTAATATTACTATTTTCTAAGAGAGGATTTCGTGGACTCTTCTGGAAGTTGTTTCATCATTACCAATTTGGTGTTTAGTTTATAATGTTATATTACATCATGAAAATGGTCACAACATCAGCAACCATTAAACCCAACTCCATTTCCCTTCTGCCATTGACACACACCAATGTATGACAATTCCCAAACCCAAACTCCTCTCCAAATCCAAACCACCAAACATTAAGATTGAACAATGTCAAACACAACCAACATACATGGATACTCAACAATCACACACATGCACAAACTTTACCGCTAACCAAAAACACTCAAACATATTACCGACAATGATCTATCAAACATAGTGGAATAAGAAGTCTGATTATACATACTCGATACCATCGTTCACTAACACAATCAAAGACGTAGATGTTGGGTGATGGTTAACTTCACGGCGCCAACTGTCACGACGCGAATCGTAACGAAGGCAGATAACTTATATAGACCCACTCGATTCAGACGGTTCAATGTTACAACACATCAAATGGAATGTTTTTTTTCTAGGGTTTGGGACAGAAGACAAATGTTAATTAGGGAAACTTCGAATATCAAACTAACATTCCCAAATCATTGAACACAGTAGGAACATTTTACAGGGCAACATTACCATCCCCAACGTTGCCATTAACATCTCTTCTGGAATGATCGACTGGAAGGGAAATCCAAAAAACCATACAGTAAGCTTTTGTACAAAATTGTAAAATCAACATCACCAAAACCTCCATTTTACCTCTATATTTCTTGAAATAATATAGCGGGCCAATGTATAAAAAGGTCTTTACAGTGAAATGAGACTTATTAATCCACAAGAAAAAACACAGGACTAAATGATTTATAAGATGTCAACTTGGGATTTACTGGTGCTTTACCCATTTTTTTTTTACATCTTTAACCTAATACTACTACACTAGGAATGATATTCTCACTTAATTGTCATCTAACCTAATTTGACCAAAAAAACATAGCCTAAGATTTTTATCAAGTTTCTTTATTTTGATTTATTTTGGGAAGTAGAAAAAAAGTCAATTTTTTTGACTATTTCGTTTTTTGTTTTTAGAAAAAACATGCAAAAAATAGAGACGTGATATCATCTAAACATGCTAATAAACCAATAAGCTAACTTTTTTCCCAATTGCTATTTATTTATTTTTAATACTTTTAAGAGTTTCACATACGCACATATATTTCGCACAAGAAATTAAATCCTAGTAACACTAATTATAAATTGGGTAGATTACACTTACCTTCTTTGAGATTTAGAAAAAATACAGTTCGTCACACACTTATGACATAAAATTGAAATAAACAAAAATAAATATTTTAGTAAGAAAGAGATGATAGCATCATTTTTTTTTTCTTTATTCAGATGACTAATGAATTATTGATTAAAAATGAATTATGCATTAAAACTTTAAGAGAAGTTAATATAATTATGTCAAAAGTATAAGACTAACTGCATTTTTTTAAAACTCCGGAGAGGTAAGCATAATTTGCCCTTGTCAATTCTAAGCCAAGAGAGACAAAAAAAAATTAGAACTTTTTCTAACTATGAAATCTACATATTATTAACCAAAAAGGGATTTCTAACACATAAGGTTTCTAAGAGTTTTTTAAGCTCTCAATCTAAATTTCATACTTTTTGGATTTTTAAAAGTTAAAAAAAATCTTTTCTTGGCTACCTCTTATTGAAGCAATAAATAAATAAATAATTATATTACTTTCAAATGGAAAGTATATCAAATCTAAAAAAGATTAAAAAAAATATATACTAATCTATTTCAAAATTTAAATTTGTGGGTGACTAAATGTGAAAAGCGCTCTATTAATTTAAATTTAAAATTTGCACAATATAAATTTAAAATTATAATAATTTATCCCATGATCTATAAGTTCTAAATACAAATTTAAAATTATCATAATTAGCTCATAATTTTTGTATTAAGTAGTAATAAAAGTGACATTGAGATTATTTATATACTAGCATACCACCCGTGCTATGCGTGAGATAAAATAATATATTATTTAATAAAAATATGATAATTATATTTAATTTTTTTATATTATGTAAAATAAAAGTTAAATAGAAATTAACTAATCGAGATTTTCTTAATTGTTTAAAATTAAGAAAATCAAAAAAATTAGTATGAGATATTGATCAAAAGACTTCTCACTAAAAATCTCATTTTGCTTATATAAATGGGATTATAAGTGTAACGCCCCCAAAATAATATCATAAATATATCCACAAACATATATAAACGATAGCATAAATCAGAGTCTTAGTCCTTTTATTACATAAAGTTAAAGAATATAAAGAGTTTAACGTAAATAAATGCTCTATTGACTTATACCTTTCCAAGTCTTGACTTGGTTACAACAAAATGAGCTTCGCTCAATACAAATTTAGCCCCAGGCTATACAAAATAAAACAAAACAAGAAACTCTTACTTTCCAAAGGTCCCTCCAATGTTATTGCCTTGGTGGAGACATGCCATCATTACCTGAAAATGTTATTTCCAAATAAGGTGAGCCACAACCCAGTAGAAATCATCTAACACAGTATATAGAATTTAGCAAAGATATAAGTACACTATGCATATACAACATCAATGATAAAGACATCCACATTTTTATATAGTCATAAGATACCAAACTCAATTCTTAAGTCATTTCCCTTCAATTCATTACATAAGCCAATTTCATCGTTTCTTAACAACTCAAATGAGATTACAACTCATCTATTCTATAACCACATCATCAACATATAAGTACTTCAAACTTTCCTTTCACGATATTTCGTCCGCAGGCAACCTTCAAACGGGACCCATGTAAACGTTAGTTATACAAGCACTACAATTGCCATTTTACGAATATTTCATCTGCAGGCTAGGCACTCATGTATAATTTCGGGACTTTCACCCAAGACACCCCGACCAATTTAATTATAATGGAGTCCATCCCCTTTCTCCTCCTAAACAATTATTTATGCATATGCAATGTATTTAAACATAAAATCAAACAATGGAGTACATCCCCTTTCTACTCCCACATAACCATACATGTACAATGTATATAAATATAGTCATATTCAATGACAAATAACAAGAGATTAGTTTCAATTCACCCAATTCTCATGCAATTTCTATAACAATCATAGCTATCCTCCATCGATAACCCAATATAGTTATTTCTAAACAGATATTCAATTTCATGACAGATAATTTATTCAAACTTCCAAGGAATGAGTCAATACATAACCAATCCCACCATTCATATCAATACCCTCTCAATTTCATATTTTCAATGTCAATTTTAGTTATTTATATCAAATAATTACGATAGTCATTTTAGGGCAAAATTTCCCCATTTTCCAAATATCAACCCAAATATCATGCTCAACAATTTTCACCCACCATAATCTCATTTTCACAACCCCACTTACTTATTTATATTCAACAACAAATCTTTCTTCCCATATCATACCCAAACCCTAGGTTTGCTTACAACACTCTCAAATCACATCATTATTATACAAGATACAAATAACTAAGCTAAATATCATATAAAGGTGTAGAAAATATCTCTATCTCAAAGGAAGAAGATGAGCCAAATAAGAGAGAAACTCCAAGAATATCGAAACCCACTTCTATTCGGATCAAAATGTAGATCTTGAGATGCTCTATCTTTTTTTCAAAGGCATAAGGGTGAAAAGATCAACGGATCTAGATGAAATCTAAGAGAAGAGGTGAGTTTTAAAGAGCGAAACTCAGGAACTTGATTTTTAGGAAGTTTTAGAGAGAGAGAGAAGAATGAAAAGTGATTCAAAACATTATCTTCATGGACTGTTATACACGTAATCCGCTTAAGCGTGGAAAGCGACGCTCGAACGTCAGACACAAAGTTTCGCTCGAACGTAATAAGTAGCGCTCAAGCGTTGAATGCGCACTTCCAGAATATTTGCAGACGAATGACCCCGCTTGAGTGTGAAACTGGACGCTCGAGCGTTCGATGCACTCTTCCAGTATTTGCAGACCTACAAAAATATTGAGATTTGACAAATCCCGCTCGAGCGCAAGAATGGCCGCTCGAGCAGAGGAGCAAAATTTGTGAAGTCCACTCGCGGAAAAGCCAAAATCTAGGCAATAAAGATTTGGAAGAACAAGCAACTAACCTGTTCCAAACGTACAGCCACAACCTGAAAGCCAATACTAAAGGGATACAAGGGAAACAATGGGTAAATAACAATATGAAAGCATTAAACCCGAGTCTAAGATACCAAAAGGGTCGGGTCAAAACTAAAATCACTATAATAAGATTAATTTTATGTAAGTGAAACAATTCATTTTTTTTCTTTTCTTTTTTCTATGTAAGATTATAAAATAAAAGTTAAATGAAAGTTTGCCAATTGAAATTTTCTTAATTGTTTAAAAGTTAACAATTGTTTGGATAGGAAGTTTATTTCAAATCAAGCAATCTTAGTCGTTTAATCTTTAATTAGGCTAATCTTTAATTTATTTCGAATCAAACAAATTTAACCAATATATTTTGATAAAATCGTTAAAATCACAGTTAAACCAGTGAATCAGTCAAACCAAAAACAGTGCACCCTATCGGTTAGGTCAAAGGACCAACCAACTTATAAAAAAATTAATTAATTAAAACTTTAAAATTTAATTTTAATTTTTAAATTTAAATTGTCTTGAATTGAAACATACACAACACTACAATATTAAATAGAAGCATAAGGTTTATATAGTGAAACAACTCATTTTTTTCTCATTTTTTTTTTTGATATGGGATTGTAAAATAAAAGTTAACAGTTATTTGAACGGGAAGTTCATTTCTAATCAAGCATTCTCAGTCGTTTAATTTTTAATAAGGTCAATCCTAGTTTATTCAAATCAAAAAAATCTAAGAAATATATTTTGATAAAATAGTTAAAACCGTAGTTAAACCACTGAATCAGTGAAATCAAAAACGATTCAGCCTATCGGCTAAGTCAAAAGACTAACTAATTTACAACAAAATTAATTAATTAAAACTTTTAAATTTTATTTTAAAATTTAAACTATCTTGAATTGAAACATGCACAATATTATAATATTAAATGAGAGTATAAGATTCCCTTTATATAAGTGAAATAACTCACTTTTTATTTCTTTTATCGATATGAGATTGTAATTATTTTAAAGTTAAATATTATGAGAGTTTCAAAATCTCATACAAAATTATTTTTAAAATCAAAACGTCTATGTGGGATTATACAATAAAATTTAAATGGAAGTTAACCGATGTAGATTTTCTTAATTGTTTAAAATTAAGAAAATAAAAAAAAATGATATTGATTATAGGATTTCTCACTAAAAATCTTCTTTTACTTATATAAATGGAAGTATAAGATTCACTTTATATAAGTAAATCAATTCACTTTTTTTTTTCTTTTCCCAATGTGGGATTGTAAAATAAAAGTTAAATGGATATGCACATTGGATTGTAGATTAAAATTGTGTTTACAAAAACACCATCACATTGTACCTTCACATAGCACGGGTGATATGTTAGGAGCATTGTACATATGTTCTTAAACACACAAAAAAAAAAAAAAAAAATGGTATTGATTATAGGACTTTTCACTAAAAATCTTCTTTTGCTTATATAAATCAGAGCATAAGATTCATTTTATATAAATAAAACAGTTTACTTTTTCTGATGTGGGATTGTAAAATAAAAGTTAAATGGAAGTTAACAAATGTAGATTTTTTTAATTGTTTAAAATTAAGAAATTTCAATAATTTATATAAATTGGCAGTATAAGATTCACTTTATGTAAATGAAACAATTCATTTTTTCCTTCTACTCTCCCCCTTCCCCCCCTGGGGGCGCGATTTAAGATTGTAAAATAAAAGGTAAATGGAAGCTAGTCAATGAAAACTTTCTTAATGGTTTAAAATTAAGAAAATTCAATAATTTTAGAATGAGGGTTTGGACCTTCTAAAAGGCCTCTTCCTTAAAACTACCTTTATAAGATTTATTTTATATAAGTGAAACAACTCATTTTTTCTTTATTTTCCTGATATAGGATTGTAACACTTTATATCAATGAAACACCTTCACTTTTTCTTTCTTTTCTCGATATGTGATTATAATTATTTTAAAGTTAAATATTATGAGAGTTTTAAAATCTCATACAAAATTATTTTTAAAACCAAAACTATGTAAGATTGTAAACTAAAAGTTAAATAGAAGCTAGCCAATGAGGATTTTCTTAATTGTTTAAAATTAAGAAAATCAAAAAAATGAGTATGAAATATTAATCATAGGACTTCTCACTAAAAATCTCATTTTGCTTATATAAATAGGAGCATAAGATTCGTTTTATGTAAGTGAAACAATTCACTTTTTCTTTCTTTTTCGACGTGAGATTGTAAAATAAAAAGCAAATGGAAGCTAACCAATGAGAATTAGAGAGGCATAGTTTAGGTTAGTGAATTTATCATACTTGATTATTTTGTAAACTCATATGTATATTTAAATAAAAAAAAATCAAATTCATTCTAAAGTCATATTCATGTGATTTCAATGTAATTATTTTTAACAAAAATACATGATCTATTTGTAAAATTATGTATATTATTTATTTTAAAAAATTAAATATAATAAAATTACGTGATTATAAATGATAATTTCTTTCAAAATAAATTGAACTTTAATTTTTTCAGAATATTACTAACCATGATATTTGTTTAGAATGTTGCTAATGGAGCTTTAATAAGTATATATATAAAGCACCACCAATATTTTGGAAAAAGTGGATTGAATTTGTTCAGAGTAAATCGAACTTTGAGTATATATATAAAGCACCACCAATATTTTGATACTAAGTAACGATTTTATTTCACATTAAAAGTTTGTATAAGTGATATTGAATATATAAAGTACAACTAACTTACTATTAAGTAATTCAAGTCAAATCTAATATATATATATACAAATTAATTTAAGTGGGTGTTTGGGGTTTTATTTTTTGTGACTTTTTAATTTATTGACTTTTTTAATTAATGCATTCGGAAAGTTGTTAAAACAAAAAAGTATTTTTTTGTGAGTGAAAAAGTTTACGACATTTGACTTTTTTTAATTGATAATAAACAATTTAGTAATTTTTTTTAAATTTTTTTAATAAAAATTTGACTTTCTTATGTCTCCAAACGGCCCTGAGTTTAGGTATTTAAGTCATGTTGGTAGGTCTACTTTCTTCAATTATTAACATTCTGAACTATCATGGTATTCATTAATTGAACTTTAATTATTTATTTTAATTTTTAAGATAAAATTTTAATTATTTATTTTCAATCAATTGACCTCTTCTCTTCTCCGATATATGCCTTATTACATTGTCATCCATGTGATCATAATCGTAGAATTAACTTGTATCATTGCATTTGGAGCAAAATATTATTTTAAAAATATAATTAGTTGTAGTCATACAAGCAAGATGTACCCAATTTAAGGAGATGGGTGAAGGTCTCCAAATTTCAAAAGCCTTTTATTATAACAATAATAACATTAATTATTAAAAAAAATCTTTAAATTATATAAGTTGGCCTCTTATTAGAGAGGCATATTTTTCACCGTACAGTTTGGTGAACTATCAACCTAAATTACGATAAAAGCTTCTAATTTAAACTATTCCAACCTAAACAATTCACTTTTTTCTTCTTTTTCCGATGTAAAATTATCAAATAAAAGTTAGCTAATGGAAATTTTCTTAATTGTTTAAAATGAAAAAAAAAATAAAAATAATTAGTATGAAATATTGAAACTCTCACAAGGCTCTTCACTAAACGGGATATGAGTATAAGATTCTCTTTATATGAGTAAAATAACTCATTTTTCCTTCTTTTTCCGAAGTGGGATTATCAAATAAAAGTAATTATTTAAAATTAAAAAAATCAAAAAAATTAGAATGAGGATTCGGAGCTCTTAAAAGGTTTCTCACTAAAAAATCCATTTTCCTTATATACATATATACTAGCCTATCATCTGTGCTATGCACGGGATAATTATAGATATTTATATTTGTTTTAGATTTTTTTTAATATACAAATTTTTTTTTATAGATTTTTTATAAAAATAATTTAACAATCTTATCACTAACCATAGTGTATGAGAAAAGTTGAAAAGGTTGTTGCAGTAACTATGCACAGGTTGTATCTATAATTATTTGTATGATTTGTATGAAGGGATTTTGACCAAAGCTCTCCAAAGGCACGTGAAAAGACATGTGGATTGGAAAAAGTTAATAAATGTTGATCATGAGATTTTGACCAAATCGATAAATGTAGGCATGCAAAAAGGCATGTGGATTGAAAAAAGTTAATAAATATTGATTAAAAGATTTTGACCAAATCAATAAATGCTGAGCTTTTTTTTTTTAAAATAAAAAATTTAGAAAATTAAGATTAGAATATTCAAACTCCCACAAGGCTTGGGGGTTAGAAACCCCTTTTTCCTTATATATAGATATAGATATATAGATAGATTTATAATTTTACAAAAAAAAAATGCTTTTAAAAGAGATATTATGAGAGTTTCAAAATCTTATACAAAATTTATATACTATTATAATTGCAAAACGTTGTGATCTTATTAAAGCTAAAAGTTGTATTTTTTTTTTTGATTTTTAATTTTTGTTAATATGAATATGATTGATCTATAAATTAATTTTATATTCTTAAAATAAAATTTTAAATTTAGATTCTTCCTTAAATTTTGTTACCAGAATAAGATCAATATTCATCCATTAATTTATGCATCTTTCATTAAATTACTAATAAAATTTTAAATTTAAATTCTTTTTAAAATTATGTTACTATAATTAGAATGAGATCAATATTCACATGTGTCATAATGATGTATCATAATATTATTGGTCTAAACATAATATGTTATTAAATATACGTATTTAAGTTATTAATTGCACTATTAAAAGTTTGTATTTTTACTTTTTTTCAATTTTGGTTTTAAATTTTATAATTTTCTTTTTATGTCCTTCTAAGCTACAAGGACTTAAATAATAAATTTTAATAATATTTTTTTTAACAAAAGACAAAAACATTAAGAAAATAAATGATTTTTTTAACAGTTGCCAAACATAATGGATTTTATTAAATTTTTTTTTTATGTCAAATGTCAATTAAACAAATTAAAATAAAAAAATACATTTATTTGGCTTAAATAGTTAAGAAGTGACTTTTGCTAAAATCAAATAGAAACAAACATTTTTTCTCTATTAAAAATGATAGTTGGTGAAACTTTTTTTGTTAAATTTTTTTATATATAATAAAAAAAATGAAAGTTACATGTGATAATTTATTGTTTTAGCAATGTTATAGACCTACACTTTCATCGACAATGATGTGGACAAGGGAGTTGTGTCCCATGTCATTGATTGTATAACAAATTCAAAAGTTAACACATATGATACCATATCATTGTGGGTATAATTGTGAGTGTTTTTTCGTAGGTATCAAACGTTTTCCTTATTGTTCATTTAGAATTTTTTAACACTTGCAAAACATGGTGGTTCTATTATTATTTTTTTTAAATCTCAATTGTCAATTAAGCAAACTAAAATAAAAAATGAAATTTTTTTGGCTCAAATTGTTAAAAAATGAATTTTGCTAAAATAAATAGAAATAAATGTTATTTTTCTAATAACAGTGATGGTTCGTGAAATATATTTTTTTTATTAAAAAATGAGGGTTATAGGTGATAATATATTGGTCATCTATGAGAATACCATTCTAAATTTTTTTCTTACCTTTTTTTTTTTTTTTTATAAATTTCATCCAAATACTTTTATTTTCTAAGAAATTTAATTTTATTATTGTTAAATATTTTATTGGAATTTTTAAATTAAAAATTATTTTTGAAAAATCATATTTAAATTATTTTGTGCCATTATAAAATTTAATTTTTTTAATATCAACTTATTTGATGATCCATTTCTAAAAGGTGTATTTTCTTTTATTCATTAATATTATTTTTTAATTAATCTTATTTATTATTAAAAATTAAATTAGCAAATAATTTTATATATTTATATATACAATTTTGTTTCGATTGCTTAGGTTATTTAGGTGTCTCTGCCCAAGTCAATACAATTTTATTTGAATTTTTGAATTTTAAATAGGTTTTCACCGAATTAAAAATTATGTTGCTTAATTTTTAAAAATTTGCAGGCTTGACTCGAGTTGCTTGGATTTAACTCGTCCAAATTTACAACTCTACCAAGGGAGTTGAAAGTTACGTTATTAAAATTATGACAAATTGAAAATTGATGCATAAATTATGATAAAATTGTGAAACTTAAATTGTAAGTTTCAATATTTTTTTTATTTCATAGTTTACATATAAAAATCTAACTATTTATATTATTTTATATAAATATATTTTATTAATTTTTTTCACATCCCGTGCATAGCACGAGTTTTCACTAGTTATATAATATGAGTAAAAACATTGTTGGTTCATTGAGCCTCAAAGCTCTAACTCTATTTTCACAAATTTTTGAATTAAAAAATTATAAAAATACACATGGCACATTGTTATTGGTTTTTCTATTTTAATATTTTAATTAAATCCTTTATTGATATGGAAAATCTTTTAAATTTATTAATTTATCTATTATCATTACTATCTTTATCTATATTATATGTTAGGTCCCTTAGTTTTGTCAATCCCACGAATAAACATAGTTTATCAAGTTGTAACGTTTCATTGTTTTTGAGTTGCTCGCTCGAATGAAGGAGTCCTGGCTTGAGCGAAGAAGTTGTGCTCCCAAAAGTTTTCTATGTCTGCAAATATACTGGGAAAAAAGATTGTGCGCTCGAGCAAAGTCACTTAAGAAATACACGCGTAGTTAGTTCATCGCTTAAGCGAGAGAGTCTTCACTCAAGCGACCTTCATGGCCCCTATTTTCTATAAATATATGTTCAGTCCATTTTAGGGTGATTGGCTTCCATATTTTCCTTGAGGGCTTTAGGGTTTTTCTTAGGGCTATTTTGCTAAGTTTTCTTTAATGTTTGATTGAGTATTATACTCATGGTTTGACAAGCATACATCAAAGAGTTGTTTGATTATTCAACTTCAAAAGTGTTCTTCTTCGGTGGAATCTAGAGATTCAAGCGTGGAGTTTTCAAAGGAGTTTGATGTTGTACGCAGTCATTGATTCGACAATGGATGTTGTGTATTCAACATTAATCTAATCAATTCTGAGACAAAGGTTGCAGTGAAAGCTATACAGATTGTTAAAGACAAATTGTTAGAGTGTTGGGTAATTTGTTTGGTAAATTTGTATTCTTTTTTTCCTTCATAGTGGATTGATTAGTGGCGTTTCGCCCTTGGTGTTTTTTTTTTTTTCTTTTTTTTTAATTACAATTGGAAGTGCTCCAATCGTGATTTTTCTACGTAAAAATCATTTATATCGATTTATGATTTTAGAAGCGACAATCTAAATCACTTTCGTATGTGCTAGATAATTTAGATTGTTATTTTTTAAATCATTTGGGAATTGGTATAATTAATCTTGATCTAATCACGAATCACTTAGGTTTTTTAATTAGTATCAGAGCATGTCACTCTTTGTTTTTATCAAAACTATAGGAGTGTGATTTTGTGTGAGTGGTAATATGGATTCAATTCGCGAAGGTAACTTGACCCATAGACCTCCGTTACTTGATGGTACAAACTATTCTTATTGGAAAGCTCGTATGAGAGCGTTTTTTAAATCTATCGATGAGAAAGTTTGGCATTGTGTGATCTATGGGTGGAGTGAACCTGTTATCACCATTGATGGTGTTGATATCCCCAAACCTCTTAATAAATGGGACACATTCGACTATCAAAACTCGAGTTGGAATAGTAAGGCTCTCAATTCCCTCTTTTGCTCTATCACACCTGAAGAGTTTCGTCTTATTACACATATGAGGTAGCAAAAGAGGCTTGGGACATTCTTGAAACTATTCACGAGGGTACTACTTTTGTTAAAAGGTCAAAACTTTAATGTCTCATCTCTTCTTTTGGAACTCTTTTTATGCGTGATGATGAGACGTTTGATGATTTTTATGCTAAACTCAGTGACATCGTGAATTCCTGTTTTACACTTAGTGAAAAAATCCTTGAAGCTAAGGTTGTTGGAAAAATTTTGAGGTCTTTACCTGAGAGGGTCCAATCAAAAGTTATAGCTATTAAGGAGGCTCAGAATGTTGATATCCTTAAGCTTGATCAGTTGGTTGGAAACTTGCAGGCTTATGAAGCCCACCAGATTTCTAAGGAAAAACAAAAAGATAGTGTGGTTTTTACTAGTGCTCATGAGATTGCTAAGACCCCTGAGATTGAGTTTGATCTAGAGTCCGAAATGATTGCTATGTTTACTAAACAGTTCAAAAAAAATTTAAAGAAAAAGAAGCCTAATTTCAAGGACTCTAGTTCAAAAGATAAGAGTAATAAAAAACCCAAAACTTTTCCACCAAAAATTGCTCTAAAAACTGAAAAGAAGACTGTGAAGGGGCAAGGTGTCAAGTTGTCACGACTCAAACCCGCCCCTATGGGTTTAACAGCATAATCGGCCAGTAATCTGAGATTACCGAAGGCCTGCTTAACAGTAGAACAGTAAAGCAGAGTACAGGGGCATGTCGGAAGCCAATACAGTAAATAAACAATGTCCAATGAGCTGTGACAGCCTGTATGCAAAAAGCCTTTTCATTCATATATGTAGTCGGTGACAAAACAGTATGTACATGTATACAATCATTCAAGACAGGGACTTAATCCCTATTAACCAGTATAGTACAGTCTATACAGTTATTACATAACATACACAGAGACAGACGGGGGAGATAAAAACACCCCTGAGCCATAGCTTGAACAGGCTTGGAACCTCACAGTGAGGCACAGTGGTTGGCTTGACAAAACTGGAGTTTACCCCGACACTTCTAGCATTGGTCCGGTGCCTGTACATCTACATATATATATGAGCAGTGAGCTAAAGCTCAGTGAATAACATAATGCGTAAAAAGGTTTAAAATAAATGTCCTTACAGTAATGAAAACAGTTCGTTAAATCAGTATATCAATTGTTCAGTACAGTAAATAGTCATATGTGGTATATCCATTAGCATAACAGTAAACAGTAGGTCTTAAAAGACCGAACAGTAAATGATGGCCATCAATCAGTAAACAGTAGTGGTTCCAACAAGGGAACTGACAGAGATCTCTGTAACAGTAACAGTCAGTAACAGTAGTTGCTAAGGATGCCACAATACAGTTCAGAATATAGGACATACATTCATTCAGTTAACAATATTCATTCAGAAAGCAGTACAGTTTAGTCGTTCAGAAGATAATCATTTTGAACATATCTTTACACAGTTGTTACTCACAGAGTTCTGGGCTACGGTGAGCTAGAGCGTCTCCTCGGAAAGCCACACCTACACAGTTTACAGATTGAACACACACTAAGCTACATAGTTGGGAAAGTAATAACTTAACCCCTAAATTGCCTCGGTGTGGTTCTACATTTATATCCTCATTAAGATACCTTAAACTAGGCCTAAGAATGCCTAGGATGGGATGAGGATACAAAGATGCACTAAGAAAACATTTTCAGAATTTTTTAGAAAATAAGGGTCTCGCTCGAGCGTGGCTTTCTTCGCTCGAGCGAGCTTGTCAAAACAGTAGGGTCGCTCGAGCATGGACTTCCTCACTCGAGCGGTCTGCAAAAATGCAAAAAGTGCTAGATGTTGGAAAACTTCGCTCGATGCTCGCTCGAGCGTAAGACACAGTCCTCGCTCGAGCGTAGGTTCTCTCGCTCGAGCGTGCGTCTGCGTGCACCAAGATTTTGAGAGCTTGAAATTTACGCTCGAGCCACCATTCCTTTGCTCGAGCAGTGCTCAGAGTAAATGGTGGTCGCTCGAGCGCAGAATCCTTCGCTTAAGCGAAGAAGCCAAATTCTGGAATTTCCAGATTTGCCTCCCAAGCTCAAACCAAGCATTCTACAGCTCAAAACTCGACCTCTTGGGCCCAATTTCTGGAAAATGCATCTAAACTCAATATACAACAAGTTTCAAAGCTCAATTTGAGAAATCAAATCCCAAGGGTGAGTTAATTAAATCCAAATTTCAAACCCATTTCCATGAACATGATCCAAACATGACTTGCATGAACTTTAAACAACTTCCAAGTTCCAAAACATGCTCTAATGAGCCAATTCCTTGTAAAACATGAGAGATTTATGGACTTAAACATAAATATGAGCATGCATGTAATATTTGACCATGAAATCAACTCACAACTCAACAATTTAAACATGCATGCATGGAATGAACTTCAATTTAGCATGCTAGAACTAAGTCATGAATTAGCTCTTCAATTTGACATGAATCATGCAAGGATCAACTTAAAGACACAATTAAGAGGATGAAATTCATACCTAGGTTCCTCAATGACAAGTCTAGAGGTTCAATTAAATAATTATCTTCTAAAATCTCCAAGTCTTCAAGCAATTTCCTCAAGAACAAGTCAATTCTCTCCCTCTTACTCTCTTGGACGGCAAGAACAAGAAAAATGGCTGAGCTCAATGTTTGTGTGAGTGTATACAAGTCTCAATATGTCTAGAGTAGTGGCCCACTAAGGGTTAGTTTGGTAAATAAGTCCAAGAATGCAATTTAGCTTATTTTAATCTAATTTAATCATACCAAATCACTTTTTAGATAATTACACCATAAAATCACATAAATTATGACGATCATAAAACACTAATCGATTTCTGGTTCGACCGCCGATAAGGCCTTCAATTAGCAGTTTAAACACAAAGACATGAACAAATAATTTGGCAAGCAAACAAATAGAATACAATTTAACTAACATATACTCAGTCAATCAGTTTTAGATTTCAGTCAGTCAGTTCAGTATTTTGATTACTTCAGTTATCAATCATAATCAGTCTCGGATTAACAGTAATCAGTGGTCATTCGGTAAACAGTGGTGAGGGTTATTACAGTCTTCCCTCCTTATAAAGAGTTTAGTCCTCTAAGCTCGAATTACCTTCATTCTGGAAGAAAACAGGGTTCAGTGAAAATAGTTCAGGATATCTTTTAGCCATGTCATCTTCCCTTTCCCAAGTGGCATACATGCCACCATGGTTTTGCCAGTCCACTTTCACTAACGGGATCTCTTTATTTCTCAACTTCTTGATCCGTCTGTTTACAATCTGGATAGGCTGTTCTTCATAAGTGTAGTCATCACTTAGTACTACACGGGTCGGCTCAATCACATGGAAAGGATCCCGGAGGTATTCCCTCAACATAGAAATATAGAAGACGTTATGCATATGCTCCATTTCCGCAGGAAGCGCAACTTGATACGCTACCGGATTGATTTTCTCAATAACCTCATACGGTCCGACATACCTTGGTGCTAACTTGCCTTTGACTCCAAAACGAGTCTGGCCTTTCATCGGTGTCACTTTCACAAAAACGTGATCACCCACTTCATATTCTCTGTCTCGCCTTCTGACATCTACATAACTTTTCTGTCAGCTCTGTGCAGTTTTCAGTCTTTGCTGTATCAGTTTTACTTTCTCAGTTGTTTCATAAATAATCTCGGGTCCAAGCAAAGGCCCATCTCCAACTTCTGCCCAGCAAATCGGAGATCTATATTTTCTGCCATACAATGCCTCGAAAGGCGCCATATCAATGCTTGAATGATAACTGTTATTGTAGGCAAATTCAGCCAATGGCAAATGGCTTTCCCAGTTTCCCTGAAAATCAAGGACACACATTCTCAACAAATCCTCCAGAGTTTGGATGGTCCTCTCTGACTGACCATCTGTCTAAGGATGATAGGCACTACTCAGCCTCAGTTCAGTACCCAATGTAGTCTATAAGCTTTGCCAAAACCTCGATGTAAACTTCGAATCCCTGTCAGAAACAATAGACACAGGCACTCCATGCAGTCTAACAATTTTATCAATATAGAGTATAGCCAATTTGTCTGCATTATAAATTGTCTTAACAGGTAAGAAGTGAGCATATTTAGTTAGTCTATCAACAATAACCCAAATCGAGTCCATACCTTTACTGGAGCGAGGCAATCCCACAATAAAATCTATAGTAATATGTTCCCATTTCCATTCCAGTATCGGTAAGGGCTGTAATAAGTCTGCGGTTTGTTGATGTTCGGCTTTTACTTGTTGGCAATGAAGACATTTCAATACAAAATCAGCAATTTCTTTCTTCATTCCCGGCCACAAGAAATTTAGTTTCAAGTCTTGGTACATTTTTGTATTCCCCGAATGAATAGAAAATTTTGAGTTGTGGCCCTCTTGCAGAACTCTTCTTTTCAATTCAGAATCATTCAGTACACACAGTCTTTCTTGAAATTTCAGTACATTGTTTTCAAATTTGAAACCCGGTCTTGGTTTAGATTCTCTCTCTTTGATGATCTTTTTCAAGAAGTCATCCTGTTGCTGTTTCTCTTTAATTTCCTCAATCAATGCCGGTTGAGCAGAAATAGCAGCCATTGTGCCACCTTGTTCTCTCAAAACAACTTCAATTTCAGATTTTTTAAGATCACTAAGAAACTCTTTCTGTCCAGTGAGCAAACAGGGTAAGTTCCCAATCGATTTCCGACTCAATGCATCGGCAACGGTGTTGGCTTTTTCCGAATGATACAGAATCTGTAGGTCATAATCTTTAATCAGTTTTAGCCATCTCCGTTGTCTCATGTTCAGTTCTTTCTGTGTGAAGAAGTACTTCAGACTTTTGTGATCTGTATACACCTCACACGTCACCCCATAAAGGTAGTGACACCAGAATTTCAATGCAAATACTACTGCAGCGAGTTCCAAATCATGGGTCGGGTAGTTCTTTTCATGCGGTCTCAGTTGTCGGGAAGCATAAGCAATTACTCTCCCATTCTGCATTAAAACACATCCCAAACCCTTATGAGAAGCATCACTAAATACAGTATAACTATCCGTACCTGAAGGTAAGGTAAGAACAGGTGCAGTCACAAGTTGAGTTTTCAACTCTTGAAATGTTGATTCCCTTTGGTCAGTCCGGTCAAATGATGTCCCCTTCTGAGTTAACTGAGTCAACAGTAAGGCAATTTTGGAGAAATCTTTGACAAACCTTTTGTAATAGCCAGCCAAACCCAAAAAGCTTCGGACTTCTGCCACATTTGTTGGTCTAGGCCAGTTCACTACAGCTTCAATTTTCTGTGGATCAACTGAAATTCCATCTTTGCTAATAACATGTCCCAAAAACATAACATGGTCAAGCCAAAATTCATATTTAGACAGTTTAGCATAAAGTTTCTGTTCTCTTAGGGTCTATAGGGCAAATCTCAGATGATGTTCATGTTCTTCTCTAGTCTTAGAATAAATCAGAATGTCATCAATGAATACAACAATAAAGTCATCAAGGTATGGTTTAAAGATCCTGTTCATGAGGTCCATAAATGCAGCAGGTGCATTGGTAACCCCGAAAGGCATAACTAGAAATTCATAATGTCCATATCTCGTTCGAAATGCAGTTTTGGCAATGTCCTCTGGTTTAACTTTCAACTGATGATATCCGGATCTAAGATCAATCTTAGAAAACACTTGAGCACCCTGTAACTGATCAAATAAGTCATCAATACGAGGCAATGGGTATTTATTTTTCATAGTTACCTTGTTCAGTTCACGGTAATCAATACACAATCTCAGTGAGCCGTCTTTCTTTTTCACAAACAAGACGGGTGTGCCCCACGGTGAGGTACTAGGCATGATAAACTTCTTGTCTAGTAGTTCTTGCAATTGCACTTTCAATTCTTTCAATTCAGTTGGAGCCATTCGGTAAGGAGCTTTCGATACAGGCTGTGTACCCGGAATCACATCAACGGTGAACTCAATCTTCTTGTCAATCAAATCCCTTGGCAGATCATCTGGAAATACATTTGGGAATTCTCTGACTATAGGAATACAGTTCACATCAGTTTTAATATTGTCATCAGTAGATACAGTCAATATAGAAGACAAATATCCTTTACACCCCTTTCTAATCAATTTAACAGCTTTCACAGATGAAATCAAATACGGAGGAGGTACTACTCCAATCCCATTAAACACAAATTCGGGTAAACCCGGTGGATGAAAAACAACTTGCTTTGTCACACAGTCAATGGTAGCATGATATTTTTGTAACCAGTCCATCCCCAATATTACGTCAAAATGATCAATGTTCAATGACAGCAAATCAATAAACAGATGCATATCCCCAACAATGATTTCACATGCAGGGTACATATAAGCACATGTCATGGATCCCCCAATAGGTGATGATACAGCTAACAGATAGTTCATGGATTCTAAGGGTCTATTCAATTTCCGTGAAAAAGCATACGATACATATGAGTGTGTAGACCCCGAATCAATTAGTACATATGCATTTTGAGTACAAATAGAGAGGATACCTGACACAACGGTCTCAGTATTTTGTACGTCTCCTGGTACTAGGGCGAACACTCGGCCCTGCCTCATAGGCTCTTTCCCGATAGCTTTGGGGTTCGGTTTTGATACAACAGTTGATGCTACGGTGCTGCTTGCAGCTCTACTATTGCCCTAAGCAGTGGAAGGGCAATCTTTAACTATGTGGCCTACCTTGCCACACCTGTAACAAGCACCAGAGATTTTATAACAAACTCCCTTATGGTTCCTACCACATTCGAAACAGGGCAGAAGGGAACGATTCCCTTGACTAGAAGTAGTCGTTGACCCTGTATTTCGATTTTTGTTCGGCGGGTTGTTCTTGTCGTTCTTGAACTTAAAACCCTGCCTCTTACCACGCCATTCAGATGCCGGTGTTTCAGATTGTTGCACTGCTTCGATGTTCGACTCAGCCATCAATGCTCGGTTAAGAACACCTACATAGTTTGGTAGCTTTAAAACACTTATTCGGTCGAGTATTGCAACATTAAGGCCGCCTTCAAATTTTCTGGCCTTCTTGTAGTTAGTGTCTACCATATGTGGTGCATATCTAGTAAGCTCGGTGAACTTCGTTTCATACTCAGCAACGGACAGTGTACCCTGTCTCAGCTGTTCAAATTTAGTCACTTTCCTGTCCCTGACACACTGGGGGAAATACTTTTCAAAGAAGGACTCCTTAAACTGAGCCCAAGTCACTATAGTGTTGGTGTCACGGACCAGCATCCACCACCTTTTGGCCTCTTCTTGTAAGGTGAAGGTAGCTAACAGTACTTTATTTGCTTCCGAGCACAGAAACACTTCAAATAACTTTTCTGTCTCAAGGACCCATGCTTTAGCTTTTAACGGCTCAAGGCCTCCCTGCAAGGATGGTGGTTTTATCTTGTTGAACTTATAGGTGAGAGCAATTATGTCCCCATCATTAACATTCACATTCTGTTCCGGCTGTACCGGAGGAGGAGGTGGGGGCTGTTGATTCTGTTGTTGATCCAGTCTTTCAGCTATCAATTCCATCATTCTTTCCATTCTTGCCATTCTTGCCTCAGTGGATAAGGATTCAGATTCATTTGCAGTTCTTGCATTATCCATTTCACTATAAGCAGTTATAACAGTTATTAACATAAGCAGTCATTTGTTTAAATAGATTAGCACATTAGCATATCTTTAATCATGTCATAACCACACACTTATCATGCTCATGTAATGCCCTAATCACTTTTCTAGGACACCCTATAGCTCATTTGGATACGTGTGTGCGGTATAACTCGTGGTAAGTATCGCTTTGATACTACTCTGTCACGACCCAAACCCACCCCTATGGGTTTAGCACCGTAACCGGCCAGTAATCCGAGATTACTGAAGGCCTGCTTAACAGTAGAATAGTAAAATAGAGTACAAGGGCATGGCGGAAGCCAATACAGTAAATAAACAATGTCCAATGAGCTGTGACAGCCTGTATGCAAAAAGCCTTTTCATTCATATATGTAGTTGGTGACAAAACAGTATGTACATGTATACAATCATTCAAGACAGGAACTTAATCCTTATTAACCAGTACAGTACAGTCTATACAGTTATTACATAACATACACAGAGACAGACGGAGAAGATAAAAACACCCCTAAGCCATAGCTTGAACAGGCTTGGAACCTCACAGTGAAGCACAGTGGTTGGCTTGACAAAACTACAGTTTACCCCGACGCTTCTAGCATTGGTCCGGTACCTGTACATCTACATATATATATATGAGCAGTGAGCTAAAGCTCAGTGAATAACATAATGCGTAAAGAGGTTTAGAATGAATGTCCTTACAGTAATGAAAATAGTTCATTAAATCAGTATATCAGTTGTTCAATATAGTAAACAGTCATATGTGGTACATCCATTAGCATAACAGTAAACAGTAGGTCTTAAAAGACTGAACAGTAAATGATGGCCATCAATCAGTAAACAGTAGTGGTTCCAACAAGGGAATCGACAGAGATCTCTGTAACAGTATCAGTCAGTAACAGTAGTTGCTAAGGATGCCACAATACAGTTCAGAATATAGGACATATATTCATTCAGTTAACAATATCAGTTCAGAAAGCAGTACAGTTCAGTCGTTCAGAAGATAATAATTTTTGATAATGCAGTTCATCTAGGTGGATGGGTCGGACTGGTCCAAGCTCCCTGAATCTGGGTCGGGATGTCGAAATCTCGCCAGAGTAACCTGCAAGCAAGTTCAATGGGGAACGGGGTAGTCCCCCAGTGAACCCTCCGACGAACAAGTTAGTGTCTGGGCGATAGAGATAGAGAGAGTGAGAGAGATAGGAGTTAGAAAAGCTTAACCTTCTTCTTGTCTTTCATCTTTGCTTATATCTCCTGGTAATCATTTCACTGTCTCTGCCGACCTGCCCTCACCGCCGAAAGCCTGTGTCGTAGCTTGCCTTGTTCAGGGTAAGGGGGTCCTGTTCCGGCTGAGGGGTGCTATCGCAATAAATGCTGTGATGGATTGCATTAATGGTGATGTGCTATGGGCAATAACTTTGCAGATCTTTGTCTACTGATGTGGCCTGTGCCTCACTCTGCCGTGTGTCTGAATGTCAGTGGCCCTCCATTCCCAGTTGGACTCCAGCTGTCTTGGGCTTTGCCAACCGGGTCTTGCTGTGGGCTCCAAGTGATGGGGTTAAGGTTGCTCACTATGGGCTGTAATCTTCATGGGCCTAGCCATGTCAGTAGTCCCCCATTCCCGAGTGCAGCTTCAGACCAACGAAGGGAATAGCAATGGCGGAGGGAAGTGCGGGTCGTGCTGACCGTGAGGACGGCCGACCGTGAGGCAGTCCGAGCAGGACAGGCCGATCGTGAGGCTGGTCGAGTGGGAGAGGCCGATCGTGAGGCTGGCCGAGCGGGAGAGGCCGATCGTGAGGCTGGTCGAGCGAGAAGAGCTGACCGTAAGGCTGGTCGAGCGAGGAGAGCCGACCGTGAGGCTGGCCGAGCGGGAGAGGCCGGCCGTGAGGCTGGTTGAGCGAGAAGAGCCGACCGTGAGGCTGGTCGAGCGAGGAGAGCCGACTGTGAGGCTGGCCGAGCGGGAGGGGCCGATCGTGAGGCTGGCCGAGCGGGAGAGGCCGACCGTGAGGCTGTCCGAGTAGGAGGGCACGAGGCTCAACAGGCGGCGTGCCACGTGATGTCAGTGGAAAAGACAGGGTAAGGGCTGGAGTCAGTGCATCACGGTCGCACACGTGGCAGGGAGGCAAAAGGCCAAGCGTTGGATAAAAAATGAAACGTTAGGTGATGATGGTATTGAAAGGACAGATTTCGCAGGCAATTTCAAAAGTTTGGCAAACTGGCGGAAATTAATTGGGATCCTTGGAATACGGGTAAACCGTGGGCTTTTGGTATTATTCGATTTACTTACTTGTTCTAAAAAAATCGAGATATTCCAAGTATCACGCCCTTCGTCGCTCGCGATACTCTATTAGAGCATTTCTTCGAGTTCTTAGGCCCTGCATCAGAAGCAATTCGTAGACATACTTTGGAAATGGCGCAAGAGGAGAGTCAAAATGTGGCGGGGGATCCGCTGGGAGAGGACGATGCAGTGGAGTTAGCGGCGCAATACAGAGTCGCGAGGGTAGCGGAGCCAGCGATGCCGTTCTATGGTTCCACCCTGTTGGCGGCTCCGACGTCCATCAGTCAGGTGAGGCCAGATCATTGGCATACAAAGCCTGACAAATCAACGATAACTGAGGCGGAGTTGGAAGCTATCCGCGAGAAGTACCAGATTCCAGCAGAAGTGGAGTTGCTGTTGCCAACATCAACGGAGAGGCCATCAGACAGCAGGCCAGGGGAGTTCTCCCTGTACGAGGAGGCTCTGAAGGGGGGATTGAGGCTGCCACTGCCTCAAATAGTGGTGGACGTGCTCAACCACCTGGAAGTAGCGCCGGGCCAGTTGATGCCCAATGCCTGGAAGATCCTGCTGGCCTGTGCGAGTACGTGGCGGAAGGCAAATGAGGGGAAAGCGATGGCAGTGGAGGAGTTCTTCGCTTGCTACAAAGCCTCTGGTCAGCAAGAAACGTGGGTCACACTTCAGGCGGTGGTGGGGAAGGGGTTGGTAGCTGGTCTACCTACGTCGATTAAGGGGTGGCGTGCAAGGTGGTTCTATGTTTCTGGCAACGGAGGGGTTGGGGTGCGCACCATCTGGAAGGTGCCAATCAAGACGGTGGAGGCAAAGTTGGGGGCTGAGGCGGAGGAGAGGGTGAAAAGGGTGAAAGAATGGAGGGAAAAGGAGAAGGCTAGGTGGGACGAGCTCGTACAGCCGTCTGCACTGCTTGAGGCAGGGCTGGGTCCTCAGCCGACCGGAGAAGATCTGGACCGAGCGGAATTGGAAGCAAGGAGGGAGGCGCAAGAGGCTGAGGATCAAGCCCTTCTTGCCAGAGCTACTAGGCTCAAGAAAGCTCAGGACGACCGACCTGCCCAACCAATTGCGAAGGAGAGGATTAGGCCTCGTCCACAGCCGTTGGGAGGGAAGGACTTAACCACCTTCGAGCCACGAAAGCCCCCTGTGGACCCTGTGAAGGAGAGGGCCAGGAAGGAGGGGGAGGCTCTGAAGAAGAAGAAGAAGAAGAGAAGTGCTCCAGAAGAGGCTGCAGGGGAGCCTGGGGCTAAGAAGGTGAAGAAGGCTCCAGCTGGGGTGGAGACCCCTGTGGCAAGGGTGACCCCAGCGCTGGAGGCTGCTGAAGCTGTCCCAGTGCCTCAAGTGGCAGTGGGGGAGGGGAGGACTAAGCCAAGTGAGGGGCAGCAGGTGCAAAGGAGCGTTGTGCCTCAGGAAGGAGGAGTTGGCCTGAACACGGCGATTTATCATGCACGTGCGGTGGCTGAAACGCTGGAGGGAGGAGAAGGCTCCGCCAGGGCGGGAGCTGACCGTCTGGTGAAAATCGTGGAGGAGTCAGCCCTTCGTACTGCGTCCAGATTCAATGAGGCAGACCTGTTCAGGGGTCTGTGCTCTGCACAAATGGAGGTGACAACTCTGGCAGGGGCTCTCTTCAGAAAGGCAGGTGTTGCCAAAATCAAGGTGAAGGAAGCCAAGGCACAACTTGCCAAATTGAAGGAGGAAAAGGCGAGTTTGGAGGGGGCCCAAACGGAGCTGCAAGCAGCCAAGCTGGAGTTGGAGGATGCACACCGCAAGGTTGTGTCACTGGAATTCCAACTGGCTACTGAGCAGAAAAGGCTGGACGAGTCCCAAAGCGCCTGTGTCATTGCCAACGAAAGGCATGAAGAGGCCATGAGCAACAATAAGGAACTGATGAGGCAGAAAGATGAGGCAGACGCTAAGGTGGAAGCTCTGCAGAAGGAGGTGGAGAAAGAACTTGCCAAGGCAGAGGAGGAAAAGAGGAGATTGATGAGGGAGTTAGAAGTAGAGATGGGGAAGGGGCAGGCGGAGAGGGAGGACTTGCAGAAGGAGCTGGATGAGGAGAAGAGGAGGGCAGCCACTGCGGGTGAGGCTCTGCAAAAGGAGTTGGAGGCAGAAAGGGCAAGGGCAGCCTCTGAGAGGGAGATCCTTCAAAAAGAGCTGGACGAAGTGAAGGCGAGGGCGGCCTCGGAAAGGGCAGCCTACCATGATCTGTACGTCGCAGCGGCTGCACAATTCAAAGGGTCTCCCGAATTTCAGGCGGCAGTAGACGCCGCAGTGGCTGCCAGCTTGGCTGGGGTGGGGTCTGGGGGTGCTGGGTCATCAGGGACAGGTGCTGGGGTGAGGACAGAGTCTGAAATCATCAACAGTTTCCAGCAATCTGACTACTACAAGCACGAAATGGCTGAGTACTGGGACAGCGGTTGGAAGATGTTCAAGCGCAGGGCTGAGGAGCTGTTCCCAGACTTAGACCTGAGTAGTATGGTGATTGGAGAAGATGACGTAGCCCAGACCCCACTGGACGAGGGGTTTGAAGAAGCTGACCTCATTTCGAGCGAGAATGAGGAGTGATCTGCATGATGAGTAGACTTAGGAGTTTTGGTTTATTGTTTTGTTGTTTGTTTGTTTGTTTGTTTTTTTTTTTTTTTTGGAAGGGATGTAAGTAATTTGTACACACATTTTTGAATAAATAAAATGGCACTTATGGTTCTAGTTGATGATTCCAGTATATTTCCCCTTGTGTTGGTTTGGTCTTGGTTTGTTTTTCTTGTGATTATTTTGTGCACTGATGCTTTCAGCAAATGCTTGTGCTAGGCAGTAGAGCAAGGTGAAACTAAAGTCATGCCAAAATCCAAGTCAGAATAGGATAAGGAATTTTCTAATACAGAGTGAAATAGCAAATTTGTTTAAGTGTGGGGGGAATCTGGAAAGTAATGTTTCAAATTGAATGAGCATGGAAGTAGACTGAAATGTAGTGTTGAAGATGTGATTTGCAAATGAAATATGGGAGAACATCTTTAAAATATGACTAAGTGTCAAATTACCTTAAAAAAGTAGACTGAAATGTAATGTTGAAGATGTGATTTTCAAATGAAATATGGGAGAGCATCTTTAAAATATGACTAAGTGTCAAATTACCTTGAAAAAGTAGACTGAAATGTAATGTTGAAGATGTGATTTTCAAATGAAATATGGGAGAGCATCTTTAAAATGTGACTAAGTGTTGAATTATTTTGAAATTGTGGCTAAGCGTCAGATTATGACTGAGTGTTTTGCTTTATGAGCTTTCATTCATAGGTCTGACTGGGGCTTGTGAAAATGCTCAGGTCTGGCTGAGGCTTTTGAAAGTGCTCAGGTCTGACTGAGGCTTTGAGTGCTCAGGTCTGGCTGAGGCTTTTGAAAGTGCTCAGGTCTGACTGAGGCTTTGAGTGCTTGGTCTGGCCGAGGCTTTTGAAAGTGCTCAGGTCTGACTGAGGCTTTACGTGCTCGGTCTGGCCGAGGCTTTTGAAAGTGCTCAGGTCTGGTTCTGACTGAGGCTTTGGAAGTGCTCAGGTCTGGCTGAGGCTTTTGAAAGTGCTCAGGTCTGACTGAGGCTTTTGAAAGTGCTCAGGTCTGACTGAGGCTTTGAGTGCTCGGTCTGGCCGAGGCTTTTGAAAGTGCTCGGTCTGCCAGAGTTGTCACCTCCATTTGTGCAGAGCACAGACCCCTGAACAGGTCTGCCTCATTGAATCTGGACGCAGCACGAAGGGCTAACTCCTCCACGATTTTCACCAGACGGTCAACCCCCGCCCTGGCAGAGCCTTCTCCTCCCTCCAGCGTTTCAGCCACCGCACGTGCATGATAAATCGCCGTGTTCAGGCCAACTCCTCCTTCCTGAGGCACAACGCTCCTTTGCACCTGCTGCCCCTCACTTGGCTCAGTCCTACCCTCCCCCACCGCCACTTGAGGCACTGGGACAGCTTCAGCAGCCTCCAGCTCTAGGGTCACCCTTGCCACAGGGGTCTCCACCCCAGCTGGAGCCTTCTTCACCTTCTTAGCCCCAGGCTCCCCTGCAGCCTCTTCTGGAGCACTTCTCTTCTTCTTCTTCTTCTTCAGAGCCTCCCCCTCCTTCCTGGCCCTCTCCTTCACAGGGTCCACAGGGGGCTTTCGTGGCTCGAAGGTGGTTAAGTCCTTCCCTCCCAACGGCTGTGGACGAGGCCTGATCCTCTCATTCGCAATTGGTTGGGCAGGTCGGTCGTCCTGAGCTTTCTTGAGCCTAGTAGCTATGGCAAGAAGGGCTTGATCCTCAGCCTCCTGCGCCTCCCTCCTTGCTTCCAATTCCGCTTGGTCCAGATCTTCTCCGGTCGGCTGAGGACCCAGCCCTGCCTCAAATAGTGCAGACGGCTGTACGAGCTCGTCCCACCTAGCCTTCTCCTTTTCCCTCCATTCTTTCACCCTTTTCACCCTCTCCTCCGCCTCAGCCCCCAACTTTGCCTCCACCGTCTTGATTGGCACCTTCCAGATGGTGCGCACCCCAACCCCTCCGTTGCCAGAAACATAGAACCACCTTGCACGCCACCCCTTAATCGACGTAGGTAGACCAGCCACCAACCCCTTCCCCACCACCGCCTGAAGTGTGACCCACGTTTCTTGTTGACCAGAGGCTTTGTAGCAAGCGCAGAACTCCTCCACTGCCATCGCCTTCCCCTCATTTGCCTTCCGCCACACACTTGCACAGGCCAGCAGGATCTTCCAAGCATTGGGCATCAACTGGCCCGGCGCTACTTCCAGGTGGTTGAGCACGTCCACCACTATTTGAGGCAGCGGCAGCCTCAATCCCCCCTTCAGAGCCTCTTCGTACAGGGAGAACTCCCCTGGCCTGCTGTCCGATGGCCTCTCTGTTGATGTTGGCAACAGCAACTCCACTTCTGCTGGAATCTGGTACTTCTCGCGGATAGCTTCCACCTCCGCCTCAGTTATCGTTGATTTGTCAGGCTTTGTATGCCAATGATCTGGCCCCACCTGACTGATGGACGTCGGAGCCGCCAACAGGGTGGAACCATAGAACGGCATCGCTGGCTCCTCCACCCTCGCGACTCTGTATTGCGCCGCTAACTCCACTGCATCGTCCTCCCCCAGCGGATCCCCCGCCACATTTCGACTCTCCTCTTGCGCCATTTCCAAAGTATGTCTACGAATTGCTTCTGATGTAGGGCCTAAGAACTCGAAGAAATGCTCTAATGGAGTATCGCGAGCGACGAAGGGCGTGATACTTGGAATATCTCGATTTTTTGAGAACAAGTAAGTAAATCGAATAATACCAAAAGCCCACAGTTTACCCGTATTCCAAGGATCCCAATTAATTTCCGCCAGTTTGCCAAACTTTTGAAATTGCCTGCGAAAGTTGTCCTTTCAATACCATCATCACCTAACGTTTCATTTTTGATCCAACGCTTGGCCTTTTGCCTCCCTGCCACGTGTGCGACTGTGATGCACTGACTCCAGCCCTTACCTTGTCTTTTCCACTGACATCACGTGGCACGCCGCCTGTTGAGCCCCGTGCCCTCCTACTCGGACCGCCTCACGGTCGGCCTCCCCTGCTCGGCCAGCCTCACGGTCGGCCCCTCCCTCTCGGCCAGCCTCACGGTCGGCCTCTCCTGCTCGGCCAGCCTCACGGTCGGCCCCTCCCGCTCGGCCAGCCTCACGGTCGGCCCCTCCCGCTCGGCCAGCCTCACGGTCGGCCCCTCCCGCTCGGCCAGCCTCACGGTCGGCCTCTCCCGTTCGGCCAACCTCACGGTCGGCTTTCCTCGCTCGACCAGCCTCACGGTCAGCTCTTCTCGCTCGACCAGCCTCACGGTCGGCCTCTCCCGCTCGGTCAGCCTCACGGTCGGCCTCTCCTCGCTCGACCAGCCTCACGGTCGGCTCTTCTCGCTCGGCCAGCCTCACGATCGGCCTCTCCTGCTCGGCCAGCCTCACGATCGGCCTCTCCCGCTCGACCAGCCTCACGATCGGCCTCTCCTGCTCGGACCACCTCACGGTCGGCACGACCCGCACTTCCCTCCGCCATTGCTATTCCCTTCGTTGGTCTGAAGCTGCACTCGGGAATGGGGGACTACTGACATGGCTAGGCCCATGAAGATTACAGCCCGTAGTGAGCAACCTTAACCCCATCACTTGGAGCCCACAGCAAGACCCGGTTGGCAAAGCCCAAGACAGTTGGAGTCCAACTGGGAATAGAGGGCCACTGACATTCAGACACACGACAGAGTGAGGCACAGGCCACATCAGCAGACAAAGATCTGCAAAGTTATTGCCCACAGCACATCACCATTAATGCAATCCATCACAGCATTTATTGCGATAGCACCCCTCAGTCGGAACAGGACCTCCTTACCCTGAACAAGGCAAGCTACGACACAGGCTTTCGGCGGTGAGGGCAGGTCGGCAGAGACAGTGAAATGATTACCAGGAGATATAAGCAAAGATGAAAGACAAGAAGAAGGTTAAGCTTTTCTAACTCCTATCTCTCTCACTCTCTCTATCTCTATCGCCCAGACACTAACTTGTTCGTCGGAGGGTTCACTGGGGGACTACCCCGTTCCCCATTGAACTTGCTTGCAGGTTACTCCGGCGAGATTTCGACATCTCGACCCAGATTCAGGGAGCTTGGACCAGTCCGACCCATCCACCTAGACGAACTGCATTATCAATTTTGAACATATCTTTACACAGTTGTTACTTTCAGAGTTCTGGGCTACGTTGAGCTAGAACGTCTCCTCGGAAAGCCAACCCTACACAGTTTACAGATTGAACACACACTAAGCTACACAGTTGGGAAAGTAATAACTTAACCCCTAAATTGCCTCGGTGTGGTTCTACATCTATATACTCATTAAGATACCTTAAACTAGGCCTAAGAATGCCTAGGATGGAATGAGGATGCAAAGATGCACTAAGAAAACATTTTCAGAATTTTTTAGAAAATAAGGGTCTCGCTCGAGCGTGGCTTTCTTCGCTCGAGCGAGCTTGTCAAAACAGTAGGGTCGCTCGAGCGTGGACTTCCTCGCTCGAGCGGTCTACAAAAATGCAAAAAGTGCTAGATGTTGGAAAACTCCGCTCGACGCTCGCTCGAGCGTAAGACACAGTCCTCGCTCGAGCGTAGGTTCTCTCGCTCGAGCGTACGTCTGCATGCACCAAGATTCTGAGAGTTGGAAATTTACGCTCGAGCCACCATTCCTTCGCTCGAGTGGTGCTCAGAGTAAACGGTGGTCGCTCGAGCGTAGTATCGTTCGCTCGAGCAAAGAAGCCAAATTCTGGAATTTCCAGATTTGCCTCCCAAGCTCAAACCAAGCATTCTACGGCTCAAAACTCGACCTCTTGGGCCCAATTGCTGGAAAACACATCTAAACTCAATATACAACAAGTTTCAAAGCTCAATTTGAGAAATCAAAGCCCAAGGGTGAGTTAATTAAATCCAAATTTCAAACCCATTTCCATGAACATGATCCAAACATGACATGCATGAACTTTAAACAACTTCCAAGTTCCAAAACATGCTCTAATGAGCCAATTCCTTGTAAAACATGAGAGATTCATGGACTTAAACATAAATATGAGCATGCATATAATATTTGACCATGAAATCAACTCACAACTCAACAATTTAAACATGCATGCATGGAATGAACTTCAATTTAGCATGCTAGAACTAAGTCATGAATTAGCTCTTCAATTTGACATGAATCATGCAAGGATCAACTTAAAGACACAATTAAGAGGATGAAATTCATACCTAGGTTCCTCAATGATAAGTCTAGCGGTTCAATTAAATAATTATCTTCTAAAATCTCCAAGTCTTCAAGCAATTTCCTCAAGAACAAGTCAATTCTCTCCCTCTCACTCTCTTGGACGGCAAGAACAAGAAAAATGGCTGAGCTCAATGTTTGTGTGAGTGTATACAAGTCTCAATATGTCTAGAGGAGTGGCCCACTAAGGGTTAGTTTGGTAAATAAGTCCAAGAATGCAATTTAGCTTATTTTAATCTAATTTAATCATACCAAATCACTTTTCAGATAATTACACCATAAAATCACATAAATTATAATGATCATAAAACACTAATCGATTTCTGGTTCGGCTGCCGATAAGGCCTTCAATTAGCAGTTTAAACACAAAAACATGAACAGATAATTTGGCAAACAAACAAATAGAATACAATTTAACTAACATATACTCAATCAATCAGTTTCAAATTTCAGTCAATCAGTTCAGTATTTCGATCACTTCAGTTATCAATCATAATCAGTCTCGATTTAACAATAATCAGTGGTCATTCGGTAAATAGTGGTGAGGGTTATTACACAAGTGTTACAAATGTCAAGGGTTTGGACATATTGCTCTTGAATGTCCATCGAAAAAGAACTGGAAGAAAGTCTATACAGTGACTTGGGATGATGAAAGCAGGTCAAAGTAAGAACCTGAAGAAACTGAATCAAGTAAAGATGAAGATAGTACCTACATGGCATTCTGGTCTACCGTCACTCAACCTTCTCCAAAGCTAGTGGAGTTTCCTCGTGGTCAGAATCTGCACCGTGCTCCTACCTTTGATGAGAGTAATTACTTATTTTGGAAGATCCAAATGAGGATGTTTCTTAGAGCTTATGACCTTGAAGGTTGGCAAGCCATTGAAGAGGATGTTGAAAGTGCTGGAAATCTAATAAATCAAAGAGTTCTGATTGTCATGCATGAAGCAATTTCTAAAGAAAAACAACAACAAATTGCTCACTGCAGAAAGGCTAAAGATGCATAAGACATTTTGAGTTAATTCCATGGAAGAAGAGAGTCATCATTACCACCATCCACAAACTTTCATGTCTTAGTTGTTCGATTAGATGAGGTCAAGAAAAAAGAAGAGCAAAAGGAAGATGATGAAACCTCGGAAGACAATGATGAGATTGATGATGATGATCTACAACAAGCCTATGAAAAGCTTTACAATGAATCTTTGAACTTGTCCAAGATAAATGACAAACTGACTTTCAAGCTCAAAGCATGTGAAAGCGAGAATGTCAAGCTAAAGGGAGAAATTGCTACAGCAAAACATGATGTCATCAAGATCTCAAATGATAGGCAAGATCTCTGTGGAAAACTTCTATCATGTGAGACCGAAAGGAATGAACTTTTGAAAGTCTATGCCACATATGAAGAGAAGATTGAGACTCATGAGATGTCACAAGCTGCATTGGAAAAGATGGTTACTCAGAAAGAGAAAGAACTCCAAGATGCCAGAAGCACAATTGCTATGTAGAAGGGTCAAAGACACTGGAAGATATTCTCGGATCTCAATAGATGAGTTGTGACAAAAGTGGGCTAGGCTATGGTAATGCAACAATTCAATAGGGACAGGCCTTTACATCAGATAACATTAAGACTTAAACAAAGGGAAAGCTAAAGGTTCAACAGGGTGATCCATCTTTTCATCAACCTAACAGGGGTAAGATCAACAAAATGGAGGTAAAAACTATTTTTGTTTGTCATCATTGTGGTAGGTATGGCCTCATTCGTCCTTATTGCTATGAGTTGTTTGGTAAAGTGTCTCAAAAAATCAGAAATTCTAACACTTCATGGGTTAGGAGACAACCATACATGTCTAAGCAGAACACCAAGATTCATGAGGGTGTTCATAACGCTAAGACATTTACCAAGACTGCCAGTCCTGCTTCTGTCAAGACCAAAAAGATTTGGGTGAGAAAGAGCAACTTAACTTGTTTTGTTGTTCTTACTGCACTGAAAGCACATGACTCACACATGTGGTATCACGATAGTGGGTGTTCTCGTTACATGTTTGGTGACAAATCCTACTTCTCTTCTCTTGAAAAATATGAAGAAGAAATTATTACCTTTGGAGATGGTGGCACTTCTAGAGTCATTGGTAAGGGCTCTATAAGTGTGGCTGGTCTTCCCAAGCTCAAAAATGCCTTACTTGTTGATAGCCTTAAAGCTAATCTTTTGAGCATTAGTCAAATGTGTGATTCTCATCATGAAGTATTATTTTCAAAAAATAAATGTGAAATTTTAGATAAAAAGGGAAATACTATCATACATGGGGTTCGCACATCTGATAACTGCTATGGAATTGTTACCACTAATGATCTTACTTGCCATTTGGCCATCATAAGTAACCTTGACTTGTGGTATTAAAGATTAGGTCACATGAATTTCAATGACCTAACCAAGATAGCCAACAAAGAGCTAGTGAGAGGTGTACCCAAAATGGGTAAGAATGTGAACCATGTGTGTGGACCATGTCAACTTGGGAAGCAAACCCGTGCCCGTCATAAAAAGGTGAACAGTTTTACAACCAAACGTCCTTTTGAACTGGTTCATATGGATCTTATGGGACCCACTCGCACTGAAAGCATTGGAAGTAAAAGATATTTTTTTTAACCGTTGATGATTATACTCATTTTTTATGGGTAAATTTTTTAAGAGAAAATTCTGATACGTTTGATGCTTTCCAGACCTTAGTCCTTAAAATCCAAAATGAACAGGGTGTTTCTATTGGGCGTATCAAAAGAATTCGAACTAATCATGGTCGTGAGTTTGAAAATAATTCGTTTTCGGATTTTTGTGATATGCATGGAATTAAGCACGAGTTTTCGGCACCGATTACTCCACAACAAAATGGAGTTATTGAGAGGAAGAACAAGGTTGTTCAAGAGATAGCTAGGGTCATGCTCCTTAGTAAGAAAGTTCCTCCAAAATTTTGGGCTGAAACCTTAAATATCGCTATTTATGTTGTGAATCATGTGTATTTAAGGTCCGGTACTTTGCAAACTCCTTATGAATTATGGAAGGGATTGAAACCTAATGTAAAATACTTAAAAACTTTTGGGAGTAAATGTTACATTTTCAAAGATAGAGAGCCCTTGGGCAACTGTGACTTCCGAAGTGATGAAGGTATTTTTCTAGGGTATTCAACCACTAGTAGAGCTTTTCGTGTCTATAACTTGTGTACTTTATCTTTAATGGAATAAATCAATGTGGTTATAGATGACACAGGTTCTCCGACTCTAGCGATACATGAGGAAAAAAATGATGAGTCTCTAATCTTGGATACGGAATCCCAGAATCAAGGAGAAGCAGAAGGTCAAGCTCAAGACAGTGAATCATCACCAATTTCAATGGTAAGTCCGAGTCGAAAGAGTGCACAAAGAGACACCATCTCTGATGCTCCTGTCACAACTAGTCAAGAGTTAAGACCTTCAACAAGGGTAAAACTGAATCATCCAGTTCAACAGGTAATTGGCAATGTTTCAGACTGAATGAAAACCCAAAGAAAGTTCGGGAAAAGGTAACTCACATGTGCTATGTTTCATTAATTAAACCTAAAAATGTAAAAGAGGCCTTACTAGATGATAGTTGGGTGAATGCTATGCATGATAAATTAGGTCAATTTGAACGTAACAAAGTTTGGACTTTTGTTCTTAGACCTAAAGACATGAATGTGATAGGTACCAAATGGATCTTTAAAAATAAATCTGATGAGAATGGTATTGTGGTTAGAAATAAAGCTAGGTTAGTTGATCAAGGCTATACTCAAGTAGAGGGTGTTGACTATGATGAGACATCAGCCCCTGTTGCACGTCTTGAATCTATTCGTATTTTACTTGGTGTTGCATGCTTTCTTGGATTCAAATTGTTCCAAATGGATGTAAAAAGTGTTTTTCTGAATAGGTACTTGAAATAAGAGGCTTATGTTGAGCAACCAAAAGGGTTTAAGGACCCAAAATGTCCACACTATGTCTACAAGTTAGACAAGGCATTGTATGGGTTGAAACAAGCCCCTTGAGCCTGGTATGATAGACTTACTACCTTTCTGCTTGATAATGATTTTCAAAGAGGTAGTGTGGACAAGACCTTATTTGTGAAACATACTAAGTCTCATATACTTGTTGCTCAAATTTATGTTGATGATATTGTGTTTGGATCCACTGCTGATCATCTTGTGAAATATTTCTCGGATTACATGACACATGAGTTTGAGATGAGCATGATGGGAGAGTTATCTTATTTCTTGGGTCTTCAAATTAAATAGTCTCCTTCGAGTATGTTTGTCTCTCAAACCAAGTATGCCAAAACTTGTGTCTAAGTTCGGTCTCGAGTCAGCTAAACATGCACACACTCCCATGAGCACCAGTCTTCACCTTTCCAAAGATTCCTCCGGTATGGATGTTGATCCTACCATGTATATGAGTATGATAATGAGTCTCTTGTACCTCATAGCCAGTCGTCTTGACATTGCTTTTAGTGTAAGTGTTTGTGCCCATTACCAAGCCTATCCTAAAGAGTCTCACATTCTTGCGGTCAAATGCTTCATTAAGTATGTTAATGGTACATTGGGTTATGGGATTTGGTTCTCGACCAACACTACAACTGAAATCACTAGTTTTTTTTATGCCAACTGGGCAGGGTGTGCTGATGATCGTAAGATCACATCTGGAGGGTATTTTTACCTTGGGAATAATTTGGTTGCATGGCATAGCAAAAAGAAAAATGCCATACCTCTTTCAACCGCTGAGGCTGAGTACATTACAGTAGGGAGTTGTTGTACACAAATGTTGTGGATGAAGCAAATGCATCATAATTGTGGTATAGACCAGAACACTCTCACCATTTTCTGTGATAATACTAGTGCCATTAATAGTTCTAAAAATCATGTCCAACACTCTTGCACCAAACACATTGACATTCGTCATCATTTCATTCGAGAGTTAGTGGAAGAAGGCCTTGTTGTTCTTGAACATGTACCCATTGAGCATCAAAAGGCTGATATTTTTACAAAACCCCTTGATCTTCTCAAGTTTGAGTTCCTTAGAAAGACCTTGGCTGTAGTGCTCAGTCACTAGGGTGTGACTTGTTACTTGAGTGGGTGAGCGTGATGGGCTTTATGTATACTTAGATGCTATAATCTCATTGTCATTGATGCCTGTTATCTCAACATTTAGACTCATATAAACACCTCTCATGCTGCTTGCAAGATTTCGTTCTTCTTTGTTCATAGCTCATTTTGAATGCCCATGCTCATTGACTTCCTAATCTCATTCTGTATACACCATTGAGATAAACTGTTGCAGGGGTTTCCGCACAAGTGATCAAAGTTCTCTATGGATCACTAATAGTGTCTCTTATACATTATCGGAGGAATTGACCTATACCGGCATATCATAGATGCTGTTGAGTCTCTTGACCATCTACCATCATTTTCACTTTCACGGTTCCTCCCTTAATTCATTGAAGTCCAGGCATTAGGAAAAGGCTACCTCAGAGGCACCAACCAGGCCATCCATATTGATTTCATGCTTCTCAGCTTTGGTCTCCATACTGTTGAGCATGCATGCCACCAGTGAGTGCCCATAAGTAAGAAAAGTCAAAAATTAAAAGAAAAAAAAGAAGGGGGGGGGGGACTCATTGATTGAGGGGGAGCCTCCTCTTTCACTGAACAAATATCCTTTGATTTCTAGTGGTTTGACTTTTCTCAGTGATATTTAGTAACTCTTGTTGGCAGTCTAGCTATCCGATCACTACGAGGATTTACTCTAGCTCTGTGGCCTTTCAAGGATTGCACACACACATATTCATTATGTGAGCTCTCATGTTTGTCTTTGAGTTGTGCATTCTCATGTAGCTTATGCTCATTAATCAATATTTATCTGATTTGCTCATGATATTGTGTTTCATACTGTCAAAATTGCAAGTTTACGGGCTTCATGATTTGTGAATTATCTCATCTTAGTGTCACATTCTTGTTATTATGCGTACTTCCTCTTGTTTCAAGTCCCACTAGATAGTGTGAGTGTTTTTAATTTGCTCATAAGGTATTTTTTAGGTGTTTTGGTTTTACTTCTTCACTCGGGCTAGGGAGTTTGCGCTCGAGCGAGAATTATTTCATCCCAGTACTTTTGCAGATGGCACAGATTCTAAGAGCTTGTTTTTTGGGCTCGAGCGACCCTGTGCGCGTAAGTGTCTTAGCTCGAGCGACAAAATTCTCGCTCGAGCGATCTGTTACGATTTAAATAGTTCCTTCCGCCTCTTCAGTCCCATTTTTTCCCATTTTCTTCGACTGCTCTCTCTCTTAGGGCGATTCCCTCCCCTTACTGCTTGTGTTTTGGTTGTCTTGGCTTTGGGTGCTCTCTCTCTTCCCTCAGCTTCTCTATCTCTGGCGTGTGGTAAGTTTCTCTCTCTTTCTCCCCATCTGTGTGCTGCTTCGGTTCATCTGTGATGTATTGGGTTTGTTTGTGCCATTTTTTTTTTTTAATTTTCTTATTCCTATTTAGCTATACTTCATCTTTTTTTTTCTTTTTTTTATTTGTTTTTTTGTTTTTTTGTTTTGTTTTGTTTTTTTTTGAGTAATTGGTGCATCATTTCATGTGTCTAGTTCTCTTGTCTTTTTTTTTTTTGGTTAGGGTTTTGATTTGTTTTTGTTTCTATTTACACTATTGCTCTCCTCATGTTTTTATTGTTAATTGGTTTTGGTTCCATTACTCTGTTGAACTCATGTTGGTGTTTAGTTGGGTTTTGTTTAATGATTGAGAAGTTGCATTGGTTTTTCCTTGGTGCTGTCATTCTGAGCACATGCTGTAATTGAACTTATGGTTTCACATTTTATTTTCTTGAGGATCGATTGGTGGATTTGCGTTGTACCCCTGCTCTAACCCTGTTGCACTAATGGTTTGTGTTTTGCTCTTATATTTACTTTTGGGGGTTGCTATTGGCCTTGGGATTGCCTTGGGTTGGTTTTGGGGTTCTATGGGGGTGTTCTTGTGTCATGGTGGGTTGGGGTTTGGTTTATGGTGGTCTCTCATTTGTGTCTGTCAATCTTGTCTGTGATAGCCGAGTCTTCCAAACGCCATAAAACCACTGTGTCTTGGCCCACTTTCAATAAAGATAAATTCCAATCCCGTGAGAAGTTCAACCTATATTGTAAGTTCTTTATTTCTCAGACCGTTCACTTAGAACAAAATGTCCACCCTAGCACTTTCGAGTCCATCCCTACCCGTTCCTTGTTTGATGCTTTGGGGGGTGGTTAGGTTCTCCTTTTTTTCAGTCCACAAAACCTAAGTTGGGTCCAGGAGTTCTGCTACAATATGCACTCCATTAGCAAGGAGATCGCCCCATCTTTTCACACATGGGTTCGTAATAAAGCCCTGGTCATTGATGCCTAGGTCATTAGGCAGTTTCTAAATCTTCCAGAAGTCCGAAATTGTCACTACCCGTTTCTTGCTACCCACAACATTGCGGATTTTGATCAAGTCACCATTGAATTATGTGGCACTCCTCGGTTGGATCATCGGGGCGCTCATTCTGCAAAATGAGCTTTTTTCCCGGTTTCGCCTCCTAAATCTCATCGTTTGTGCCAACATCCATGTTACCACACATTCCTCTCACATTACCCAAGATCAGGGTTATGTGTTGTATTGCATTAACCATCGTCTTCTCATCGACTTGTCTGAAATGATCGTATCCAAAATGATTAGTGTGTTTCAGGGTCGCAAGTCTTTAGGTCTCCTTTATGGGTGTTTACTC
>CM039310.1:22800474-22901716 GCA_022316695.1 Camellia oleifera | reverse complement strand
GCAACTACCTCGGCGTGATGTAACGCTGACCTCCTTGTTCGCTGGATTACTGGCTTTGCTCCAGGGAAGACGTTGAGGTGATGGCAGATAAAGTTCAGATCAAGGCCGGGCATGTCGTAAGGCGACCACGCGAAGACTTCGATGTTGGCCATCAAGAATTCAACCATTTCGGTCCTTTCCTTAGCGATGAGGCTGGATCCAAGCAGGAAGAACTTGTCCGGCCGTTCCACATCGATTCGCACCTCGACCAGGTCCTCCACAGCTTTGTCCTTAGCCTTGGTGCCCACATCCTCCAACACACCTTGGTCCTCCGGTCCTTCTATCATTTGCACAAAGCCTTTGGCAGCCCGGCTGCCGTTCACAGCCACGAAGCACTGTTTGGACATGACCTGATCCCCCCAAATCTCCTCGATTGCCCCCATAGCCGAGGGGAACCTCATTACCTGGTGGTAGGTCGATGCTACAGCTTGCATGGCGTGGAGCCATCCCCTTCCAAGGATGAGGTTGTAAGTCGAAGGCACGTGTAACACCCAAAACTCCACATGCTTGACGACGGATCCCGCTTTGACCGGCAGGATAATCTTGCCCAAGGGCCACTCTGGCTGTGAGTTGAAACCAACTAGTGGCGAAGTCGCCGGAGCCAAGTCTGTCTCTCGGAGCTTGAGTTGCTTGAACGCGTCGTAATACATGATCTCGACCGAACTTCCCTGATCGATCAAGATTCTTTTGACATCAAATTCCTTGACGCGCAGTGTCACTACTAGGGCATCGTTGTGCGGCGTCTGTATACGCTCTAGATCCCTTGAAGTGAAACTAATCACATCTTTCTCTTCGGTTTTTCCCCTCTTGAGGGCGGGCTGTACCGACAAAACTTCCCTCATATGCTCTGCTTTCTTGATCATACCCCGGAGTTCGCAAACACGCGCCGGTCTCACTATGCCGTGGATGACATTTATAACTCCTTGTGGCGGTGCATCTCGGTCATCCTGTCCCCTGGGATCAACCGGAGCAGGGTTTGGCTTTACGCCACCGTCAATGTAAAGATCTAGGTGTCCGGCCACGACCAGCTCTTCTAAGTGTTGCCTTAAAGGCAAACAATCCTCAGTCCGGTGGCCTCTCTCCCGGTGGAATGTGCAACGATACCGCGGATTATAGCCCTTCTGTCCATCGCCCAGCTTAGCAGGAAACCGGACGTACTCCTCGTCTCGGATCTCACTAAGTATGCGATAGATAGGGATTTTGAAGACCGTGGTGATGCCAGTCCTTGCCTTCAACCTTCTGTTGGCATCCGCTGCATCATCGCGGTTGTAATCGTCCCGGTCATTCCTTCGTCCTCTACCCCGGTTCTTACGATTCGAACCACGGTCTAATTCCTCGGCCCTGTCACTTGAGCGGCTGGACTCCTGCCCTACTGCGTGCACCTTGCCTGCTGTCTTTTTGTCTGTTGTTACCGGAGTTACCTTTGCGGTCGACACCGAAGCATCATCCTCAACCCGGATGTGCTCATTGATGCGCTGCATCAGTTGGCCCATGGACGCCGGCTGATGCATGGTAAGCGAGTCCCGCAGTCTATGTCCGACCGGGAGACCACGCTTGTATTGAGTGATTGCTAGGTTGACCGGGCAATCCAAGATCTCATTGAAGGTCTCCCAATATCTGGAGTTGTATGCCTTCAACGTATCACTCGGCTCCATCTTGACAGGTGATCCACTTCCTTGGGTGTCTTGGTGTTGGTTTTGAAGCGTGTCACAAAGGCTTCGGCCAACTGATGCCACCTCTCTATACTCCCCTCTGGCAGCCTCTCGAACCACTTTAGACCCAATTCGCCCAAGCTGGACGGAAAGATGAGGCACATGAGAGCGTCATTACGCCTATGTCCAGCCATGACCTGTCGGAAATGGCTTACGTGCATGTAAGGATCCGTCTTCCCGTCGTGCAATGTGAACTTTGGCTGGTGGAAGCCCGACGGAAGAGGCGTTGTCTCTATTTCCAGGGAAAAAGGAGTGGCGCTCAACCTTGCCAAGTCGGAATCCACCAGGAACGGCGCTGCTTGGTGGGGTGGAGGCATTCCAACCTCTTCGCTAGCATGAACTCCATAGGATAACCGCTGGAACGCCGGTATCCTTTGAGTCTCCCGCCGGCGTGCCCGCTCCTTTAAAACTGCCCGCAAGTCTTCCGATTGAGCGGAGTAAGAGTACCTCGACGTCGTCACCGGACGTGAGGGCTGGTAAGTACTATCTTGCGCGCTAGACTTTTCTTCATGCACGTCGGAATCACCAACCCTATAACTTCTGGTAATGGAGATGGAAGGTGTGTGTCTCTGACTCTGACTACCCGAACGGCGGGGTTGGGTGCGCTCACTGTGGCTCCCCACTCCAGCTACACCCTTCCCCTTGACATGCCGCTTCAGTTCTTCCATCTCTGCCGCCATTCGTCGGATAACGGCGTCCTGGTCTTTCAACTTGCTCTCTAGACGTCTGGCGTGTGAGTCTTTCCGCCGCCGATGACCGTCTGGACTCCGGGAATGACCATGACTTCTCCCACGCTTATCCCGCGCGTCTCCTGACTGTCCTCCTGGGTATGTCTCCAAGTTGCCCATCGGAGAAATGGTAGGAGGTCCCTCTCTGCGTCTGCCCGACTCTGGAGTGATTCCGTCGATGGCGGACACTTGAATCTCCTCGTTGTCCGCCATGATTGGCGATCAGACGAGCGTGGAAGACAAGGTTTTATCTGCAAGCTTCCCACAGACGGCGCCAATTGTACGGGGAGCAAATATTCAGGCAAGCCCGTACTCCTTTCTTCCAAGCTCCGTTTCTGTCCGATCACCTGAAAACACAACGGCGATGAGCTACCCGGCGGTGTGTGGCCGGAAAACCCCTCCGACGGTTAAGTTAGCACACACCTAGGGATAGAGAGAGAGAGAGAGAGGGTTGAGTGTAAGAATTTCCTTACAAAATGTTCGTCCTCACGTATGGGGGCGCAAACATGCCTATATACCCTCTGCGCCCAATATCCACTCCCAGTCATCTCCTAACACGTGGCTCTGCTATCCCATCTGTCAGCGTAAAACTCGCTGAACATCACCTAACCTCAACCGCCCGCCCTCTCTGCTGGAGCTCGGCAGCCGAGCTGCTCTCTCTATGGCCGGGCTGCGCTTTACACCCAAGCACTTCGCTGGCTTTGCTCAAGAGGACCGGGCTAAGCAGCACCCCAGTAAAGCCGATCCCGAGACATCTCGTGAGCACCTGAGGTTGGCCTCCCTGCCGAGCAAACATGTATCTCGGCTGACCGCGCCTTTCCGGGCGCCGGTCACTCAACTCGACTGCGGGTGGCCTTCTTGCCGAGCAGACAAGTTCCTCGGTTGGTGATGCCTTTCCGGGCGCCGTTCAGCCAACCTGACTAGGCTTCTCCTATGCCATACACGTAGCTCGGTCTAACCGAGCGTTGCCTTAACCGAGCAACTTATATCCGGACTAGGCGGCGCATACTCGGTCCAACACCGGCCCAGCCCAGGTCCTAGTAGCCCAATTCTGGGTGGATCGTGGATCATCTCAGTCCAACAATCCACTGGGCTACCAACCTTCTCGGCCGTCACCTCGGCCCAATTGCAGATCATAAATCTCCCTCTCAAGCATAATAATCAAAACAAGAGCATATAATGTACATAAAAATCACATCATGATTAGTAGAGGCAAATCTTTGATCGGGTGAGTAAGGTGCTTAATTCATGACCTTCCCCTCTCATACCTAAGTTCCTAAGCTAAGACACCTTGGTTATGACGGACAAGTGGCAGCATTTTGTTCGTCATCATCACTTAGTATTTGAAGAAATTTCATATGTTCAGAATTAAGTTTCCGGACATATATAATTTGTTTGGCACAGTGTCTAACGAAAAAGCTATTAGACTTGAGGTGTACAAAGTGGAATTTTTAGGATTTTTTTTTATTTATTTTTAAGATTATAGTAGGTATTATTTGGGGTGTCCAAATAAAAAAATAAATATTTAAATTTTCAATTTGGGTGTTCCAAGTAATGGGATGCCCAACCTGACTTTTGGGGTGCATTTAGAGCTATTCGGGCTGAACTTTTTAAGAAAAAAAAATTTTATTTGTCCTTAATGCAATAAAGTTTTATTAGGAGAAGGCTTTTACCAAATTCTCCATTAAACTATTCAAATTGAATTATTTTAAGTATATCCATTGCCCAATCTAATTTTGGGGGTGCATTTAGAGATATTTGTGCTGGACTTTTCAAGAAAACCATTTTTTACTTATCCTTAATGTATTAAAATTTTATTATTAGAAGATTTAAACCAAATTCTCTATTAAAATATTCAAATTGAATTATTTTAAATATATTACAAATTCTCTAATAAATGTCAAACATAGAGCATGTATCCACAAATAAATGTCAAACATAGGCTGCTAAGTGAGCATAATTGATTGTAACTTGTAAGTCATTCCACAAGGGACTTTGAAAAAAGAAAAAAAATCTAAGGACTTTTCCAAGCATAGAGCATGTATCCACAAATAAGCTCACAGGTGTGCTTTGAAATTGAATGATTTAGATCGGTCCTTGTCAATATGTTTATGGAGTGATTGACCTGGCTGTGGAGCCATGGAGGCCTCTCTCTCTCTCTCTCTCTCTCTCTCTCTCTATATATATATATATATATGTATGTATGATGGTAGCTTTGTATGGTTATTGTCACACCACCATAGCTTATTCTTCCTTTTTTATTTCCATGGGTCTTAAAATACCTTCCCTCATTGCTACTATGCTACTGCTTGTGGTGTTAATGGCTAGCCTAGATTTAACAGGTCTCTCTCTCTCTCTCTCTCTCTCTCTCTCTCTCTGTGTTAATAGTAGATAGAAGATGAGGGTTTATTCTCTCTCTCTCTCTTTCTGATAATTATAGATAAAGGGTTATTCTTCTTTGTAATACAATTTGACATTATTTTTGAATAAATTACACTGCTTTTTCCATAAGGTTTTGAAAAAATATACTTAAACATCATAATAATAACTACAATCCTGTAAATTTAATTCACATAACGGTTTACGCTTATTCTATCACTAATTTCTTAGTTATTTATGAAAAAAAAAATAGTGATACATATCGTCACTTTTACTCTAAAATATATATTATCCACACTACTTGCAATTGTTGCTTGCTTTAACTTTGCTGAAGGGGAAGGTTGTGAGACCATGTCAAATTTTTTTTTTCACAACCTCAGGGGTGATTAGCGTATGTAATATCTCCCTAATTTTTTTGTTTAATCCCTATGGCAACATGTACATACTGGAAATTTCTGGTAGATCACAACTAATGATATCAGTAATTAGACAGCCTATGGACTAGACCAAATATGGATGTTGGGCTTCAGATGGGCCGGGGTAAGCTTCCTCCTCGTAAGACCTGCAACAAATCCTTGAGAACCCATTAGAAGGTGCCCTCTAACAGTCAAGTTAGATATGATCGTGAAAGAAGATAACCGTAGGGTGAAAGTATACAAAAGCATGGCGAAAAGGAAAGAGAAAATAGATGTAAAATTAGGTGAAATATAGATATATTTTATTCATGTTTCACCTACTTTTTTTCTTTCAATTTCTAAATCCCCCAACCAAATTAAGCTTGTATATTTTATTCATGTATCACCTACTTTTTTCCTTTTCATTTCTAAATCCCTCCCAAAATCTCGGACAAAACACAGCATAAGGTTGTGTTTGGTTGGGGGATTTGAGAAGGAAAAGGAAAAGGAAAAAAGAAAAAATAGGTGAAATGTGAATAAAATATCCCTATATTTCATCTAATTTCACATAACTTTTTTCTTTTTCCTTTCCAAATTCCTTATCAAATCCCTCAACCAAACATAGCATAAATGTGTATGTATATAGAGCTTACTTCTCACAGTTGACATCTCACGTGAGGGAATAATTTTGTTAGCCTCTTGGCCAATAATGGAATATCACCATGATGAGACGTGCCTAAGCTATGAGACAAGTTCTCTACTAACTACTGACAGTTGTTGGTGGAAGGGACCTTCATATGTTCATACAGAATTGGCCTCCTAGTCAGGTTAGCTTTCCTAGACACTTCATACAGAATTGATCTCTCGATCCAATAGACCTCTTGATCAGGTAAATGTGGGTGTCTCATGGGCTAATCAAGTTCAACTAGGCCTGACACTAATCCTCATGGGCAGGCTAGCCCTCAAGTCTGGATCTAGGCTCCTATTTGTATATCAAAAACCGTAAATTAAGTTCATCTTAAATCCAATGCAATTGCAGGTGCACAAGTAGGAGTTTGTTATGGAATGCATGGCAATTTACCTCCCCAACAAGAAGTTGTAGCTCTCTACAACCAACAAGGCATTCGAAGAATGCGACTCTACGATCCAAACCAGGTTGCTCTTGAAGCCCTCAGAGGCACCAACATTGAGCTCATGTTAGGTGTTCCCAACACTGACCTTCAGAGTCTTGCTTCTAGCCAAGCCAATGCCAATACATGGGTCCAAAACAATGTAAAAAACTATGGCAATGTCAAATTTAGATACATCGCAGTTGGGAATGAAGTTAGTCCATTGAAGGGTGACACTGCTCAGTACGCACCATACCTTCTCCTAGCAATGCAAAACGTGTACAATGCAGTATCCATGGCCGGCCTTGGAAACCAAATACGCGTTTCCACTGCCATAGAGACAGGAGTCCTTGGAGAGTCCTCCCCTCCATCGAAGGGCTCATTCAAGTCTGAGATTCGATCATTTCTTGATCCCATCATCGGCTTCTTAGTAAACAACAAGGCTCCTTTACTTGTTAATGTGTACCCTTATTTTAGTTACATAGGCAACGCGCAAATTAGTCTTGATTATGCTCTTTTCACAGCTCCAGGAGTTGTAGCCCCAGATACTCCATCTGGTTATCAAAATCTGTTTGATGCTATCGTGGATGCTGTTTACTCAGCACTTGAAAAGGCGAGTGGTGCTTCTTTGGAGATCGTTGTGTCAGAGAGTGGATGGCCTTCGGCTGGTGGTGGAACTGCCACTACCATTGATAATGCGAGGACGTACAACACCAAGTTGATTGAACATGTAAAGGGAGGAACACCAAAAAGGCCTGGAAGCCCCATAGAAACTTATGTGTTTGCCATGTTTGATGAGAGTCAAAAGAACCCAGAGGTTGAGAAACATTGGGGTCTTTTCCTTCCAAACAAACAGCCTAAATACCCAATTAGTTTCAATTAGGAAATAACAAAAGTGTAGCAAGGCAATAAGAGCATTTTTCCTATGTAATATGATATTCTGAACAAGGGTTGATATCAACGCCCAAACAAAGGCTAGGTACATCCTGAAAATTAACAGTTGTGATAGACAAAGTTACATTGTTTCTTCAATCTATCACAATTTGTTCTGATATTACACCATCCATTTCATTTTACTTTTTCGAGAGTGTAGGTTTTTACTATTATTCATATCAAAAGATGTGTTTGTAATAGTTCATGACATAACTTTGAAAACCACAAGAGGAAAGCATTTGTGACAGTTGATATATTAGCAACAATCTTACCTAGACACTGAGTTGGGTTAAAAAAATATATGTTCTGCGACTTTTTATTTACATATTAAGTAATGGATAACTCGTCGCCAATAATTTTATAATTTTTTTTATCCTTTTTTTTTTTTTTTTTGACTACTTCATTACGGTCATTAAAAACATTATTTGCACCAGTTATTTGTAAGTACAAAATTAATCTTCCCAACAATAGCGTGGAAGCCATTGAGAAGCAGAGGGAACAGTTCAAATCCCATCAACTAAAAATAATAATAATATTCCCCTAAATCTCCATCACAAATATCAAATTTTTATTAATACCAAACATGTTTTAAGTAGCCAATTACACAATATATATACAAATCTAAAGTTGTTTTCGGCTTATTTCTTGCCATCCAACATTGATTACACGTACATACATACATATCTTTTTTTTTTTCTTTTTTTTTTTTTCCTTCAAGTATTTTCTGTTCCCTTGGAAGAAAATTAAATAAATATAGAAGAAACACTTTAAGAGCTCAAGATAACTTCACTATGCGAATTACCATCTTCCATCCTTATCCATGATTTGAGAGAGAAGGGCTGAGAAGTGATCTCCAAAATTCTAGCTCCCCTAGGCCAGTTTCCATATCCACCGTACCCGGTGTGCCTAGCATAACACAGCCATAGTTTCTTGTAAGGGCAGCACCAGTCTAATCCATGGTTGTGACCTGCAAACACTGCCTGCCACCATGCAAAAGAATGCAACAAACACATTAGACTCTGTTTTCACCCATCAAAGCACAACCATTGGACCACATTTTTCAAGAAACTAACCAAACACACGCTGTACAGTTTGGAAACATTTTCTGCTCCCAGAAATGTTTTCATCATTAGTATAAAATGTGCAAGCTCAAAATTCATTCTTCACATTGCGAACATAGGCCATTCTAGGATTTCAAATTCAATATTTTAGCCTGTTTGCTACTACAAACACAAAATACCAGTTTGGCACATGAGAATAGAATTTGGGAAGCATGACTTGACAGTCCATCATTTCATATGAATGATTGTATATAATTCTGTGTTCTCACCTTGACAGACGGCCTGCCTTCAAGAAGTTTCATAATACCCATTTCAGCTTGTTGAGGAGCAATTCTCTCTTTGTTAATGGAACCCACACACGACGACATAAACAGAAACATTGGAGCCACCTTCTCATAGGCTTTACTTGGTATATGCCAGAAGATTATCTCGGGCACCCTACACAATACTGCTCCTTTTGGTTGCTAAGAAAGTGGATAAAAGAAAATCCAGAATCTTCACATTTGCCATTGTTTGTTTTGTGTAGAAACCAAAAACTCAATTCAATGGACCTTTAAAATAAGTACTCAATGTCACCCGAGTCATTTTTCAATTTCTTTTGTACCAGACAAAGGCACATATAAGATTCTAAATTTTCTATTCCTCCATTTTCTAGGCAACCAATAGCATAAATGAAAGATCATTTAGAATAAAAACACATTATTATAGAACAAAGTAATAAGATATAATCACTAGAGAAAAATTAGGAGGGCATGAGGATTCTTATTTCTTTGCCCTACCTTGAATCAGGGTTAAGCTCATGGGATTTTCTCTGGAACCAGTCTGCTTGACTTCTTGATACAACTTCTGGATAGGTACCACCACCGGAATCAATGAAGTACAGGAATGCCACTGGTGATTTGGAATCATTTGATGATGAGAGTTGAAGAACATAGTTGGATATGCTTGGCCAAAGCTCCTTAGGACCAGCTCTAGAGTATGATAATGTGTTGTGCGCAATCTCATTTCTCATTAGCTCTAAACGTCGTGTGCCTCTGAAGCTACAATGTTGTTCACCTGACATTGTAGTTTGACTTTGCTTGAGGGAATGCAATATGAAATATTTTTGGAGCAATTGTTTCAAGTGAGAAATTCTAAATTGTTTCTTCTCTGCAATATCTAAGACAGTAGTGGCAGAAAAAGTAACCACATCAAGAACTCTGCATGTTGGTCAAAACCACATAAGTTCTAACCAGTAAAAGAAACCAAAAAAATCATTGAAATTCAAGCTGGGTCAAAAGGAGATCTTGACCAGAAAGTGCTTAAACAATGAATTTATTAAACTAAAAATTCAATATAATTGGCTAATGTACCAAAAATCTGCCACTTGATTTCAATTTACTTAGCTGATGTACCTCATTAGATGACAAAACATATAAATGCTATAATTAGTTTAAATTCAGGTAACTACAGTACCTATATTCATAAAATCAAATACCGTCTAAAAGGTGCATGATGATGTCAATTTACAAATTGGACAGGCAGGTTCTTTGATGCTAATCTATGTAAATTTTGATTATTGTTATGCAAAACACCAAACCTGATGAAATCAAGGGATGAGAGAGGATGGTTTTCAAATTTACAAATAAGGGATTCTTTTTCTTTTTCCACAGCTTTGTCATTAATTTTTCAACTTTGGACTCACCTGAGTAAGAAGAACTTGATGTAGGGCACTGAAGTTGAGGAATCCCGCTGGCCGAAAACCACTCCATTGGCCACTCAAATGGTGCATCATCATGGTTTCCAAACAGACTTGCCCATGGTATGCCTCTGGCTTTTGTTGGAGAGATTGCTTGATCCCAATACAAGGTTGCATTTGCAATTGCCATGTTATTAGCCGTGATGACATCCCCAAGATAAATTACAAAATCTGCCATGCAATTGAGGCTAATTACAGAAATTAAGTAGCAGCCATATCATGATTTAAATATATCATACAACAACTTATTGTTAAGTCACCAATCGTCCCAAAGCTTAAGCTATTAGGAAATGGGCCGAAGTATGTATGCCAAGCCAAGTCACCAATCATCCCAAAAGTTTAAGCTGTTAGGAAATTGGGCCCAACAATATATATCAAGCTATCCAATACCCTCCCTCACATGCAACCTTGTCTTACACATGGAAAGACAAACATAGAGCCCAACAATGTATATCAAGCTATCTATTAATTTCATTCTGTTAATGAAATTTTCTTTGCTGATCAAAAAAAAAAAAAAAAAGGCTATCTAATACTCTCTCTCACGTACAACCCTGTCTTGCACTTGGAAAGACAAACATAGAACCCAACAATGTATATATATATATTCTTGAGTGTATTTCTTAGGCTACAAGGAATTATATTATTACTCAATGAGGAAATTGGATCGTAGGGCTCCATAAACAGTTAACTAGGTCACGTGTTGAGACACATAAGAGACATGACATTAGAAGAAAGATGGTGGGTGGTAAGAGTAGAAAATATTGTGGAACACAAGGGTTCTGACACCAAAAAATGAAGAAGAACAAAGAAAGAAAGTCACATAGTTGTGGTGTTTTGCAATGCTCTCAACTTTAAACACTCAACCCATCTCTCAAGAGTTTCAGTTGAATGCTCAAGTCCTATGAAGCATCAACATGTCAAAACAGATGCCATAGAAGTATTGGACACAGACATGGTAGGGATACATGTTTGACTCGCCATGTGGCATGTCTATTTTTTAACAATTTATTTTTTTGTTGAACACAACGAGGACATTACATGACACACTTCGGGGACACATCGAGGTTTTATTTTATTTTTTCAAAGCTAATTTTCTACCAAATCATCGACAATGCAACAAAAATCTAACTACGGTTGTGAAGTTGAGAGATTGGCTTCAAACAATGCTTGAAGCCCTAATGCAACACAAATCTAGTCTTGGATGATTTAAACTTAGTATGTTTTATGTTATATTAATATTAGTTTTCATTAATTTTGGTGTTTATAGATGTAATATTTATATACATAGCAAATAAACTTTCTTTTCTTTTTGTCATATCGTCGCCGTTCCATAATCTTCTTTTTTTTTGAAATCCATGTGTCCTTTGTTCGTGTCCGTATTTGTGCTCAAATCATAGCTCAAGTCTATATGATCTTTTGTCTTTTTTTCCGACAAGTAAAGGTATTATTAACAAGGTACCAACCGGGTGCCCCCATATACAACAAAGAAGCAAAAACAACCCAAAGGTCCAATATAATATCTCAAACCTCATTAGTCTCTACAAATTTTTTTAAATTGGTCTAGGGATGGATTAACAATCCCCACAAATTAGCCTAAAAGAGGTTGATCCAACCCCTCAAAGGTCCTCTAATTATGCTTTCTCCAGACTAGCCAGATCAAGCATGGAATGCAAAAACCCAAACCTTCTTCAAGAGTGGCGTAGCTAGGATTTTAGTTTAGTGGGGTCATTTAACAAGTATCATCAATATCGTTATGCATGTGTACGTTCTACGCAACCTATATCAAAATTAATTTTTATGCTATAATTTTATATATTTCCAATCGCATCGATAAAAGAATTCAAATTTGTTAAATTACATACAAAACAAAAGTTGAGATATTAATATTTCAACAAAAATTAAGCAAAGATCTACACTTACACAATTATTGACAACAAGTTTTTTCTTCTTCTTCTTCTTCTTCTTCTTCTTCTTCTTCTTCTTCAATCATTACTCTAAATAAATTAAAAACTCTCTTATTGGGCTCTTTATAAATTACATCGAAACAAAAGATTTTTTTCACCATTGTAATTGTAATTGCAAGAATTAATGACCATAACAATTATAGTTGTTATTTTCATTACCGTTTTTTACAAATTTTCTCCAAAATTTATGTTATAATGTGCATTAATACAGTGTAATTTTTAAAACTAAAGATAAATTTTATAGTGTATTATAATAAAGTGAAATAGAAATAACAATTCTCTTGTGTTTTTCTAATTTACTGGGTTTAGTTAGTAAAATCTCAAACATTTTAGGTAACTTTCAAATTTACTTGAACAACATTTCAAAGTTGAATGGTGTCACTTGACACCACTCCTTATGCTATAGCTCCACCAGTCTATGCACGGACATCTCTCTGGAGGTCACGTAGAGCTGTCCAACATGTGTCGGACACGGAATATGAACACGTGCCAAACATGCTTTAGACACGTGTCGGACACATTGGAAAGAGTCAACAATGCTGGGATACATGGGACACTCTACAAACACATTGGGACAAGCTGGGACATGCTAAGGATATGTTGAGGGCTATTTTTATCCCAAAAAAAAAAATTAAATAATAATTTTTTTTTTTTTTTTACTCAAATAGCATGCCTAATGTTAGTAAATTTGATAAAATTAAATATTTGACATAAAATACATATTAAATAGTTAAAAATGGCATATAATAAATATATAAAATTATATGTTTTACACGTGTTCCCAACATATTGTGTCCAGCATTTTTTGAAAATTTGCATGTCCGCGTTGTGTCACGGGTCTGTGTCCGTACTTCTTAACCACCAGTGTTCTTCAATCTCTTACCCATGCTTCCTCCTATCCAAGCAAAAACAAGATCCACCACACTCATCACAAATACCCAAAGAACCTTAAGCATATCAATAATCATCTCTAGTGTCTATATCCCATAGAGAGTCCTACAATGCTCTGTCTAACTATAGCTTAGGCCCAGTCCCAAGGAATCAATTGATCAAGAGTAGGCCTTCTAAGTGAAGGCTGTGGATTGAAAACTCCCTTCTTAAAGCCAACACCTTGCTTGTGTGTTCCTGGGATGACTCTAATACTAACAAAACTATAACGAGAAAAGAAAAAAGAAAAACAAAAATCGTATTTTTGTAGCTATATAGGTTGAAATTAAATAGAAACATCTAATGATATATTTTTGTAGCATTGGTCCCTTTTTATGTCAATGGAAATTCATATTGTATTTCACATATTTGTTAGAAAAAATTTTTGGTTACATATATGTTGAACTCAGCCGTGATTAGCATCATGCATCTGTCTGTGTCTCTAGCTATAAGATTATCTCCAACCCTTCACCAATTTTTTCAACTAATTTGATTCTAAATTTGAGAAAAAAAATTGATTTAATATGAACTGCTCCAATATTTTCATCAAAATCATTTTCAAAAATTTCCCTTTTTCATCAAATTTAAATTTGATGAAAAGAAAAAATGAAGGATTGAAGATGCTAGTCTCACTAATGTTTTGTCAATATTCAAAATAACCATTAAATAAGAAAGTAATGAAGGCTCTTAGGCCTCGTTTGGGAGCGAACCGTTTAGTCAAAAAAATCAAAAAAATGAGTCGACAATTCATACCAAAAAGTCAAAGATTCTCTTTTTTTTTTCCTATTTTTTACACATCTTTTTATAAAAAATTAAAAAATAATCCCAAATACACTAATTTTTTTTAATTCATACTTTAGCCAAATAATAAAAAAATTACTAAATTAACATTAACATGTTCCCAAACTACGGCTTATCCTATTTATTGGTAAAGCAAGTTAACCAGAACTACTGCCTAAAGCATCAAACAAGAAAACCCAGAAATGCAGTTTGAAAAACAACATCCAAACAATGCCTTAAGCTCATAGATTTTTTTAACAGTGTTTGGGTTTTAACAAACAAGGCTTATTAAGCTCATAGATTTTGATAAAATCAAACCTGGGTTTTCTAAATTAAGTACAGTGGACATGACTTTCAGAGAATTGACATCTTGTTGAGGACCCCAATCGTTCCAAGCGTTCTCGCCGAAGTGCAGGTCAGCAAACAGAGAGATCTTGAACGCTGCACCTGGAAGTACCTGGAGGTAGCGTTCCGGCGTGGTTCGTAGATCCACGGTCCATCCGACGGCCACAATGAAGCGGAAGAGGAGAGAGAGATAAGTGACGGACAGGATCGTCCAACACCACGCCATTGTCGAGCAGAGGAATGTTAACGACGAGAGGACTGGGGTTTTTGCTGTTTTTAACTGGTTTTATTTTATTATTTATCGTTTTATTACTACGAAAAATTATGTACCACCCACGTTTTACACTGATTTTTTTGATTTTTAGTGATGAGTATGTAATGTAATTGATTGGTGATGGAGGATATATGAAAAGAAAAATGCTTGGGAGCACTAATCTCCCACTAATTAGGTGGCAGTGGGTCTCGTCAGAAATGATGTGATATTTTATTCTTGGAGTTGTATTTTTTTTGTTTTTTTTCTATTTTTTTAATGCATTAGTGCTATTAGTGGTGATGTTTTTAGCGGAATGAATCATTGTTGATATGAAAAAGCGTGACGTACGAGATGTTAATTAATTATTATATCATTAAATTTAAAATTTTAATTTAATTTTTGAATTTGTAAATATTTTGACTTGTTTTAAAAATTTAACAGTTGTGAAGACAAAAATAAAAAAGAAAAAGAAATGTTTCAAAATTTCAACTCAACTTTTCAATAATAAAATTGGCAAAGAGAGAAGTTAATGAGGATTGTTAAAGTCACTTTTCAATAATAAAATAATAAAATTGGAGATATGTAAGAATCAACCCAAGTCTTGTTTTGATAATTCGAATTGTTTATTTTGTAAGATCTGTGATGCATATTATCCGTAAAAAGATTTAGAGCAATTCAATAATCGTAACATTTTTATTTTATCTCATTTGTCTCTTGATGGTCTATTTTAAAAGTATGTTTGTCATTCATTTTTTTGGACATAAATGTAATAAAATGATAATGTTATGATTATCGGATCGAATTAATTTTTTTTATAAATAATATACCTTACAGGCCCTTACAAAATAAATAGTTTAAATTATCAACATGGGACCTATGGTGAGCCTTATAAGCCCCTCAAATTTTGGGGGCTTTTCCCAAAATAAGCCTATTTTGTATTGGATTTCCCAAACTAGGCCAACTTCTGGCGGAATTCCAAAACTAAGTTAAAGCGCTATTACTATTCGCGCTTTTACTGTTAGGAGCGCAAAAATGGATGAACAGTAAACTCGCTATTACAAATAGCGATTTTAATTAATAATTCGCTATTACAAATAGCGCTTATAGCATAAAATTTTATCCAAGAGAAAACGCTGTTGACAACAGCGATTTTAGCACAAAACTTTGTCGGCATAAAAACGCTATTGCTAATAACGATTTTAACTAGAACAAATTTTGGCATGAAAACGCTATTTCTAATAGCGCTTTTCACAGAAAATTTTTTTGGAAGAAAACGCTATTCGTAATAGCGCTTTTCACATAAACATTTTTGGAATAAAACGCTATCGCTAATAGCGCTTTTAACAGATAATTTTTTGGAAGAAAACGCTATGTATTTTAACAAAATTTTTTTTTGAAATAGACGCAATAATATAAAACAAAAGGAAAAAACAAAAATGGGCCACATGTTTACACTATATAAAATTGAAATTGGCTTTACTGAAGCCATTGTCATGTTAAAATATATTTTTTTTTCTTTTGTTGTTGTTTTGATTTAAAATGTGTAATTCATAAATTTTACATAATATGAAAAAAAACCTCTTTTCATATATTAATTTTACATACTATTTTTCATATATATAATTTTAAAATCATATTAATTTAGATATTATTAAGCCAATCATGTTCATTTATTTTGCTTTACTGAAGCCGTTGTCATGTTAAATTTTTTATTTTTTTCCCAAAATCTTTGTTTTGATTTAGAAAATGTAATTCAATTTTTGTTTTCGTCTTTACTGAAGTTCTTTTAATGTAAATTTTTTTTTGTTTATTGTTTTGTGTTTGTTTTGTTTAAAAGGTGATAATGTAATTAATAATTTTTTTTTGGCTTTACTAAAATCGTTTTCATGTAATTTTATTTTTCTTTTGTCTTTATTTTGGGTTAGAATGTGTTATTTATAAAATTATTTTGGCTTTACGAAAGCCATTTTCATTTAAACATACATATATATTTATTCTTTTGTCTTTGTTTTTAGTTAGAAGGTTTTATTTAGACAAATTATTTTTGCTTTACGAAAGCCGTTTTCATTTAAACATACATATATATTTATTCTTTTGTCTTTGTTTTGGGTTAGACGGTGAGAATGTAATTGAAAAAATCAGTTTAGTAAACCAGTTTAGTAAAAACGTGTTGTACATAAACATAATACATAATACATAAGAATACATAAACAATACATAAACGAGCAACGACGAAGGGTGACAGACACAATACATAAACATAATACATAAACATAGCTGAATGTTAATAGCCGTAACATTTGACAGACACAATACATAAACATAAACATAAACATAAACATAGACTTAAGCATAAACATAACATAACACCTAATTCGCGCTTAAATCAGCAGGTGGCTCCGAGTCTGAACAATCTGAAAGCTCAGTGTCAGAGACAAGTTGAGGATCCTCTATAATACCCTTGATAGCCGCAACATCTGGTTCTGTTCTGTTCTTCTGGGCATCCTTCTTAACTATGAGTAGCTGCATATCGCGGGCCAACCTACGGCCCATTTGAGAAATCTCACGTTGTAGTCTTTGACATAGTCGATCAACATTTTCAGGATCTTCCTTTTGAATCTCAACAGAACGTGCTTTTGGCACCTTCAGTCGTCTTTCCCGACATAATCTTTCATTTTGCACTCGCTCTATAAATAGTGCGGGCCACTTCAGAAGTCTAGCATTTGCATAACCATATCCTGTTTGATTCTCTGATGGATCCTCCACCAAACCACATGGATCTCGATAGTACTTGGGCATGACAAAATGTCGCTTCCCAAACCTATCATGATAAGCACAAGAGGCATCTAACAAAGGAAATGGTGTTTCATCTTCAGCATCGCCACTTCCCCTTCCTCCTCCTTGTCGTGAACTTTCACCCCTTTGCAAGTTCCTACCACCTCTGCGATTCCCAGTCCCTCCCACGAACCATGTAGCCATGCTAATTTTTTTAAGCAAATGAATGATAATTTCGTAGGGCAAAATGAGTTGTAAGGTTGTGTCTTCACCTTTACTCGTTTATATAGTTGCTTATGAACGACTTTAGAAAGATGCCTCTGCATGACAATCCCACATTTATGAACAAGGTATGAGTTGTCAATAGATTGAAAAAACAGAGAAAAGCAAATACTGTGGTCGAAGTCACGTGACTTGACAATCCATCTGTATATACGGACAACATAAATGCATGCTGACTGTAAGGTAAATCAGTGAATTCACTGTTGCCATGTGACTTTCTGAGTTGAGAATCCCACATCTATCAATAACAGATGAGTTGTCACTACAATAAAAAATACGAGCAAAAAATTGAGAAAACCAAAGCCTCTGCACCAAGTCACATGGCTTGACAATCCATCTGCGTATACGGACAAAATAAATGCATGCTGACTGTAAGGTAAATCAGTGAATTCACTGTTGCCATGTGACTTTCTGAGTTGAGAATCCCGCATCTATCAATAACAGATGAGTTGTCACTACAATAAAAAATACGAGCAAAAAATTGAGAAAACCAAAGCCTCTGCACCAAGTCACATGGCTTGACAATCCATCTGCGTATACGGACAAAATAAATGCATGCTGACTGTAACGTAAATCAGTGAATTCACTGTTGCCATGTGACTTTCTGAGTTGAGAATCCCACATCTATCAATAACAGATGAGTTGTCACTACAATAAAAAATACGAGCAAAAAATTGAGAAAACCAAAGCCTCTGCACCAAGTCACATGGCTTGACAATCCATCTGCATATAAGGACAAAATAAAGGTATGCTGCCAGTAAGGTAAATCAGTGAATTCACTGTTGCCATGTGACTTTCTGAGTTGGGAATCCCACCTATGCTGCCAGTAATGTTACGACCTACTATTTGTATTTCATTGAAAAGTATGACTATTTGAATTGTTGTTGTCATTTCAGAAGCTATTCACCGACCTACCTGTTATGGTTTTTGTGCTATTGAGGCCGGTAGTTCGTTTCACCGAGTTTACTTTCTGTCAACCCCTCATTCATTACCAGAGTCATCATTTTTACTGAACTTTCAAGAATTGGAAGGTGACTCTTTCTTCTTCCCCGATGGAGATTGAAATTCGTTGTAAATTCATCCCTATTTCAGCAGCCCTAGTTAAGGAAACCTTTTCTCCGAGTTGCCTTCTCTATTTTATTTGTTTTAAGATAATTGAACATACATAATTGAACATACATTAATCCATTCATTGATCCAGAACATTCATTAACTAATTGCAATTCAATAAAGAAAGTCATGAACTCATAAATGTGTAGAAATAAATGTAGTTATTTCATAAACTTCAGGTTCATAAAAGAAATACTTGAAATACATCCGTACGTTAGACCAACAACAACATTGTCTTACACTCCAGTAACGAACATATGAAAGATAACGGTGTTTGATTTCTTATTCCTCATCTGACATGTAGTAGTCAGAGAGATATTTTTCATTGTTTAAGACATTATTTCGCTCAACCATTCTCAAATCTCTGTTGCTTGCTTCTGCCATTTCAGTGGCTAGCTGAAGCATGAAATGTCGACATCGCCGCAGTAACATTCTGTTGTTCTCCTTCTTAATTCTGCTAACTGCTTTTTCATAGTCACTCACATTTCGTCTAGGCATGGTCAATGAACGACGATGAGGTACCGGTGCCCCAAGGTTACGTAGATCATTATACAATCCTTCTTGCTCCGTTACCCTGAACACCCATTCTGCTCGGATACCAGCATAATAATCCTTCGGACTCGAGTACTTTTCGCTCTTGTAGTCATACGTAAATGGAGGTAGCAGCCACACTTTCGGATTTCTTTGCTGGCGTGAACTTCCTGCACCTCTTGAAGACATTGTTAATAACACAAAAAAATAATAATAATAGTAATTGTATATATATTACTTTTGTTATGACTTCAACAAACATCATACTGGGGTATTTATAGACATCATAGTGGTGCTAGGGCAGTATGGAATAAGTGATACACGTGATATTATTTGTTGTTATTCATTTCATGTAATTTTGATTACCCGTGACTTTGTGTACCTGTGATATAGTCACGGACGTGGTTGTCAGATATAAGCAGAAAATTGCAGGCCACAGAATGACAATGCAATCCCTTCATATTCGAGCAGTGCATTGTCAAATAAAACAAAATGCATTGGCAAATTAATTATCACTGTTTTTCTCACCAACATAATAAAATTGTCACTTGCTACGTAAACACGATTGGAACATTGGTACCTATATTTTTTGTGATTTTCATTTAATTAACTTCACAGTCATCCAATTTTCATTGTCATTACACAACCGTCCATCATGTTTTTTTATCAACATAATAGCATTTTCTGCTTATTTTCACAGTCGTAATGATGTGACTCAGATGAATTATAAAATGTAAATAAAAAACAAAGCATGTAAGTTGCAATGCAGAAGTCACATGCATCACGTAATGTGAGGGAAACAGTCACAACGTATACAAGCATGGCAAAGTCAGAAAGTCACATGCATTACTGCACCACTGAATAAAGTGACATGCATTATTGCATCAATGTACAAAGTCACTGCTTATGCGGCACAATAGCCGATACTACAGGCCTTTGATTCGTTCATGACTTGACAAAAGTTGAGTCCGGACAGCCGAATGCACTGCATAAGGTCAGTGGCATGCATGTGATCGTTGTTTAGGTCATCAAAGTTGACGTGACAACTCTAATGCATAGTTGTCATAGTTGTTTGCAATAATTGCATGCATACATACAACTACCATGTGTATATTATCACTGTTTTTCTCACCAACATAATAAAATGGTCACTTGCTACGTAAACACGATTGGAACATTGGTACCTATATTTTTTGTGATTTTCATTTAATTAACTTCACAGTCATCCAATTTTCATTGTCATTACACAACCGTCCATCATGTTTTTTTATCAACATAATAGCATTTTCTGCTTATTTTCACAGTCGTAATGATGTGACTCAGATGAATTATAAAATGTAAATAAAAAACAAAGCATGTAAGTTGCAATGCAGAAGTCACATGCATCACGTAATGTGAGGGAAACAGTCACAACGTATACAAGCATGACAAAGTCAGAAAGTCACATGCATTACTGCACCACTGCATAAAGTGACATGCATTATTGCATCAATGTACAAAGTCACTGCTTATGCGGCACAATAGCCGATACTACAGGCCTTTGATTCGTTCATGACTTGACAAAAGTTGAGTCCGGACAGCCGAATGCACTGCATAAGGTCAGTGGCATGCATGTGATCGTTGTTCAGGTCATCAAAGTTGACGTGACAACTCTAATGCATAGTTGTCATAGTTGTTTGCAATAATTGCATGCATACATACAGCTACCATGTGTATATATGGTATAAATATCGTAGCATACCACAACAAAAGTTTTACAGCAATTTCTATCGATATCATCATGACATATACGGTGGTTGATCTATATTCAGCAATGGGTCGCTATTGGGTTGCAGATGGAGATGAATTTCAATACCCATTAAATCCAAATTTGCGTTACTCACGTGCCACCATCAATACCATGAGAGCTGAGTGGGAATTTCGCAAAACTCGAGCAAACGTTCTCGTTGAGCTATGCCGTGAAGTTAATCTTAAATTTCCTCGCCGGTTAGCCATGCGTATGCCAACTGACACTCCACAGTTGTTGCAAAGGGCATTGCATCGTATCCGCGACGAGGTTAATCGCATGACCCAACGTTTGCAAAGGTCCGAACTAATGAAGACTGCAAATGAGCGTGCCGAAGATGGGTTAATGGATGATGCACACCAGTACTACGCCTGGAGCATGGATGTTATGTATGAATCTGATATTGAGATGTCAGATGATGATGATAATGAATGAAATTGTTTGGATGAACGCCTAGGGCATTTCTGTAATGCATGCAATTTGTAATGCTTATCCATGACTTATCAATGAAGCGAGATATTTCAATTATTATTAGCCTTGAACAAACATATTCTTTATAGCTTCTGTACACGTTTTGTTCAAACCAAACGCGTTTATAATTTATGTTTTCCTAAAAATAAACATAAATGGTTGTATCAAATTTATTTAAACTTCAATTGTATAAATGGTTGTCTCAATTTGTAAATTGGAGGAAAAATCGTAAATTACTATAAATAATGCACAGACTACGGATAATGAGAGAGGGGTAGAGATGTGAAAGAGATTTGTGTGATTCACCAATATAAATAAGAATAAAAAATTGTGAAATTATAATTGCGAATAAATAAGTATGACATTACATCAGCTGTAAATGTTTGACACATAAAAAAAAAAAAATTATAGAAAAAAAAAAACCTATATAGTCCATCTGGCAACCGCTAATGCCCTAACCTGCCCCCAGTCCCACAACCCCGACCGTGGATCTCCCTCCTCGGTCTCCTATGGTAGACTCTCTGAATATCTGGCACTCCCTCCCCTGCATGCGTCTCTCCACTGACTGCCTGTGGAGCCTGTGAGTGTGACCCCCCCTCTCCTGCATCTGATGCCCCCGATCCTGCCTGTGTCTGCAGATAAGATACTGTTGTGAGCTGTGAAACTCCCACTCCCTCATCTGCTGCAACTGTATCACGATCTGCAGCTGGACCCCGACCTCTGCCTCTGCCCGCACCCCGACCTCGGCCGCGACGTCCCCCACGACCATAACCTCGGCCTCTCACTCGCGCTCTGGGGGGGGCTCAATATGGGCCTCATCATCAATCTGGGAGATGTCAGTGAGAACTGCATCATGTGTACTCCTGGGCGCGGTGGAAGTAGTCCCCAGAGAAGTAAGTGGTAACTGGGTGGGTGGGGTAACAACATCATCACTGAACCGGGGCGCGGTCGAAGTACTACCCAGGAAAGCAGGCTGTAACTGGGTGGGTGGGGTAACAACATCATGCATGAAGCGGGGCGGTGACCAATCAGGGTCAGGGTCAGGGTCAGCATGCTGGGTAAGATGTACGTGTGGGGAATATGGAGAAATGTATGGGATATCATGCGGTGGGGTGACTGAAGTCGAAGGACCTGATGTGGCTGGCGCTGAAGTGGGAGGCACTGACGTGGACGGGACTGATGTGTCTGGAGCAGCTGGTGCACTGGATACACCGTAGTCCCCAAAATGCAGACGATCTACCCGATGGGCATGCTGGATCCCCTCGTACAATAACTCTCTGATCTCTACAAGGGCCTGCAGACCAAGCTGTCCATCACGTCTGAAAATGGCGTCCTCAGCCAAGTGATATGACCTCCCAGCTCGAACCACCTGAACACAAAATCAGATATATTAGGCTATAGTTGACTAAAAATAATCAATTATGATATTAACAATTATCTGACATATACTACGATACTCACCAATGCCTCGAGAGAAGGCCCAACTCCCTGATATCCGGCCTCGGACATGTGGCTCGGATTACCGACAAGTAGGTGTGTATGTCGCCGATACCACAACATGTAAGGGTCCGGAGAGGGGAGGACTCCATCGCTCCAGTCAGCCTGTACAATAGTGTCGCGACGGGCATCCCACAACTGTATGTATCGCAGATGATGCACACTCCAGTCAGTGCTGGCTCGGCCACGTCTATCAGTCGTATGCAACCGCCACTCGGTGTCACACCGATCCGGCACGGCCTGGACCCGACCAAACTGTCGGAGGACACGATCAGGGAGATGCCACTCAACCACGTCAAAGCAAATGAGTGGTACTCTCGCCATCCATATATCCTCACCTAGTCGGCAGTAGTCTGGGAGCGTATGGAGGACATCAGCATAAGGCTGCCAGATAAACTACAATAACGACAAGTCTATTAAAAATCGCTCATAAACATATACACTCCATATGACAGTTAAAATTTAGGTACTTAAATTTGATACCTCGCCGTCGATCATCCGGTCAAGCTGGTCTCTGTACACGACGACTACGTGGGTCGACACGACCTCGTGGCTCATGTCAACCCTCCACCGGCTACCTCGAGGTCCGGCCGGCAACTGCATGTCTCCCTGCCCGATGGGAAGCTCACCAGGAGCAACTACTTGCCGCCTAGACGGGGCAATGCGAATCAATCTCTCCCACGCCCAAATCTGCAATAGTTTCAACGCAATTACAATACTGATATATGCCATACAATATGAATTGACATGTAATCAAATTCTTACTAACCTGTAGCAAGACAAGGGGTCCTCCGATCTGAGTCACACCCACCTGAGTGGCTCGACATAACATCCTATACAAGCATGCCAAAGCCGCGGCGCCCCAGCTGTACTGGCCGATGTCGTCAATGTCTCGCAACAGTGGCAAATACATCAGCTTGAGCAGGTTCTGTGACTTATCAGGGAGAAGTACCCCCCCAATAAGCCACAGAATATATGCTCGCGCATGCTGCTGTACTAACTCATCTGGAGCATGATCTGGAAGATCGCCCTGAAAATGCTCGGACAGCCACCTCACCCTCACTCTACCTGCCTGTAAGTCTGCAGGTGTAGGTGCTAGTCCCAATAGCTCAGCACAGAGGGCTATCCACTGCTCCGTCGTCAATGATGGATCAAGTCCAGTAACTGCTCGTCCATCAATCCGTAGACCGTATAGGATAGATACGTCCTGCAATGTGACGGTGGCCTCACCGATCGGGAAATGAAATGTATGAGTCTCTGTGCGCCATCTCTCGACGAGAGCAGTAATGAGTGGGTGGTCTAGTCTGATATGGCCTATACGATATACACCATAGAATCCCGCGCGTAGTAGACACTGCAAGACTCTATGGTCCAATGGACGATCCCACAGGCCGGAATCTCCCCGGCGGCATGCCACCACGGTGCGTGCCTGGTCCTGCATAACAGAATGAGTAGTTTAAATTATAGTATTATCAAGGAAATCAAAACCAAAATGCAGTGTATTTTCATTGTAAGCGTAAAGTACAACAAACGTTATTGCATACCGGGTCCTCCCATATACTATCAGCCCGATGTGGAAGACTCAAAAGGGGAACCTCATCAGGTAGATGTGCCATGAAGCCTGTACAATTGAAAAACAAATACATTTAGAAAAACTGTATTGATGAGCATGTAATTTAACTATATCAATTAAGCTCAAATTATTATGTACATGACGACTTGGAAAACAAATGTGGTCGATAATTTTAAAAGTATAAATTTGTGTGCCATTAACATGGAAGCAATTCACTAAAATCTGAATTTTGCATATTATGTGCCATTAAATATGATAAGCAATTCAACATAACCTATCGTTATCTATGGTTCGGAGTAATATACAAATCAAAGGACAAAATCATTTTACGAGCTCCGTTACATAAGCATAATAATGACCAATAACATGTGGATAGTTTTTGTATGTCAATATTTACAGATAAATGATTGTTGATTTTGGACAAATAAATGAACAAATAAATGGACAAAATTTAATAATGATAATTTTTTTTCAAAACTTCATTGTTGATTTTGGCATATTTGACATAACCTCATTACAGATTTTGACATATTTGACTACATTTATGGCATATTCGACAAAACTTCATTATTGATTTTGTATTTTTTGTTTTGCAATAAAGTATAAAATTTGTAAATTACGTACATGTAATTCATAAATTGTAAATGTACAAAATGCTTGCATCAGTCGAAATATTAAAATCTTAAAATGATAGAAGAACTATGTGATTTAAAATAAAATTCTGTAATAAACATTTTCAATGAAGTAGAGAATAAAAACTATAGGGCTATGTGGTATAGTTAAATGTTTTTGCATTGTCATTTAGTTTAATTTATTTGTTTACTATGTTAGTTGTAAATTTTGTCAAGGAAATCAAACAATTACAATATAGAAAGAATTAAACAATAGAAATGATCTATTACAAATAAAAAATGTTCTATTAAATGTACGACCCGATTTACAAATAATGAATTACAAAAGAAAAGAAAATGATCTATTACGAATAAAGAATTACAAAAGATCTATTACAAAATGTAAGTATTACATAGTCTTCATCGACCAAGTCGCGCCGGACATGTTCGCCTGTCATGACCTGTCTGCTGGCACTCGCTGCAACGAGCGGTCAAACGCCTATCTGATATGTCCATCTCATTCGGAAAACGAGACATAGATGTACGACCCCGTTTCACTTGTCGCAGACGCAGTACATTAGGCATTAAAGTCCACTGCGGATCAGCCCAATAATCTTGATGCGGTATTGGATTGAATTTAGTTTCCCAAACCCTCATGTATACATGAAGCCTATATACTAAATCAACGTACTCGAATGGATTGTCACCGCATTCAGACATTACAGCGAGCATGTGAGAACATGGATAGTGTCGTATCTCATATTTCCCACAACTGCACGTGGGTTGATTCATCCGCACAATTTGTGTATTGCGACCTCGTCCATGGCGAAAAGATGTTTGCACCTCAAACACGCGACGGGGCCTACAAAAAAATTTTAATACAAACTAATGAAGTTCATGTTTTTAGGTGTAGTTAAATTGACAACATAATAACAATAATTTCATTTATATTACAAACTAACCTGTCATATGATATCAACTTGAAAGTATTTGCCCTTGCGATGCCATCCTCAATAGTTTTTTGCATCTCTCTAGGATATTGGAACTCATTTCGTACATCTAGTTCAGCTTGGGCTCCCATCTCGTCAAAATATTTTACAAGCCGCCGAAATGTAAATTCAACCATAGCTGAGATAGGTAAGTTCCTTGCACCTTTCAAGACGCTATTGAAGCACTCTGCATCATTGCTAGTCAATACCCCCCACCGATGTCCACCGTCATACGAAAGGGCCCACTCCTCAGGATTCATCTTGTAAACCCAAGTGATGGCTTCTTGGTCAATAGCCTGTATTTGTTGTAAGTAACCATTACACTTTCGTCGTTGATGAGCACTTCCTGCTTTCCATAGAAGTTGTTTCAGCTCCTTATTTTTGAACGTAGTGTTAAAGTTACTACAAACATGTCGAAGGCAGTGCCGATGATATCCAACAAATTGGAGCGAGGGATTCAACCAATGCCGCCTAACAGCAGCTAAAATACTCTCAGCTCGATCGGATATCAAAGTCACTCCCTGTCGGTCCATGACAATATGTTCCTTAATATTTGAAATGAAGAACGACCAAGACTCCAAACTCTCCCTGTCGACAACATCAAATGCAAGCGGTAGTACTTTGCCATTGGCAGTGACAATCGTTGATACAAGCAACACACCAGTGTATTTCCCGTATAAGAATGTACCATCTATGGTTATAACAGGCCTACAATGTCTGAATCCATCGATGACGGGTTTGAAAGACCAAAAAACAAAGTGAAAGACGGGCATAATGGTTGTATTTCCGGTATATCTATGCTTCCATTGCACGATGGTGCCAGGATTAGATGTTTGTAATGCATACATGAATTTAGGCAACATCATATATGATTCATCCCAATCCCCGAATACCATTCTAATTGCCTTTGCCCTTGCATGCCACGCCTTCTTGTATGATATAGTATAGTTCATGGACTTTTTTATATCTTCTATGACATTCTTAATGGGCATATCAGGTTCGTTCTGCATACAACAATACGTATGAGTCAGATTATTTTGGTGTGAACACTTTAAACAAACAATGTGTATATAAATGTAAACATTTATTTGTATACTCACCGCAACTTGTCCCAAAAGATGAGAAGCAATGTAACTAGAGCTAATATTTGTGTGGTCCCTGTTCATTCGTGGGTATAAACAATGGTGAGGACCCCTATACTGCTTTATTTCAAAAAGACCATGTCTCCTACTAAGAGATGCACGCAACCACCATCTACAGTCATGCTTGCAAGCACACACCCAAACGTCTCGCTTGGAGGTTACGACTTTATACTCTCGATTATTTGTTGCATGGTACAATTTCACAGCATGTACGAGTTGCTTCTTATCAACGAAGACCATCCCTTTGTCCAACTCTGGATTCTCAGCATTCCAGATTCGGTTACGGGGAACGACATCGCGGTTAGTAACGTCAAAATCACCACCCATGTGAATGTTTTCATACAAAGGGATTTCAGGTCTAGGTGGAATAGGGGCATTCTGAATATCAACGGGAGTGTCGACATCATCTTCTTCATCATCATCATCATCTGATCCGCCCAATAAATTTTCTTCATCACACATTTCATTCTCATCATTGTCTAGGGCGACATCAGGACCGTACATGTCACTGTCAGCAAACTGCACAGAATTAACCGTTTCAGCCATATTACCAGCAACTTCAACTGGAGTCGTATGATGGCTATAGGTGGACACATCTTGGGTGTTATTGTGAAATTCAGTATCGTATCCACCACGTGAACTTGATTCTCCACCATGGGCATGAAATGTCTGTTGTGTGTAGCCAGCTGCATAACATTCATTTGACTCATACATAGGAGACTGAAATGCTGTTGTGTCAATCCCATGTGTCAGCAATGTAGTGAACGGATGTGAATCCATCTGTGTTATATTCGGAAGATTCTGTACAATCTCTTTCTGAATGTACACTTCCAAACAATTTGGTGGTTCGAAATTTCCACCGATACTTAAAACGGTGTTCAACGCCTCATCGTCATTTATCGGTAATATTTTGTATTTGCTGGTTGCTTGCCACTGGCGATAAGGATATCTACATTTGAAGATCAATCGGACTGTTTCCCCGTAAGTTGCAACCTTCAACATAAACATCTCTTCCAAATTGGCCAGTGTGGTGCCAAGTTGCACCCTATATATCCCTTTCGGTTCAGCATCGTATGACACACCTTCATCGGGGTCCCGAATTATGTTTCCCCCCCAGTAAAAGATAATTGGAACAGTTGCCATATACTTGCTTCAATGAAACAATAAATATTAAAATATCAACAATATACATATATCGAATTCTACTTGTAAAATAAATATTACAAAAAACATTAAATTTTGCAGAAGTCACAAATAAAAGTAACCCTCTAATTTTTTGTCAATTTTTGCAGAAGTCACTTCTATTTTTTGTCAATTTTTTGTCAATTTTTGCTGAAGTCACTTCTATTTTTTTGTCAAATAAACATATACTTGCACCATATTTTTTGTCAATTTTCAGCCATAATGTTTCAGCGCTTTTGACTAATATTATTTTCTGAGAAGAACAATTTTATTGACCCAAAAGTGAGCCACCTAGAGGGGAAGAACATTATACACTCAGTAGCCAAAACCTGTAGCATATACATCAAATGGCATGCACAAATCACCTAGGAACTGTGCACAATAGAGTCAACATAGAAGTAAAATTGTATTACTATGTCATGTTTTGGTTTTTTGGTTTGTAATTGCCTATGAAGAAAGGATCATATAAAAGTAACAGCAGTGCCAGATTTGCTACACAGCCCCTAGTAACAGTTGAGTAAAATTAATCATGAATTCATGGCAACTTACTTCTTTTAGTTTTGTAAAGAGACTAAACACATATTTTGCCAGTTCTTCTTCAACAATGAAACCAGAAAATTAACACTCAATTGCACATTTTGAAAACAGCAACTCCCATGTAGAGAACCTTCTTCAGTTGGAATTTGACTGTCGCTTTAGTCTCATTAACTTTAGACTCGACAGGTTCTTGATGAGTGACTTCTGAAAAAAAAATTTTCACAATATACATATGGACTACATTTTGGATAGTTATCCATGTGAATCTATCGGGCCATCCGTACCAATTATTTGGTATTACAAAACACAGGCTTACCCATCAAAGTGCCAAATTTTTTTTTTTCGCCTTCGTACGTACGAAATTGCGATGGACTATTAATTAAAATAATTTAAGACACTTTTCATGCATATATTGTAACTAGTCTAATAATGACTTCTAATTATACAAATATAAAAAAAATTTATTAAAACATAATTTTTACATTTTCATTTTCAATGGTAGTGGACAATTACAAAGTAGAAAAGGTGATAAGTCAGTTCGTTCAATACCCATTTCAAAAAATTTTTCAAATTTAGTTCAGTTTTTTGAGGAAATTTTAATTTGTACTACAATGCTATTATATGTATTACAAATTCAGCTCATTAAATTTTTTAATCATATTTTCAGTGCCTGACCCCAAATATAGTGAAATAAACCAAACGAAAATAAACCCAAATTTTTTTATTTAAATCAAATAGAGTCAAATTTAAATATTTTGAGAAACCAATAAAAACATTTATTTTGAATAAAATAGAGTCAAAATTAAATATTTTAAGAAACCAATAAAATTTTTTCTTTTGAATAAAATAGAGTCAAAATTAAATATTTAAGAGAACATGATCTTTTACTTGAGAGAACATGATCTTTTCATGGAGAGAAAATTAAATATTTTTTTAATCAAATACATTCAAAATTAAATATTTTTTTGTTTCATTATTATATTTTGTAGAAATTAGACATTAACAATTTCTTAACCATATTTCGATTCAAAAAATATAGACATTTTCATTCACAAGCATAATTTTCAAATTTCAATTTCTGATTTCAAATTTCAAAATATAGACATTTCATAATTCGAATTCAACAATTCTCAATCACATGAATTTCGTAATATGACATTAACAATTAGGAATTATATGAATTTCAATTTTTTCTAATTTTATTCTTAATTAAACAAGATTACTTTTAAAATCATAATTTGAAACCCTAATTTCCTTTTCATTCCTCTTAACAAGCCAAAAAAAAAAAAAAAAACTCACAAGCATCGTTTCAAAATTCCATTTTCTGATTTCAAATTTCAAAATATAGACATTTCATAATTTCAAATCAACAATTCTCAATTACATGAATTTCGTAATATGACATTAACAATTACGAATTATATGAATTTCAATTTTTTGTAATTTTATTCTTAATTAAACAAGATTACTTTTAAAACCATAATTTAAAACCCTAATTTCCTTTTCATTCCTCTTAACAAGCAAAAAAAAAAAAAAAAACTCACCATCATCATTTCAAAATTCCATTTTCTGATTTCAAATTTCAAAATATAGACATTTCATAATTTCAAATCAACAATTCTCAATTACATGAATTTCGTAATATGACATTAACAATTATCAATTATATGAATTTCAATTTTTTGTAATTTTATTCTTAATTAAACAAGATTACTTTTAAAACCATAATTTGAAATCCTAATTTCCTTTTCATTCCTCTTAAGAAGCAAAAAAAAAAAGAAAAACTCACCATCATCATTTCAGAATTCCATTTTCTGATTTCAAATTTCAAAATATAGACATTTCATAATTTCAAATCAACAATTCTCAATTACATGAATTTCGTAATATGACATTAACAATTATCAATTATATGAATTTCAATTTTTTCTAATTTCATTCTTAATTAAACAAGATTACTTTTAAAACCATAATTTGAAACCCTAATTTCCTTTTCATTCCTCTTAACAAGCAAAAAAAATAAATAAAAACTCACAAGCATAATTTCAAAATTCCATTTTCTGATTTCAAATTTCAAAATATAGATATTGCATAATTTGAATTCAACAATTCTCAATTACATGAATTTCATAATATGACATTAACAATTATCAATTATATGAATTTCGGATTTTTTAATCGCAATTCTTAATTAAAAAAAAATTACTTTTAAAACCCTAATTTGAAACCCTAATTTCCTTTTAACAAGCAAAAAAAAAAAAAAAAATCTCCAATTCAACAAATGTACGTTGGTTTATTCAATATTCAAAATATAGACATTTTGATTCACAAGCATAATTTCAAAATTCCAATTTCTTATTTCAAATTTCAAAATATAAACATTTCGTAACAAATCAAATCTCAATTCTCAATTCTCAATTCTCAATTCTAAATTCTAAATTCTCAATTCTCAATTCTCAATTCTCAATTATATGAATTACGAATTTCAGCATTCCAATTTTCAATTCTCAAATTCTCATATTTATGATTTATTTGAAAATTTTTAAAAATTAAAAAAATTCCAAACCTGATTTATGATTGAAAAGCATAAACATTCAAAAGCATTAGAACCGTTAATATAATTAATTCACATTTCTTTTATTTCTTTTTATATCCCTAAGCATATCTCTTCGTATGTGTAATTTCATATAATTTGATCACTTAACTTGAATTTGTATTAAATTTAACTTTTGTATCACATTAATTTTTAATCCTACCATTAAATAAAAATTACGTCAAGTCGAATTATAAATTGAGTTATGATGGGGATCACAAATAATCTACTAAATTAGGGTTTCAAATTTTTCACATAAGTGTGAAACCAACATATAAGTTTGTATGAATTCTATAATCATATGACAGGTTTGATAAAAAAAAATTAATAAATTATTTAAAATCTATGATATTTTCCTTATAAATTTTATTAAGATTTCAATTTAATGGTATATCAAAATCATGGCTTGGCCACTACATGCATGTACAAGAGAAGAGGTGGTTACAATCTGATAATGTGATCCTAATTTAACAGAGTGAACAATCAAACCATATTCAACAACCATATCCTAATTTAACAGAGTGAACAATCTGATAATGTGATCCTAATTGATATAGGTGAACAATCAAACCCTAAAAAGTCATCCTAATTTGAACAATCCTAATAATGTGAACAATCTCATATCGAACCCTAATTTCATAACCAAAACCACACTGATAAGGCATAAACAATCATAACCATATTCACTTCACAAGCAACATCCAAAAATTCAAAAGCAAAAAAAATTCCACAAATTCAAATTTCTGATTTCCAAAAATTCCAAACCCTAATTTCATAACCACAATTCCACACATTTCATAACCCTAATTTCATAAACCCTAATTTCAAAATTCCACACATTTCATATTTCACATGTAAAACCCTAAGTACTAAATACATAAAAACACAAAAATTAGGGTTAATGTCACATTTTCACAAACACAAAAACTCAATACATAAAATTAGGGTTTATATCATACCACGGAGAGAGAGAGCACAGACAGAGTGAAGCAGAGACCGAGAGCCAAGAGCAGAGAGCAGAGACCAGACAGAGCTGATCGAGTGAGTCTGAGATGGAGGAGAGTGAGAGATGGAGAGTGAGTGATGATGGAGAGGCTGAGAGATGGAGAGAGGCTGAGAGATGGAGAGTGAGGCGAGAGCCGAAAACCCTAACTCTTAAACGTATGCAAATGAGAGAGGAGGGGGGGTTCGTATATAAGTCTGTTAAAAACGCTGATACAAAAAGCGTTTTCATTTAAATGAACTCGCTATTAGGAATAGCGTTTTCTTCTAAACCACATTTCTGTTAAAATCGGTATTAGAAATAGCGTTTTCATGGGAAAAATATTTTGTGATACAAGCGCTATTAGCAATAGCGTTTTTATGCCGACAAAGTTTTGTGCTAAAATCGCTGTTGTCAACAGCGTTTTCTCTTGGATAAAATTTTATGCTATAAGCGCTATTTGTAATAGCGAATTCTTAATTAAAATCGCTATTTGTAATAGCGAGTTTACTGTTCATCCATTTTTGCGCTCCTAACAGTAAAAGCGCGAATAGTAATAGCGCTTTAACTTAGTTTTGGAATTCCGCCAGAAGTTGGCCTAGTTTGGGAAATCCAATACAAAATAGGCTTATTTTGGGAAAAGCCCCCAAATTTTGCCATGTTAAAATCTCCACATGAAAGAAACCTAACCCATTTTGTTATAAGCTCTTTTTTTTTTTTCTTTGAAAAATTTTATGGTACACGCCCTCTTTCGGGCGTGCATCATATGCGATTTTGATTACGATTTTTGAATTTTTGGTTATGACTTACTGTATTATTAATTATAACACATTTTGATATTAATTATAATATTATTTTTATTATAATTTAAAAAATTATTTAATTATATTTCACGTGATATTTGATTATAACTTCTTTTTTTTAATTATGCTCTTATAATATTGAGTTACGTTATTCGTTATAATTAAACTCACAAATAATATAACTTACATATGATACACACAATCAAAGCATTACCCATTTTTTTTATTAAAAAAATATATTTTATTTATTAAATTTTTATCAATTTAAGAATTGATGAGTGCTCCCATTCCTTGAGCGAATTAACCACACAACTAGTGTTCAACACACCACGGCACCTTCCCCAAGGCATCAAAGCACGATACCAAGGATTATACTTTTTTAGAAAACGACAACCAAGCAAACAATGCCTTCAAAATGAGGCTGATTTGACCAGTTTCAAAAAAATTAAAAAATTAAAAAGTCATTATCTTGTTTAAAAAATATCATGTTATTTAAGTTACATTATCTCTCTAACACATCACTGCAAATTCAACTCAAATCTAACCCATATTTCATAAAAAGTTAAAAAGTATACTTATTTAGATCATTCCGAACAACTCCTAAGATTGTAAATAGACCAAGTCAAATCGAATTTTTTAATATTGTGACTTATTTATAAAAATTAATTGAGTTCAAATTAAACTTAAATAATCGAGTTTGAATTTGACTTATCAAATATTTAGATTAAGTTTAGCAACTCAAAAATAATTCATCTTTTTATCTTTTTTTATCACATCATCTCTCTACTTTTCTGCACATCTTTTCATAAAAAGACAAAAAAATACACTTATTTAGGTCATCCCAAACAACCCCTTAGGCTTTGTTTGGGAAGACTAAATAAGTTCACACTTTTTATCTTTTTATCTTTTTTGGGTCACATCAATCAATATATCCTCTCTATTTTTCTACACATTTTTTTTATAAAAAATCAAAAAGTACACTTATTTAGAACATCACAAACAACCTCTTAATAAATTAGAGCTCGCTCGATTACATAAATGAACTGAATTCGAGTACGAGCTTTAAAAAAATTAAATTTAAATTAATTTACTTATTAAAATAAAAAATTATAAGCAAAATATATAAAAATACGTATATTAATAATAAACTTCCTCAATCAAATAAGTAAATTTACACAAATATTAAACACAAATAGAAAAATTAAATCAATTATTAACAGTTTATTTTAATATATTATTAAAATATTAATATATTTATTTTTATGTTTATCGAGCCATGTTTGAGACTATTCAAACTCGGCTCGATTAATAAATGAGCCTAAAAAATGAGTTCAAGCTCGTTAATTTAATAAACAAACTGAACTCAAAAGAATTTTAAACGAGACGAGCTCAAGCTATTGATGAACTGCTTCCATGTATTTGAGTTTTGGCAAACAAGCACTTAAGCTAATACAGATGTTGATTTAAAAAAAAAAAAATTAAATTCTACGAATCTGACTTGAAATTTAGAAAAAAAATATAATAAATCTCATAATTTTAATATAATTATATTGAGAGTTTCTTTTAAATTTTATTTTATATAACATTTAACTTCATTTTCATTAATAATTCGTTAGTTATATGAATGAAAAAAAAAATGATATTATTATCTCTTTTACACGACAATGTATACTTTATGTAGTTTATTTTTATATTTTCTCAACAACTACATTAATTTCTATTTAATTAACCTTACTAAAAGAGATGTCCGTTTAATTATGCCAAAATTATAAAATTTATTGTATTTTTTCTAAATCTCCCTTAAAATCAGTGTAATCAATCCTAAAAAAAACAAACTCAAATGCAAACCTGGGATTTCAATATGGAGTATAGTGGACATGACCTCGGAAGAATTAACATCTTGTTGAGGACCCCAATCCACCTCCTCCCCCTCCCCGAAGTGCAAGTCTGCAAACAGAGCGATCTTGAACACTCCTCCCGGCCCTACATGTAGATGCTTTTCAGGCATGGTTGGTAGAGCCACGGTCCATCCGACGGCCAAGATGAAGAAGAGAAAAGTGACGGACATGATCGTCCTGCTCCAGCACCTCACATATCTTGCCATTGTCTTTCGGAAAATCAGAGAAACACACCTTAACGACACAAGACTGGTGTTTTTCTTTTTCTTTTTTTTTGCTGTTTTTAACTTACTGTGCATGGTTTATATTTGTTTATTGGTTTGAATTTTGTTTTGGACATGTACACAAATTTTTATTTTAGTAGTAAAAGTGGACGTGCGATGTACGTCTGCAATCAATTATAAGATCCTTCCAAATGAACACATCTGGTAACCATTTCTTTGTCAACTTTTGGTGATAATTCAACTGCTTGCAATGTTGCCATACTTGCTATATTAATTGTTTGCCACACCTTATTAGAGAGAGACCATTTTAGCAACCAACATAATTATCAACAAGGTTATTTTGTATTGCCAATTATTATTGAGTCCTTCTGGTGTTATATATCAAAATTGTGTTGTTACCCCCACTCTTAAGAAACCATATATTCTTAGTGGGAGAAAAAAGACAAAAAATAAAATAAAAAATAAAAATAAAAATGATAAACATATGAAAGATCTTGAGGGAGAATCCTTTATATTGTTATATATATTCATATATGTTTTATATATTATTTTGGGTAACTCTGGTTCATGGCATGATTCAAACCTCTTCATGGTTATGAACACTAGATGAAGGACGTTCTGGGCAACTTTAATTTTATCTTAGAACTGTTTTGCTCTGGTTGTACCTGCATGAGGGAAGTAAAAGCAATTTTAGGACAGTAATAACACAACTCCCATAATTTCACAACTATTTTTCTCTACTCTTGTTTTTGTCTACATATATATATATATATTATTTGTTGTTATTGTTATTATAATATCCATGATTAATATATTGTTAATTGTATTGCTAGACTAACATTCTCTTTACTTGTTTATATTTTTTGCCTTAGACTTTATGGTATTAGACTCTAAAAATTGGGAGTTTGAGATTTTTCACATGTCATCGATTGCAATACAAAATTTCTATTGTGAAATCGAGAGAGAGAGAGAGAGAGAAAAGGGGGTGGGGAAAAGTACTCTAAACCTGAATTGCGAGAGAAACAAACTAAGAAAAAATTCATAAACACAGATAGTAGGGGATGAGAAAGAACAGTTCTGAAGAAATTGTTTAGCGTATTTCAAATGGTTGAGGAGAATAAATTAGAGTTTATCATGGGTCGGTCCCCTTTTGGGACTTATTACTTTGTTAGTCATGAAGAGCATACTTATGCAGGGATTAGTCAGGTCCTATTCGTTGTTTTACCTTCTCTACTCTTTATTGTCTACCTTCTCTTTGTGTTGCCCTAAATAATGTTCGTTGCTCTCTCTCTCTCTCTTCCTCCAACTATTTCTCCAGTTGGCACATACCATTGTTTTCGTTGTCCTCCTCACTCGCCTTCAATGATGTTTAACGCTTGTTGAAACTTGAGAAAAATTTACAAGTTGAAGTTAAACCAAGATGATGTTTATAACGCTTGTTGAAACTTGAGAAAAGTTTACAAGTTTAAGTTAAACCGAGCTAATATTTAACACTTGTTGAAACTTAAGAAAAGTTTACAAGTTTAAGTTAAACCGAGATGATATTTAACACTTGTTGAAACTTGAGAAAAGTTTACAAGTTGAAGTTAAACATGACCGACGTATGTCACCCCGAAAAGGTTGCACAAAGATTGAAGTGCATATTAAAGATATACAAAAAATTCTAAGTATGGAATCATACAAGAGTAGTAAAGAGAAGACAAACATGCAGACATTCAAGAAAGAAGGAAGTTCTATTCATTGAAAGGCACATCGGCCATATGAAAAAGCTTACATTGACTCAAAAACAAAGAAGTACAAAGTACAAAAAACAAAGAAAAAAGACATCAAAACTAAGATTCCGCAGCATCATTAGCAGGCTAGGTCTGGATCTCGGAAGACTGCTGGGAGGACATCTCGGCCACCTTCTCGGCCGCAAGCTCAGCATCAATCTCTTAAAGGGTCTGATCAAGGCTCTTGTCGGCGAGAGGCACGTCCAATGATGCCTACTCAGGAGTAGCTTCCTTGGGAACCTCCTCAACCCCCTCATCTTGAGTCAAGTCTAGGACTTGCTCATTTTGAGGAAAAGACTTGGCCCCAGCAACAACTTTTAACTTTCTCACCAAAACCTCCTCCTCGGACTCAGAGTCTTTGTCCGCAGATTGGCTTGGAGTTGGGAGGAACGGCAGAGGAAGGACATCGGCATTCCTGATGGAGGAATCCTCAGGGACATCAAGCCTTTTCAGTAAGGTCATCCAACCAAGGGTGAAGCCCTTGTTGCATGCCTGCTTCACTTGCTTTTCGTAGTCTGCCGTAACATCGGCCACCCCTTCATTGTAGCCCTTCTCGTTGGCGGCCTTGACTTCGGCCTCTTTGGTGGCCAGGGCATCTTGAAGCTCCTTTTGGGTCTCGGCCATTTTATCCTCAGCCTCTTTCAGCTGGGCTTGAAGGACTTTGTTTATCGCCTCAGCGGCACCAACCTTTTCTTCGGCATCGTCCTTCTTTTTGATAGCGACCTCGGCCTGGCCCTCCAGGGTCTTCATCTTTGACTGCAAATTTTTATTAATTTTTTGAAGACTGGAGATCCCCCTCTTCTTCTCGCCTAGCTTCTCCCGGTTCTCAAAAGATTGCACTGAGAAAGAATGGGCATACTGGATGGCCTGCGAAACAATAAAACAGAGCAGAGGTTATTACAACATCTTCTAAAGTATAAAAGGAAAGAAAGAAAAACGACCAAATAAAGGCACTTCCTTGAACAAAACGTTGAAGCATCAGAGCATAGTTCTCATTGTCACGACCCAAACCCGGCCCTATGGGTTTAGCACCGTAACTGGCCAGTAATCCGAGATTACCGAAGGCCTACAGATCAGTAATACAGTTAAACAGAGTTCAGGGCCTGGCGGAAGCCAATACAATCAATAATTAGTGTCCATTGAGCTGTGAAAATCTGTATGCCAAAAACATTTTTATGCATTCATACAGTTCCAAAACAGTATAGTCTGTACATTCATTTACAAACATTCACTACGGGGACTAACCCCTCGATAACAGTGCAGTAAAACAGTCTATACAGTAACGTACAACAGTACAAAACAGTAGGAGACTAGTGGGGACACAAAAACACCCCAAGCCATGGCATGGCGTCTCGGAACCTCACAGTGAGGCACAAAGGCTGGCTGACAAAACTGGGGACCAATCCCATGCTCCTAGCTTCGGTCTGGTGGCTGAGCACCTAAATATATATATAAACAGTGAGCTAAAGCCCAGTGAATAACATACAGTGTAAAGAGGTTATGAATGAATGTCCTTACAGTAATGAAATCAATTCATTATACAGTATTTCAATCTCTCAGTATTTCAGTCAATCAGTATTTCATTCAATTAGTCATATGTGGTACATCCATTAGCCTATAAACAGTAGGTCCAAAAGGACCAGGCCTTAACAGACCCAACAATAATGATGGCCATCAATCAGTACGGTTCCACAAGGAAACCGACAGAGCTCTGTAACAGTCAATAACAGTGGGTGCTAAGGATGCCACAATACAGTTCGAAATACAGGACATACATTCATTCAATAAACAATATCAATTCAATAAACAGTTCAGTTCAGTAATCAAAATATAACCATTTTGAACATATCTTTACACAATCTGTTACTCACAGTGATTGGGCTATCAGTAGCTAGAGCGCGTCCCCGTGAGCCAACCCTAAACAGTCAATAAATAGAACACACACTAAGTTCACAGCTGAAAGGATGATAATTAAATCCCTAACTTTCCTCGATGTGGTTCTATGTCTACATCCTCATTAAGATGCTTTAAACTAGGCCTAAGAATGCCTAGGATGGGATGAGGATGCAAAAAATGCACTAAGGAAGCAATTCTAGAATTTTCAGTGAACAGGGACTCCGCTCGAGCGCAGGTTTCCCCGCTCGAGCGGACAAGCACACAAAGGCCCACGCTCGAGCGTACATTCCGCCGCTCGAGCGGACTGATGAAAGATGCAAAAATGCTGGATGCGCGATTTTCCCGCTCGAGCATTAAAATCCCCGCTCGAGCGGACTGTAAAAACATGCCAAGGAAATACTGGGAGCATGAATTCCCCGCTCGAGCGGCACTTCCCCCGCTCGAGCGGACGTCCAAAATCTGGAAAATCCAGATTCGACCTCTGAGTTTCAAACCAAGTTTTGATGCTCCAAATTCGATCCTCTTGGGCCCATTTTCTGGAAAACTCTTTCAAACACATAGAATAACAAGTTTTAAAACTCAATTTAAGAAATCAAGGCCCAAGGGTGTTTAACTCAAACTCAATTTCAAACCGTTTTCAAGAACACTTTCAAAACATGACATGCATGATCTTTAAACCAATTTCAAGCTTTAAATCTTGCTCTAGAGAGCTCAATAGCTAGAAAACATTCTGAAAACATGAGCTAATTTATAGACATGGACATGCATGTACAATTCAAGCATGAATTCAACTTCAATTTCACTAATTCAACCATGCATGCAACAATTGATCTTCAATTCAACATTCTTGAATTTCAAACAAGGCAATGATGCATGAAACATGCAAGATGGAGCTTAAGGATGACAAGATGACAATGAATTCCTTACCTAGAGTGTTGATTTCTTGCCTAGAAGCTCAATTTGTGCACATATACTTCAATCTTCAAGCAATTCTAGCCAAAATCTACAATTTGAGTCCAACTCTCACTCTTCTCCCTCACTCCCTCTTGTTGGTCGGCTAGGAGCTCAAATGAGCTGATGAAATGTTTTGATCAATTGTAAACAAGCCTCTAAGTGTGTGTGATGTAGTGGCCACTAAGTGGCAATTCCGTAAATAAGTCTAAGTTTGCAATTAACTCATTTTTAATCTAATTTAATCATTCCTAATCAATTTTCAGATAATTATATCATTAAATCACAAATATTCCACTGATTATAAAACACTAAACGGTTCCTAAATCGGCCGCCGATAAGGCCTTCAATTACCAGTTTAAACACATAAAATGCAAACAGATAATAAAGCAATTAAACAGATAGAAATGCAATTCAATAGGTTAACTCATTCAATTTCGTTTTCAGTTTCATTCAGTCTGTTCAGTAGTTCATCCAGTTCACTTATCAGTCATTATCAGTTCAGTTTAGCAGTAATCCGTATATCATTCAGTGGTTATACGGTAATCAGTACGAGGGTTGTTACACTCATACTCGCTCAACTCGGCGTTTCGGTCAAGATCACCGGGAAGCAGCAGAGCAGTATTAAGGGCAACACCGATATTTATGTCATCGGCGCTATCACTGGCCATAACTGGCTTGTCTTCCAGAGTTATTTGAGGGGCCCAGGGGGCATTATGCTTTGAGGATCCCGAAGTGGTTGCAGCAAATAACCTCGGCCTCTTCGATCGGATGGACTCAGATGGTTGGGCCTCGGCGGGCCTCTTATCGGCAGCAAGTGTGGTTTTCTCACTTGAAGCCAATTTCGAAATTGGCAAAACATCCTCAGTGTCAACCTGAGTCGCCTTAGCTTTGGGCTGAGCCTTCTTGATTCTTTTTTGCTTCTGCTTTGGCTGAGGCTGGGTTTGTGCAGCCTGAGCGTCGACATTGGTAGGAATGTTGGCCAAAAGATCCTTGGCAACTGCTTTTTGACGACTCATCTCGGTAGGGAAAACGGTTCGTCGCCGGTGCTGACGCTGGGATATCGAGATCAGATACGGAGCCGAGGTTGACGGCTACTCGACTGGATCAGAGGTTGATCCTTGGTCTACCTGAGATGTTGACTCAACTAGTGGAGTTGTGGCAGAAGGTGGAGAAAGGCTTTTCTTCTTCTTTTTTGGGACATCGGGAAAAGCCGACTTATAGGTGGAGATGAAGTTAAGAAGTAGAGGGGCCTTCCGCTTATGGAATGGCAAATCCAAGAGTTTCCTCAAATCTTTGCTGGGAAAGAAAGATTGACGGAAACCCTTTGGTGGCTAAAGAAGAGTTGCAAGAAAAAACAGACATTAGGGACGAACAAAGTATTGTAGACTATAAAAAGCAAGTAAGTATGAACACAGGGCTCTTACCATTGCCCTCTACAAAAATTGTCCGAGGAAGAGAATAGAGATGAAAGTCATCATCTGAAGCGAACTCCCAGTTCCCCGAGGTAATGAAGTAATCATCTCCAACTCTCTTGTTGGAGTCTAGGAGGTCGGCTACGATTTTGTATTCGGTAGATCTCGACTTAAGGTAGTAGACATAGCCCGTGTCTTTTTTAAGGCCATACATGGTGTAGGAATACTGGATATCGGTTAAGATAACCCCAACATTTTCTTGTTTGGCTAAGGCTATGATGCCATTAATGACTCGATAGGAGTTGATAGCAAGTTACATTGGGTTCAGTTTATAGTAGTGAAGTATTTCACGAAAAAGGATATTAAGTGGAAGCCAAAGTCTGCACTCAATGAAAGCAACCACAGGAAAGGGCATGGAATCAGTTGTAGGCATGATGGAGTCATCATCCCCAGCCAACTTCAGATGGACGTCGGCAGGGATAGAAAATTTTCGCCTAACGTATTCTAATTTTGTCAGGGTGTCTACCTTATGCTTCCACATACCCATGGCGTCGGCTTAAATAGAGATATCGGATTTTAGGAAGAAGTATTTTTAGAGGGTTTGAAGGACCTCGGCTAAAAAACCTAAAAATGTATTGCGATAAGGGTTTGTACAGATCTAGAAGGAGTTCGTTTCAGTTTTTCCTAAAATTCGTGGGTTTTATAAACAAATCCCAGACCAAGATCTAAGGAAACGAAGATTGAATGCAGGAATCTGGAAAAGACACAGAAAACAAAAAACAAGAACGTGTTTCAGAATCAAGAACAAGAGGGAACTACCAAGAACACTGTGACAGAGTGCATGAAAGGATACAAGGACAAGAACAGTTGCAAAATTGCAGAAAAATTGTGAGCAGTGCGTGTATTCAAGACATGGACAAAGGGCAAAATCGTGAAACAAACGCATTCAGATGCATGATTCATAAATCAAATGTTTGAGTAAAACAACCATGGCGACTAATGATAAAGTAAAATTTCTTGGAGCGCAACAAGAACTAAAACCAGAAGGAACGAAGACTTACCAGAAGGAAAAAGCCGATGTTGAGGTCGCCGAAGTCAGAAAAACAGAAAAGAGCTTTGCCGGAAGAAGTGAAACAATGGTGGCAGCAAAGCTTCAGAACTTGGAAAAATGGAGGATTAGAGAAAGCTAGAGAGAGAAAGAGTTTGTGAATGAAGACGATGTAAAGCGAAAAGGCGAAAGGGGGAAAATGTTTTTTTGTTAAAAACTTAAAACGGCGGCAAAACGGAATTGATGAGCCTAGAAAAACGGACTTGTCAGACGGCGCGCACAGGCGTAGGATGACTTAAAGGCGCGTCACAAACACGATCCAGTAAAGAAAAGGCACATGGCTGAAACGGTTGAGTTTATATGTATGACAGCTCATACGTAAGAAGGAGCTTCTGGAATTCTAAGTCCTTAAGAAGACATATCGGCCTATAATAGTGATCTCGGCTTAAACTAATGTACCGGCAAGAAGTACCGATATAGGTCCATCACCTCAGAATGCCGAGGTAATAGAATCTAGAGGGCAATTGTAGGGATATATTTTCTGAGTACCAACACGTGGCCAAGGTGATGCCGACGTATCAGCTGAGGTGCCACGTGTCCTGGTCGTGACGCCGAGGTTATCTCGGAGAGGCCGACGTTATCTCCGAAGATATCGAAAACCGAGATAAACGGATAAGGGACAAGAGTCTTGGAAATAAGGAAGGACTTCAGGATGGATAAGGATAACACTCTTAGGGAGTCTATCCTTATCTCTTGAAGAGTCCGAAGTAAGCACTAAACAGGAATCCATTAAAGCTAGGCTTCTAGTAGGACTAGGACTGAGTTCACTATAAAAGAAAGGCACCCCCGATGGGTCTAAGGTACACAATTTGTATTCTGAACAGTGAGATTAGTACTATTGATTATCTTTAAGAGATATATTGACTTGATCGTCGGAGTGCCCCCGGGTGGACGAACCACCGCCGGAATCTTCTTTTTCTGTTGCAGGTTAGCCAGGTGTCATCTATTCTGCCAGTTCTCTCCAGTTGATTACTGAGTTGGCAATGTGGTCGGAAAATCACTTACACACTAGATATAAATTTTTGTAGCCATATTCTGGTGTTTGATTATTGTGCTTCATGATAGAATGTTGTGATGCCTCTCTCTCTTTCAAATCAAATCTACCATTTGTAAATTTTTTAACAAATTCATCAGTGATAAATTTATCACTAAAAAGATGACAAAATGTAGATGGCAAAGGCATGATTATGTTGATCTATGACACTGAAGACAAATATTTTCTAGTAAGGTCTTTCATTTTCCTCTTCATTCTCTTCATCTCTCTTATTCTCCTCTTTCTTCTTCTTCTTCTTCTTCTTCTTCTTCTTCTTCTTCTTCTATTCTTTTTTCACATTAGATCTAAGGAGTTAGTGATGGTAGTGATGTGGTGGAGATGGTCATTATTTTTGCTAAAAAATGGCCGGACAAATGTTGCTGGAAAATATTATCGAAAAATATTGGTGATGGTGGAAGTCGTGGTGGTGGAGATGACATTATTTTTTATAAAAAAAAAAAAAAAAACAATGACCGGGAAAACTGTGAAAAAGTTCACCAAAAAACTATTGCCGGTGACCGGAGGTGGTCTCTAGTGATCGGAGATAGTGGCCGGAGATATTTGCCGACAGTCGAAGATAGTGACTAGAGGTGATAGTTGGGCGGTGGAAGAGTTTTGCTATTACTGATAATGAAGCTGAAGAATGTGAGGAGAGGGTATTTTGAGAATATTGATAGATGAAAAATGAATAGGATTTATAGGTAAATAATTTTGCTTAACAAGATTGGCCTGTAAGTGCCATAAGAAATTAACAAAGAACTGTACTACATGACCCAAATTATTTATTTGGATTTTTCTTCTCAAACCACATGGCAATCTTATCAAGTCATATGTGGGCCATTATATTATAGATTTTCTATTTCATGGAGAGATGACCATTTATTGTTTTTTGTGGAATCAAAAAAGATATGATGAAATTCCAGTTGCATCCTTAAACCTTCGCTCTTTTTATATAGCAGTAGAGATAGAGATTTTTTGGAAGATTAAAAAAAAACATTAGGAAATATTATAGAAAATAAAGAGTACCATAACTGGATTCAATATAAAGTACTTAAAAATAAACATACTCCATAGAAAGAAACTAAATGAGAGGGGAGATTTGCACCAGATAATACGGTCGAGCTAAGATAACGTCAGACGTGACGGACAGCATGGCGCCGAGCTAACCTCTATTGCTGCGGCCTGCAGTCTGACGTGCACGGCCGGAGACGTTGACCGCTCCCGCACGAACTGGCCTAGCCAAGCTGCGACTTGCACGTGTTGGGCGGAGCTCGGAGTAGCGATGGTAATCGAGCTGAAGGATAATCCGGGCTAGACTGAGGCTGCGGCGAGGCCAGCAATCCTCTAACTGGCCAGCCAAGATAGACGGCTTCATATAGCCGAGATCGAAGATAGCACGGGGTGAGGCCAGCTTGGCTCGCGGCCGGTTAGCTGGAATTGATCGGTCAAGATTACCTCGGCCATGAGGGTCTGATGTGTGCTCCTTGGCCGAGGGATAGGTCGGCGATGCGTAGCTCGGTTTTATGCTTGTGGTGGCAATTCTCCACAAGGGATAGGCCGGTCGTGGTACTCCGGTTATGTGTGCCACTTGGGCCAATGGCGTGAGGAGGAGGAGGAAATCTGCTCCACGCACGCACCAATACCGTTGGGCAGTTCTGCATGTACTGGCTGGAGGACAGAACCTTTACACGCGTAAAGTGGTGACGGGCGAGCACTGCCACCTGTCCAGGGAAGGACAGCAGAGGTAGTGCGCGCACGATCTTGAAGCTGCATGGCCAGCCTAGAAATAAGGAGGAAGGTGAACGTTAGAGGTATGCAACTTCTTTCTCTAAGAAAACACATTCTCTCTCTAGCCTTCTTCTTCCTCAAGTGGCCTGACTTGAACGTCGGAGGGTCTATCCGGCACCCCACCGCTGGGCAGCTCACCGTTTCTGTGTTGCCAGGTTAGACGCCGTCAAGAGAAGCTTGGAGTGCAAGGAGTACGAAAAGCAGAGGATATTTCGCCCCCGTACACTAAATATGTTTAATATATTGGGTACATTATCAATACATTCCTTCAAATTTTATTAAAAATATAAATTTCTCCTTTACTTTTAGAAAATTACAACCCACCCCCTCGAGATTTTTATTCATGTAACAAAATATCCATTTTTCTTAACCGTCCATTAAGTCAAAGTAACAAAATGTATGATGTAAGTAATATTTTTTTCTATATTTTTTCTTTTTCTTTCAGAAATACCTATATTAACATTTATGATGTAATCCTTTATTTTACCAGAAACACTTGGTTTAACATTACAAGAGATGTTAAGACGATATTTGCATGAAAGAAGTAAACAAAAACAAAACTAAATCGAAGCTTATAGCTCTTAATCATTAATGGGAAATTAGTTTATGGCTACAGAACTCGGAGCACCACTCATACCAAGAAAGTTTCCCTTCAAGTTAGATGACAAGAAGCTCCAAGAGAATAGCATCTTGGAGAGGTAGAAACTCTTTCTCACCCCTCAAGAGTAGAGAGTCTAGATAGTTGACAAGAAGTTTGAAACAAGCAAATTTTGAAGAGATAGATAATCTCATAAATTGGATGTTTGAAAAGGCAAAACTCAAAAGTTATCGGTCATTAGACAAGCATATTATTGTGGGTACATTTAGGCAACGAGTATTTGATCATATTTGCTACATACACTCTCGACATAATAATTGATAAGCTTCTAGACTTGTCTTTTGGACTTTTAGCTATAACAATTCCAAATCTCATGAACTAGCAAAGAGACAAAAATTGGGATATCAAGATAAATCTCTTCATAGACAAGAAATGGACCCCTATTATCAAGTGAGCAGCTATTAATAGAATTTCATGTTGTTTCTTCCTAGAGGGATCTTGAATTTATCCTATGTTATGATTGGTAAGAAAAAAAGCCAAAAGTGACCAACTTTTTTATACTGTTTGTACTACTAGTTAGTGAACCACAAAAAGGTTCCAAGCCTAGATTTCCAACTTAACTTGCTCCACCTAAAAATAAAATATTTCATTTGGTCACTTGTGATTGAAAAGTAGAAAGAAGAGGTCAGGTAACATAGCAAAAGTTTCATATATCTGAACTAGTTTCAAGATTGTGGAATCAATTTTATTTATTTTTAATATGAAAACAGTGTACCAAATAAGTTCTTATTTTCAATTCTTCAAAAAAAAAAAAAAAATGGGAAACAAAAGTGTTACCAAACAAGGCCTAAAAGATCATGGGGCAAGCAGAATTAGGAAATTGGGAAAAAAATATCTGGGGCAATAAATCACTATACTTGCAACAAGTGAAGAATAGAACATAAGTGTTATAAATACATTCTAAGTCATATAAGTCAAATAAGTACACATGATTAATTAGTGGTCTAAAAGGTTATTTGTCTCATCCAAACCCATTCCAAATTCTCATTTTGCTTGGGACTACTTTGCACTACGCAAAGAGATTATACATCTAATAAATACATATTGATTGTTTATATGACACAATTAAGTGGAATCAATCATAGATATCATATGAAAACAAATGAAATTCACAACTTTGACATTATAGAAATTGTTTTAGAACCTAAAAAGTGGGTAACTGAATGTGAAGAAAATAACAAAAAAAAAAGGTTGTATATACCCACATGCGTACAAACATATATATAAGAACACATATGTTATAACAAGAATCACCTTCAATTCTATCTTTTGCAAACTGAATCAAAGACAAACATAAACAAGCACATAGATAATGCTGATGAAATTCTTATTTCATACTCAAATGAATAGTTCTACGTATGTTTATATACAATCCTAGATCTTGGAATCAATATACATCTATTCTAACTAACTCACTTGACTGATACACACTTGTATAACAAACTAACAAGCTTATCTAACTTCCTAACTAATTGTTTTAGGTATGAATGAGAGGCTGCTATCCTTCATGAGCTATGACACTTGTGCACACTAGAGCCTCTTTGACTGTGGAAGGCTTAGTAGTGATAAAAGAAGTAGCAGAGAGACAAATAGAGTGTTGAGCTTTGGATCTCGTAACCATATGATGAACATTAGGATGAGAGACTTTAGGCGTAGCTGGAATAGGAAGGAGCCAAGGAAAGGTCAATATGAATAGATTGAATAGGAATAGAATGAGGAGTAGACTTTGAAGCAACAGAATGTGAAGAGGAAGAAGGAGGCTGCAGAGAAGCAGGGACTAGATAAGATGAAGAGGACTGAGGAAGAGAATAACACAGAGGAGAAGAAAAACCCTAGAAAAATTGATTTAAGAAAAGAGGAGGAATGTGGGGAAGAGGTATGAGGAATGGTGAAATATGGAAAACAAGATTCATTAAACATCACATGTTTGGAGATATGCACCTTACCAGTAAGCGGGTCTAAACACCTATACCATTTCATAGAAGGATGGTAACCAATGAACACATAAGGAGTACATTTTTTTTTTTTTTTTTTTTTTTGAACGGCAAAAGAAATCTTATTGATGAAACATATGAAGTATGGTAAAATACATCAATAAAGAGAAGCTTGTAGCTAACTCAAACTCCAAGCTCCAAGCTCCAGTTGGTGAGAAGCCAACAAACAAGCAAAGGAAACAAAACAGACAAGAAAGAAAACCGAAATGCAGTCCTAGCTAAGTAGGATATACAACAATTCAACCAAAAAAGAGCTTCTTGATCAGCATAGCAGACTAACAACAAGACTAGCAGATCAATTCAACAGGGTAATGCGAGCATGAGATCTGCCATCAATTCATCAGGGTAAAGCAAACCTCATCAAATCATATCACTACTGCCATGCCATGAACATTACAACCAAAATACACCTCATGAACGAAGGCAATGCCTCACACCTGAAATATTGAAGAGAAGATCATTAATGGAAAAGTGGAATTCTTTGGAAGAGGACTTTAACCAGATTGCAAGCCTTATGATTATGAGTTCCTGCAACACCTGTATGTTTAGTTGGGATGTTTAGTTGGGAGGCTTAAAAAAGACACTCATTTCTGATTTCCAGATGGACCAGAGAGTGACCAGTGGTATGGCGCGCCAAATTCTCCTTTCTTTTTTCCTGCAAATGTATCCTGCCTACCACTGCAGCAGATCCTCAACAGAACTAGGAACCACCCAAAGAGTTCCACACCATTGTAACATCCCAGTCCAAATCCTCCACACCATAGGGCAATGAATCAGTACATGATGAATTATTTCCTGTTGTGCTTTGCAGAAGAGACATGAGATAGAAGCAGACCTATCCAATACACCAATCCATTGTAAGAAGATAGATGTTTTAACCTTATGTTTCCATGCGAGCCAACCAAAAAATTGCATTTTGGGTGGTAGGTAATTGAGCCAAACCAAACTACTAGAACTAACAGTGTTACCAAAGGCAAGGCTAGTATGGTTATATAGAATGGATACAAGGGACTGCCCAAGTTTTGATGCTAACCAAACTGCACTGTCTTTTACACCCAGATTCAGAAAAGGAGATGTTGCTAAGATGTCAAGAAGTCTGTGAAGCTCTTCCCTTTCCCATTCAAAAGAGACCTCCTGAAGGTAAGCAACCAATTGTCAGCTGAGTTAGTCACAAAATCCTTAAGTGGTCCCTCCGTATTATTGGACAATTGAAAAAGCCTGGGAAACCCATCTTTGAGGCAAAGAGCCCCACACCAGTGATCATAACAAAACTTGATTCTACAGCCATTCCCAACTTTTAATTGTAAGTTACTAACATAGAACATTAAGAGAGACTCTTGCTGATCAGCTGCTACCACAATGCCACCCCAAATTTTTGAAAAATTGTTGCTTGAGCTGAGGTTTGGAAGCCATGCCCCTCCTTGAAATTTGTATTTACTACATATGACCCTTTTCCATAAGGAATCATGATCAGAAGCAAACCTCCACCACCACTTGAGTAGTAAGCACACATTCACATTCCTAATTCTTTTGATGCCCAACCCACCTTGTTTTATGCTCTTTGTTACCTCTAACCATTTCACAAGATGTATTCTCCTCTTTAGATCTGGGCCTCCCCATAAAAATGAAGCTTGAATTTTGTCTATCTCCTTAGCTATTCCTTCAAGTAACTTAAATAGAGATATGTAAAATACTGGCAGACATGACAGCACTGCTTTCACCAAGGTCAATCTCCCTGCAAAAGAGAGAAACCTCATTTTCCATCCAACAAGCCTCAATTTGAATTTTTCAATAACTGGCTTCCACATCCTCTTTCTTCTTGGATTAGCACCCAGAGGCAATCCTAGGTACTTAAGTGGTAAACTTTAAGTCTTGCAATTCAGCAGGTATGCAAACGCCTCAAGAGCAATGTCAGAAATACCAACCCCAACAAACCACACTCTTATGATAGTTGATTTTGAGGCATGATGCTACTTCAAAACACCTGAGGATCCTTTTCAAACTAAGGACTTTTGATAGCTCAGCTTCATAAAACAAAAGAGAGTCATCTGCAAATTGGAGATGGAAGAGCTAAACTTGATTAGTCCCAATGATAACCCCTTTGAGCAAACTCAACTCCCTAGCTCTCTGAAGAAGAATGTTTAGCGCTTCTACAACCAAGTTAAAGAGGAATGGGGATAAGGGATCACCTTGCCTAAGGCCTTTCTAAGGATTAAACTCCTTAGTTGGTGAACCATTAACAAGGATTGAAATTCTTGCAATAGAGACACATTCCTTGATCCATGAAATCCATTTGAATCCAAACCCATTTTGATCCAAACCCAAAGTTTGCTAACATTGAGAAAAGGAAATCCCAATTGATAAAGTCAAAAGCCTTTTCAAATTCTAACTTGAACAGTAGCCCTGATTTCTTGGATTTATGCCAGCTATTTACAACTTTATTTACATCCAACACTCTATCCAAAATATTTCTACCTCCCAAGAAAGCTGATTATGAGTCACCAATAACCGTGTGCATAACTTTTTTAAGTCTGGATGCAAGGACTTTAAAGAGTATTTTGTACACAGAACCAACTAGGCTTATAGGTCTAAACTCATTTAAAGTAACAGCTTTCTCCTTCTTTGGAATCAGAGTGATGAAGGTACTGTTAAAACTTGTTGCTAATCTGCCACTAATATGGAAATCCTTCATAAAGTTAAGCACCTCCTCCTTAAGCATCTTCCAATATTTTTGAATAAACATCAGGTTAAATCCATCTGGCCCAGGAGCTTTATTCCCATTGCAATCTATTACAGCTGCCTAGATTTCTTCTTCAGTGAGCTCTGCTTCAAGCATATGAAAGTATTCACTAAGCCTTACACTCTTGAAATCCCCAACAAGTACTGGTCGATTCTTCCAAGCTTCAGAGAAGTGATTTGAAAAATATGACCATACTACATTTTTGACTTGATCTGGCTCCTCAAAAACAACATCCCTCACTGTGATGGAGTTGAGAGTATTTCTATTTTGCTTACTAGTAGCCATGACATGAAAGAATCTTGTATTCCTATCACCTTTCAAATTTCAATCTTGCCTAGACTTTTGAAGCCATTTCCATTCCAACTTTTTGCTCAACATCCACATTTCATTTCTTTTCTCTCTTTGCTGCTTCAATTCTTTCTCCTCCAGAGGTCTATTTTCAGCTTTCAGATCATACAGATAAAGCTCATATTCAGTATCTTGTAGTTTAGTTGAAACATCACCATATACCTCTTTACTCTATTTTTTTAAAGCCAACTTGAGGGTATGTAACTTTCTCTGTAGAATGAAACCAGTTGATCCTAAGAATTGTGAATCCCCCCAAATTTGCTCCACAAAAGTTGCAAAATTCAAATGTAACATCCAAGCATTCAAGAACTTAAAGGGTTTAGGCCCCCAATCTCTAGCATCCTCCATGAACACAATAGCGCAGTGATCAGATGTAATTCTAAGGAGACCCCACTAATTTAATTTAATTTTTTCCAGCCATTCAGGACTAAGAAGAAACCTTTCTATTCTGGTCCACTTATGTCCATCAAATGCATTGTAACAGGTGTAGTTTTGTCACGACCCATACCCACCCCTATGGGTTTAGTACCGTAACCGGCTAGTAATCCATGATTACCGAAGGCCTGCATAACAGTAAAGACAGTAATACAGAATACAGGGGCTGGCGGAAGCCAAAACAGTAATAAAATATGTCCAATGAGCTGTGACAATCTGAATGCAAAAAGACTTTTCTGCACATATTCACATTCAAAACTATAACAGTATATACATACATCTTACAGACATTCAGGTTAGGGACCAAATCCCTACCGTAACAGTACAGTGCCAGTCTAGACATTTATTACAGAACAAAAGCAAAAGGGGGAAATCTAAAACACCCTAAAACAGCTTTGACTTGGCAGCACTTGGAACCTCGAAGTGAGGCACAATGGTTAGCTTGACAAAAAAGGAGTTAACCCGACGCTCCTAGCTCCGATCCGATGCCTGGACACCTACATATAAATATAAACAGTGAGCTAAAGCTCAGTGAATAACAGTTGTGTAAAGAGGTTAAGAATGAATGTCCTTTCAGTCATTAAATAGTCATATCAGTCATTTAGAAACCATAGCAGTTATATGTGGTACATCCAATAGCAAAACAGTACAGTAGGTCTTAACAGACCGAACAGTCAGTTGATGGCCATCATAACAGTAAACAGTAGTGGTTCCAAACATGAGAACCGACAGAGATCTCTGTAACAGTAGCAGTAACAGTACAGTAACAGTAAATTGCTATGGATGCCACGAATACAGTTTACAAATAGGATAAACATTCATTCATTAAACAATAACGTTTCAGTAAACAGAACAGTTGATCATTCAGAAAATATTCATAATTGAACATATCTTTACAACATTGTTACTCATAGAGCACTGGGCTATAAGCGGCTAATGAGCGTCCTCGGATGCCAACCCTACACAGTTACAAAATAAACATACACTAAGTTACACACTTAGGGATCAATGACTTAGTCCCTATTTTGACTCGGTGTGGTTCTACATCAATATCCTCATTAAGATGCCTTAAACATGGCCTAGGAATGCCTAGGATGAAAAGAGGATGCAAGGATGTATTTAAAAACACTTTTCAAAATTTTCAAAAAACAAGGGTCTCGCTCGAGCGTGGCTTTCTACGCTCGAGCGGACATGTAGACAAAGGATCTCTGCTCGAACGTGACTTTCTTTGCTCGAGCGGACTGTAAACTCAAGCAAAAGTACTAGATGCATGCAATTCACGCTCGACGGGCGCTCGACCTCCGCTCGAGCGTGAGACACAAGTCCTCGCTCGAGCGTGCATTCCCTCGCTCGAGCGGACTGCAAACACATGAAAAGTACTGGATACACGCATTTCACGCTCGAGCGTTACTTTCCCCACTCGAGCAGGATGCATGTACTCAGAGTGTACGCTCGAGCGTCAAGTCTTACGCTCGAGCATGGGTCCAAAGTCTGGAATTTCCAAATTGAACCTCCAAGCTCCAATTCAACACTTAAAGCATCAAATTCGATTCTTTTGGGCCAATTTTCTAGAAAACACTTTAAAACTCATAATATGACATGTTTCAAAGATCAATTTGCAAAATCAAAACCCAAAGGTAGTTCAATTAAACACAAGTCCAAACAAAACTTCATGAACATAATGTATATTGTTAGGTTTTTTTATTGGCAATCCCGTTTGACAAGGATTTCTATAAGAATTTGATTTTCTTTCAAAACTAGGATTACTTTTGGATTTCTATAAGTAATTGGATTTCTTCCAAAACTAGGATTACTTTTGGATTTTTTATAAATAGTTGGTTTTCTCCCGAAACTATTTAATTCCTCCAGATCTTCTTTTTGGTTCTTAAGGTTTATATCTAGGGATATTTTGTTAGTTTTCTTTGATGTTTTATTGAGTATTCAACTCATGGTTTAAAGAGAGTACATCAAAGGTTTTGTTTGTTATACACAAGAGACAGAGAGTTGTTCTTCGGTGGATTCTGAAGAATTAGAGCCTAAAGCTTCGGTGGATTCTAGAGTGACTCATCGTAAAGACAATTCCAAGGTGAAGACGGGGTTGGAAGAGGCACATAGAGGTTGGTTCAATTAGGCATGGATTCGCTAGGTAATTGAGAGTATACTTGTGTAATTCCTTTAAATCTTCTTAGTGGATTGTTTTGTGGCTGTTGCTCGTGGTTTAATAATCACAGTTGGAGGTGTCCAATTGTGATTTTTTCACGTAAAATCGTTGTGTCGATTTGTCTTTAATTGTTTGATTAGGATTGTTATATTCTGCTTAAAATTGGTACATAATCACAAATCAACATCTAAGGTTTCTAGATTTTTCATATATATAACATGCAAGTATTCAATTGAAATCAAAGCTTCAAATACATGATCAAATGAGTCAATTCACTCAAAAACATGATGAATTCATGGACCATAGCTAGAATATAGACATGCATGTGAGGATTTCCATGAAAACAACCTCAAAATTCAAGAATATAAACATGCATGCATGGATTACCACTCAATTCAACATTTTAAACCAATTCTTGACTTAGATCACTAATGACTCATGAACCATGCAAGAACCAACTTGAATTCATAAACTAAAGGATAAATATCCTACCTTAGGTCCTCAATTTCAAGTCTAGAACCTCAATTATGCAATCTACTCTTCAATTCTTCTAATTCTCCAAGCAATTCTTGATGAACTATACTTTCTCCTACCTCTTCCTCTCCCACGGTTTGGCCTAAGAAAAGGATGAGATGGTGGTGCAACAGTTGATATGAATCACACTCCAAACAAAGCTTCTAAAATGGCCCACTAAGTGGCAATTTGGTAAATAACTCAAACTAATGTATTTTAACATTATTGAATCTATTTTAATCATTCCAAATCAAATTTAAATTAAATCTACCATAAAATCACATAAATTCTAATTAACATATAAAACTAATCAATTTCAGATTTAGCCGCCAATAAGGCCTTCAATTTGTAGTTCAAAACTTAAAACATGAACAGATTAATCAATTGATAAACAGATAGAAATGCAATCAAACAACATACTCATGCAATCAGTTTAGGATTTCATCCTAATCAGTTATTTATCATGTTCAGTCACAGTTTAGCAGTAATCAGTGGTGACGGTTGTCATAGTCTCCCCTCCTTACAAAAAGTTTGGTCCTCCAAACTCGAAGTACCTTCATTTTGGAAGAACACTGGGTCCAGTGGAAACAGTTCAGGATATCTCTTCAACATATCATCTTCTCTTTCCCAAGTGGCATAAGTGCCACCGTGGTTTTTCCAATCCACTTTCACTAACGGAATTTCTTTATTTCTCAACTTCTTGATTCGTCGATTTACAACCTGAATAGGCCGTTCTTCATAAGTGTAGTCATCACTTAGCACTACACGAGTAGGTTCAATCACATGGAAGGGATCCTGAAGATAATCCCTCAACATTGAAATGTGGAAGACATTATGCATATGATCCATTTTAGGAGGAAGCGCTACTTGATACGCTACCGAATTAATCTTCTCAATGATTTCATACGGTTCGACATATCTCGGCGCTAGCTTACCCTTGACTCCAAAACGAGTCTGGCCTTTCATCGGTGTCACTTTAACAAAAACATGATCACTTACTTCATATTTCATGTCTCGTCTTCGAACATCCGCATAACTTTTCTGGCAGTTTTGTACGATTTTCAGTCTCTGTTGAATCAATTTCACTTTTTCGGTGGTTTCCTGTACAATCTCGGGCCCAAACAAAGGCCCATCTCCAACTTCTGCCTAGCAGATAGGAGATCAACATTTTCTGCCATACAAAGCCTCGAAAGGCGCCATACCGATGCTCGAGTGAAAACTGTTGTTGTAGGCAAACTCAGCTAAAGGTAAATGGCTTTCTCCATTTCCTTGGAAATCGAGAACACACATCCGCAGTAAATCTTCTAGAGTCTGGATGGTTTTTTCTAACTGGCCATCTGTTTGAGGATGGTATGCACTACTCAGTTTCAGTTCAGTACCGAATGCAGTTTGCAGACTTTGCCAAAATCTCGAGGTAAACTTCGAGTCCCTATTAGAAACGATGGACACAGGCACTCCATGCAATCTAACAATCTCATCAATATAAATTATAGTCAATTTATCCGCATTATAAATTGTTTTTACAGGTAAGAAGTGAGTAGATTTAGTCAGTCTATCAATAATAACCCAAATTGAGTCCATACCTTTACTGGAGAGAGGTAAACCAACAATGAAATCCATAGTGATATTCCATTCCGGTATTGGTAAGGGTTACAGTAAGCCTGCGGGCCATTGATGTTCAGCTTTAACTTGTTGGCAATAAAGACATTTCGATACAAAGTCAGCAATCTCTTTCTTCATTCCCGGCCACCAGAAATTCAGTTTCAAGTCTTGATACATTTTCGTATTTCCTGGATGGATAGACAGTTTCGAATTGTGGCCCTCTTGCAGAATTCGTCTTTTCAGTTCAGAATCATTCGGTACACATAACCTTCCGTGGAATTTCAACACATTGTTCTCACATTTAAAGTCCGGCCTCGGTTTGGACTCCCGTTCATCAATGACCTTTTTCAAGAAGTCATCATGTTGATGTTTCTCTTTAATTTCCTCAATCAGTGCCAGTTGAGCAGAAATAGCAACTAAGGTCCCACCTTGTTCACGCAAAACAATTTCAACCTCAAATTTTTCAAGGTCACATAGCAATTCTTTCTGTCCGGTGAGTAAACAAGCTAAATTTTCAACTGATTTCTGACTCAGTGCATCAGCAACGGTGTTAGCTTTCCCCGAATGGTACAAAATTTGTAAGTCATAATCTTTTATCAGTTCTAACCATCTCTGCTGCCTTATGTTCAATTCTTTCTGTGTGAAGAAGTACTTCAAACTCTTGTGGTCTGTGTACACTTCGCATGTTGCCCCATATAGGTAGTGACACCAGATTTTCAATGCAAATACCACTGCGGCAATACCCTTTCCTCTTTCCAATCTCTCCTTATCCTTCTCCTCAATTTGTGCAAATTCCCTGATAACCTCAATTTCCTGACCCTTGAAGTCTAAACCCAACCTTTGCCCTAGTTGCAGTATTGATTGAGCCTCTTGAACAAACCCAATACTAGAGGGTTGATGTAGTTCTAGACTATGGTTTGATGTAGGTATAGTTGTGGATCCTGACCTAGAGCTTTTAGTGATTCCCTTGCTTAAAGTTGTACCCTTCTGCCCTAGTCTTCTAGCAAAACCAGAAAACCTACCAGCTAGCAGGCAATGTTTGAAACCTTCACTTCTAATACCTTTCCTCTTGCCTTTCTTTAAACGTTGAGTAATGGAGCCTGAAATTGCTGGGCTGATACTGACACTTGTTTTTTACTGAGAGCCCACCCTTGATGATTCACAAACTGGCCTTATAGATGAAGGTTTAAGTCCAACACTGGAGGGCCCAATATGCTGTAGCCCAAATGGATCATGACCCAATGCTACCTCTAAACAGATACCAGGCATTTCCTTAAGAGGTTGGCTTAGACTTTTAATAAAACCTGGGGTGAGAATTTGACCATGCACTATAGGTGCTACTACACCTATTTGAGTTTCATGAGTGCCCCCTACTCTCTGTTGCGTGTTTTCCACAAACTGAGCTTCCACACCTTTCTGAGTATCATGATTGCACTGTCTCTGATGCAGATTATTCGCTGGCAATGATGACTCCACAACACTTGTGCCTTCTTCATTTGAAATGCCCGCGTAATCCCTAGTCTCGTCCACTGCTGATACATGACTCAAATTGCCCCCGTCGGCTAGCTCAGCTCTAACCTTCATCCGGGATGCCAAATCCCCTAAAGCCACCTTAGATGCTAATGCCACATCAACTACATTGTCAGCATCTTCGTTCACTAAGTTAGATTTTGCAGGGAGAATGAGTACCCTATTGATGTTGGAGCAAACATCTTTGGCTGTGGCATTAGAGTTCATTCCTTTGTAACTGATACTAACCTCTTCTGTGATCTGCTCCTCGAAGACTCTTACTGGATAAACTTTTCCTTGCACTCCAGATTTAGGCTTGTATTAATTGAATCCATAACACTTGTAACTATCTTGAACCAGCCACAACGAAACGATTTATGGGTGAGACATCGCCATTTAGGAGAACCATCTCTCCCCAAAGTCTTTCTATCTTGCAGAAGGTATCTGAGTTCCATAGATTAAGAGGCACCCCATAGTAGTTGATCCAGACACACCTCTCATGTTGAAGATACATACTTGTTCTCCATTCTGTGATATATTCACACCAGTCATGGAACCAAGACTTAAGCAAAGTCATTTTGCTCAACAACTCTTCCTTGGAGCTGAATGAGATGATAGCATCCCGCCCACCTCCCTCTCTGACCAATACATTCTTCACCCATTTTTTTATAAGTTCATTTTTCACCTGCTGAATAGAGTAAGCTACTTTGAGTCTCATAATCATGCTTTCGTAAAGCCACCCATTTCCAAGTTCATCTACCCTGATAGTTGTCAAAGGTGGACATCTGGGATCAACTCCCTTAATGACCTCTGTAAACGACCTACCATCAGTGCATTGATGCCAAATCTATTTTGGTGCTATAGCAGTGACCTTCCTAGGTTCATAATGTCTTGTTGGTAGTGATTTATGCCTCTGTCTATCCTCTATTCCTTTACCATACTCTGCGATTTTGACTGACAAAGATTTGTCATCTACCCACAAACCATTAGCCTTTTGTTCAGCTACATCAGTTGCAATAGAACAATCATAGCGCACGAACCCAAATCTGGTGTTTGTTACTTTCCTCCTCTTTTGTGATATGAATACATCCTTCACTACACCAAAATTGTTGAACAGATCGTGTAGCTTTCTAGGTACCATAGATTCAGGCAAGTTATCCACAAATAATGTAAATAGAGATGCTCTTCTATTTTCAAGCTGCGAGTTAGGATGCATTTGCCTACCTCTTTGCTTGACCACTGGTATCCAGCCTCCCCGTCCTCTGTCCTCCATGGAAACTATAACTGAAAATTTTACGCCATGTTAGATTTATACATGAGAAGTAGATTTAGGCTGAAGTTTATGATAAGTGTACGGTTTGAGCTAAGGAAAGCATTGGCAACCAAAGACTTTGAAAGAAGAATAGCTCTGATACCATGATGAAATTCTTATTCCATACTCAAATGAATAGTTCTACAAATGTTTATATACAATCCTAGATCTTGGAATCAAAATTACATCTATTCTAACTAACTCACTTGACTGATACATATTTGTATAACAAACTAACAAACTTATCTAACTTCATAACTAACTGTTACAGGTATGCATGTGAGGCTGCTATCCTTCCTAAGTTGTGACCTGAGCTGTGACACTTGTGCACACTTGAGCTTAGATTGTTTTGTTGATCCGTGGGTTGAATTTTTGATATTCTCGTCAAATACAATTACCTAAAGTTTTTTGCTGAAAATTGAGCTAAAATTTTAGTTTCTTATGAGTAGAAATGCATAACCAAAACAAGAGGAGAAAAGGAAAAGATGGAAGGGTAAAGACAAATCATATTGAGAAGAGAGAAGGAAGAGAAATAGGGTAGTTTGATCATGCAAGTAATTTCCAGCAAAGAAGTGTAAAGAATAGCACACTAAGCATGAAACTTTTGACTGCAAATTCATATTGCTTTGCTATTTGCCCCCCCCCCCCCCCCCCCCCAAAAAAAAAAAATAATAGTGATAGTAATGCTAACTACGACCCATTGCGTTCCAAAATCACAAACTGTCCTAATAGACAAGGTTTCTTTGAGGCACTTAGGTTGTTTTGGCAACCTATTAAATAGTCAAAAAGTCAACTTTTCTCTCTAATTTTCTGTACGTCTTTCTATAAAAATCTAAAAAACTAACTGAAATAACTAGTGAGGTCACCTATTTGATGTTGTTTGGCATGTGCAAGCCGAATTGTCCCATTAAGCCTAATCAGTTGTTGCACTTAAAATGTTTCTGCCCTATTAATCTTTATATGAGAGATCTTTTGACAAACTGTCCTATAAAATGTGCCTAATAGCTCATTTTTGTTCTAGTGATGATTCCAACTAGGAGTGGAAACTCCCAACGCGACTCAAACCGTATACGAAGTTAGCAAGTTAGGATTAAACATTTTTCTAACAAGAATATGTATATGACACAACTTGCGATATATAAATTAAACAGGTCGTGTTCGGATTGAACTCGTGTAATCCGAAATGGACACGTTTAACCTACCCATTGACATGAAACTGACCAACGACCCAATAATGGCCTACCAACAACATGCACTTGTATACATATATTAGATATATAATTTGATAAATAAAATAAAATAAAATAAAAATCATCTTAATCATTCATTCAATTTAAAAATTAATCTCAACCATTGATGTAATAATATAAAAAGTAAACAGATGGACCCTAAAATTGGTTATGTTTTTTTATTATTGTTGAATGGTGATGGTATAAGTAAAATTTCAAACTACAATTTAGCCAGTTAAACAAAATTTTCGTGTCAGGTCAACCTATGTTGTGTCATATACATGTTAAATAGGTGTGTTAAATAGATGCACGAATTAATCGTGTCGTCCACGAGGTAGACATAATCATTAATAGGTCATGTTAATTGTGTTCACATCTTTGATCGGCGAACCCGGTATGAGACATCCGAAACATGAGAATTGGTGTGGCTGCTGTGCGGGCTGTGCAGTCATTTGGACTCTTTTTGAAATTTATTTTGATAATTTGAATTATTTATATTTTAAAATATATCAAGTAGAATATATCTGTAAAAAATTAAATTAATCGGATATCGTTTACCTATTCATTCACTAATATTTGTATTTATTTTAATACTTTAAATTATAATTATTATTTATTTTTATAGATACAAATGTGAGTGGATGAATAGGTAAATGATATCTGATTAACTTAATTTTTTATAAATATGTTCTATTTGATGTATTCTAAAATATAAACAGGTCGAATTCTCAAAATAAATCCTGAAAAAGATCTAAATAACTTTACAACAGTGACTGCTGTGCACCCCACAGAACAGCCACCCCAATTTCCAAAAAAAAAAGGAGTTTTCTTAGGTGTGCAACTCACAAAAAGTATAAGTGGGGTTGCACACCATGTGCCACTCACACAAAATGTGTAAGTGTAAGGTGTAAGTGTAAGTGGAAGGTATAAATGAAATGTATAAGTTGCACACCATGTGCCACTTACACAAAAGGTGTAAGTGCAAGGTAAAAAAGGTGTAAGTGTAAGGTGTAAGTGAACACAAAAAGATATAAGGTGTAAGTTGCACACTATAGCATTACCCAAAAAAAAAAACATGACATAACACTATACAATGCCCACCCAGACCGAGTGGGGCTCATTTCCCCGTAACTTTTAATAAATTTTTGTTTTATCTTTAGTTTTAGATTAAGTTTTTCAAATTATCCTACTGAAATTTTGAAAGAAAAAATAAATTAATTACACTAATTTCTTCGTAAATTTAGATAAAATATAATAAATCTCATAATTTTAGCATAATTATATTAAGCTCTCTTAAAATTTTAATTTACATAACAATAATCTTATTATCATAATAATTCATTAGTCATATGGATTAATAAATAATGTTATCATTTTTTTTACATTAAAATATATATTTTTTAATTATTATTCATCTTTATATTTTACACTATATGTATTTATTCTAGTACCTGTAGCCTAAAAAAAAAGTCAATACAATTATATCAAAAGTGTAAAGTTGTAGTTTTATCCAAATCTCAATAAAAGCCAATGTAATTTACAAAAAAAAAAAAAAAAAAAAAAACAACAACAACAACTATGGTTTTTAAAAATTTCAATTTTCCCCTCACAACTAATTTTATTTATCTCTTAAATTTAACCACTAATTGTTTTATTTGCTTCCAAATTTTTATTTTTCTCTTTTGTGATCTGTGTGTATGTGTATTATATATATATGCCTGCTTACTTTAAACATTTTAATTATGATTTGGAAAGTTTTGTTAGGCAATCTTCCTTGGTTAATTTCTTTGAATGATTTTTCTGATCAAGTTCAGTGTTTAACACTGTGTCCTTAAGACAGATTCGTCCTCTCCACGGTGCTTTCAGAATTTGGACGTCTATCTCCCAGGATGAAATGATCTATCAACAAATAAATGCAGCACTACAATTTATTTGTCCGTCGAACACACAAAATGTTTACACTCTTTCTTTCAGAAATAAAATGCAGCAATATGGCAGAGATCTAAAGCAGAAGAAGGAGTACGAAAATTGGAGTTAAAAATCCAAATTGGAGGCTGGTCTATATATAGATGTATTGGTGGCTCTTGGTTTTGAAATAAACAGGTATTGTACCTATTCAATTTGAATTAAACAGATACAAACAGGTTAGGCACTGTTTGGTTTGAAATTCAAACAGGTTTAAATCTGTTGGGTTCAAAAACGGGAAGGGCCCTGTTTGGATGAACAACAAATAAAAACCAGTTTAATTACGGGAAGGGCCTTGTTTGGATGAATAACAAATACAAACCAGTTTAATTACGGGAAGGGCCTTGTTTGGATGAACATAAAATCCAAACCAAATTAATTTGAATTCTTTCAAATGTTTTGGCCTAAAAAGATTAGTATTGGGCCGAATAAGCCCAACCCAACCTCACACTACCGCCCGACCGACCGGACGGACGGCGGCGGCGGCAGCGCGCGCGCGTGTGTGGTGGTTTTTGGGTCCAATGGGTCTAGCCCATTTTGTCCATAACCTCTCCCTCTAAAACACTTGGGTACCCCTTGGGGCACACCCCAAGTACCAAACCCATGCCTTATAAACCCTCTCAAAACCTCCCACCAAATCAATGTGGGACAAGCCTTATTCAACCTTTAAGGAATTTCCACCAAAACTCCATTTCCATGGAGCTTACTTTGGCTTCAATTTTCCATTCACTCGGTAATGGTTTTGAACAACCAAATATACCACGTGAATCACAACACGGCATAGAACGCGTTACCACTTTGACCCATGTAAATCGATGCACGGGGCCCACCTAAAAATTAGACCAAACATAGGAAAAAATTCTGGTTTTTACCCAGAATTTTATAACCATTTCCAACAATCCCCCACATGAATGGAATTTGATGACAACGGAAATGCAACAATATGCAGATTTAACGAAAGAGTATAAGTCGAAAATATCTTGCATCAGGATAGGTAGTTTTCGGCCTTAAACCTTCCCTAGTGATAACCTATCGGACTTACTGGCTAACCAATGGACGCGATGCCTTGAATTGTTCAGCCGTTTGTGTAAGCCAAGACAATAGATTTCACACAAAATATCTTCTAACACATCGTGGTTCTCACTGTTGTGTTCATTTTGGCCTTGAACGCTCCTGGTTTTCATGAGTGTTTCTAGAGAATGTAGCCTCTTTCACTCTCATAGAACCAGCCCCAGTTCAACACTCATATAGGTGATTCTTATTTTGAGTATCTCCTTATACTCATCTTGATTGTATGCCTTAATCAAGATATAAGTAATCATTAAAAGCAAAGCTTATCCTTATACCCCTGCAGACAACATATGTTGCAGATACCACTCTCACCATAGGAATGGGTAGGGAAATTTAATCCCTTGGTGATTTCTGGCGAGCCATACATAACTTAGTTGTCCCTTTGAACTTAGTTCTTGGGATCTCCAGTCATATAAGTAGGGTTACCATTATGACGACTCTTATGTAATAGGCTTTAATCCCATCCCCTTCGATGAACTATACACTAGCTCTTTTCTCAAACCTTTTGTTAACGGATCCGCAATATTCTCTTTAGATTTTATATAAACTATTGAGATTATTCCGTTTGACAACAACTGCCTAACGGTATTATGTCGACGACGAATATGTCGTGACTTACCGTTATACATATGATTATGTGCCCTGCCTATTGCAGATTGACTATCACAATGAATGCAAATAGCTGGCACAGGTTTTGGCCACATTGGAATGTCTTCTAAGAAGTGACGAAGCCATTCTGCTTCTTCACCTGCTTTGTCTAAAGCAATGAACTCGGATTCCATTGTGGATCGTGCGATGCAAGTTTGTTTCGTGGACTTCCAAGAAACAGCAGCGCCTCCTAGAGTAAAGACATATCCACTAGTGGATTTTGAATCTTTAGTATCCGATATCCAATTGGCATCACAATAACCTTCGAGTACTGCTGGATATCGAGTAAAGTTCAAACCATGATCACGGGTGAATCTTAGATATCTAAGAACCCGAATGATCGCTTTCCAATGGTCTTCTCCGGGGTTACTAGTGTACCTACTCAATTTACTGATAGCATAAGCTATATCAGGACGAGTACAATTCATTAGGTACATTAGGCTTCCAATGATTTGGGAGTATTTTAACTGAGACACTGCATCACCTTTATTTTTCGATAAATAAAGACTGATGTCTACAGGTGTTCTAGCTAAATTCAAATCATCCTTGATAAATTTATCAAGAATTTTCTCAATATAATGAGATTGAGATAATGCATATCCGTCAGATGTTTTAGTTATTTTCATTCCTAATATAACATCTGCGACCCCCATATCTTTCATATCAAATCTTTTGTTAAGCATTTGCTTAGTTGATTTGATCATGTTTTGACTACTTCCAATGATGAGCATGTCATCCACATAAAGACAAACTATGACATATCCTTGGTCAGTGTTTTTAACATAGACGCATTTGTCACATTCGTTTATCTTAAACCCATTAGTAAGCATTGCATGATCAAATTTTTCATGCCATTGCTTAGGTGCTTGTTTTAATCCATAAAGGGATTTTACAAGTCGACAAACTTTCTTTTCTTGCCCTGATACTACAAACCCTTCGGGTTGTTCCATATAGATCTCTTCATTTAGATCACCGTTTAAGAAAGCTGTCTTAACATCCATTTGATGTATTTCTAAATTAAACAACGCTGCTATAGCAATAAGCATGCGAATGGATGTTATTCTTGTCACAGGGGAATATGTGTCAAAATAATCCAGACCTTCCTTTTGTCTATAACCTTTAACTACAAGTCTTGCTTTATACTTGTCAATTGAACCATCTGCTTTCATTTTTCTCTTGAATATCCATTTATATCCAAGAGGTTTAGAACCTGGTGGAAGATCCACCAATTCCCAAGTATGATTTTGCATAATGGATTCAATTTCATTATTAACAACCTCTTTCCACAAAGGTGCTTCAGGATCTGTCATTGCTGCCTTAAAGTTTTGAGGTTCATTTTCTAACAGGTATGTCAGAAAATCTGGACCAAAGGATTTTGATGTTCTCGCTCCTTTACTTCTTCTTGGTTCATCATCAGTTAAATCATGTTGGTTGAGACCATTACTAGTCTCTTGTGTTTGATTGTCATTAGTCTCTTGACTTTGTGTACAATCATAAGTTCTTTTCTGTGAACTTAATTCATGTCCTTTCTTGTAAGGAAAGACATGTTCAAAAAACACAGCATTCCTTGACTCTATAATAGTGTTCACATTTATATCAGGTATTTCTGATTTATAAGTCAGAAACCGATATGCACTACTATTCTGAGCATAACCAATAAACACACAATCTACTGTTTTTGGTCCAATCTTAGTCTTTTTAGGAATAGGAACTTCAACTTTTGCCAAACACCCCCACACTTTCAAGTATTTGTAGGAAGGTGGTCGACCTTTCCACAATTCATAAGGAATGCTTTTAGTTTTCTTGTGGGGTATTCTATTAAGAACATAATTAGTTAACAATATTGCTTCCCCCCACAAGTTCTGTGGTAAGCCTGAACTTAGTAACATGGCATTCATCATTTCTTTTCGAGTTCTATTCTTCCTTTCAGCAATTCCATTTTGCTGTGGAGAATAAGGGGCTGTAGTTTGGTGAATAATGCCATGTTGTGCACAAAATTCATTTAATGGTGCATCATATTCACCACCCCTATCACTTCTAACCATTTTAATGGTTTTACCAAGTTGATTTTCAACTTCTGTTTTGTAGAGTTTAAACATTTCTAAGGCTTCATCTTTACTTCTAAGTAAATAAACATAACAATATTTTGTGCAATCATCGATAAATTTTATGAAATACTTTTTGCCTCCTCTAGTTTGAATAAATTTTAGATCACATACATCAGTATGAATTAATTCTAGAGGTTCAGTTTTCCTTTCAACTGATTTAAATGGAGGCTTAGTTAGTTTTGCTTCTACACAAACTTCACATTTATGATTAGGATTAATTTCAAACTTTGGTATATAATCCAAACCAATTAATCTACGCAAAGCATCATAATTTACATGACCTAATCTACCATGCCATAAATTCGACTCAAGAATATAAGCAAAAGATGTGTTATTCTCATTCATAGCAACTTTTGGTACAACTGTCATTACATTAAGTTTAAAGAGACCATCACTCATGTATCCCTTACCAACATACATACCACTCTTTGTTAATACAAACTTATCAGACTCAAAAACAAGCCTAAAACCATTTTTACTTAACAAAGAACCAGAAACTAAATTCTTCCGGATGTCAGGTACATGCAGTACGTTGTTAAGGGTCAGTTCTTTTCCTGATGTCATCTTCAAGATCACTTTTCCTTGTCCAGCCACAGTAGAAGTAGAAGAATTTCCCATAAAAAGTTGCTCACCATTTGCAGCCTCATTGTAGGTAGTGAACATCTTCTTGTCCGCACAAATGTGACGAGTTGCTCCAGTGTCAACCCACCACTCTTTGGGATTCCCAACCAAGTTAGCCTCAAACACCACAGCAGAGAGGTTGATGTCATTTACTCCATCAGAAATGTAATCCAATTCTGTCACATTAGCTTGATTGGTGGTCTTCTTGCTTGTACTTCCATGATCCTTCTTTGGGCGGCGGTAGTCAGAAGGTCGATGTCCAATCTTGCCACAGTTATAGCATTTTCCTTTGAACTTCTTGTTGCCATTGTTGTTGCCTTGTTTAGGACCATCTCCAGTAAACTTCCTCTTTTTGTTATGTGGTTTTTGAACTTGTTCAACCATATTAGCCTTAGACTCAATGGAATTTTTCCCATTTCTCTTTACACTCTTTATCTCATTACACTATTAAAAAGAATGTAATTCTCATTACACCCCCAATATATTATAAAAACTAACCCTAAATTAACTATTTCATCAATTTACACCACTAATTTTAATAACACGGTGCTAAATAATTTATATTATTCTAGTGTTATGTTGCCGAAAAAAATAGATCTTTCCAGCATTTTGTTGCTATACATTTACAAAGACACTTTCTTTCAAATAATGATTTTTTAATTTGTGGTGGGCCTGTTCGGTAATACAATTACTCCAGTGCCATGTTGTCGGACTGCATTTTTTTTCTCAGCATTATGTTGCCATCCAATTAGATGATAACAAGACATTAATTTGGACCACTTGTGGAGTGCATGTTCAATAATACATTGTTATACAAATAGGATTACTCTAATGTCATGTTACCAAACTACAATAGAGTTGTCAAGACCCCCGTCGCTGTACATTGAAAGATTTACTTTTTTCTTGAAGCATTCATAACAAAATGCATAAATCAAACACGCATCCATAAAATCATACATAAAAAATATTCATAAAATTATTCATAAAAATATCAAGTGTATGAATATCCATAAAATATCCATAAAATATGTTATTGTTTGCATCCACACTTTTTAAAACATGTCAACCTCAATCGTTCCTCATTGATCTTCCTGTTGTCTCTATAGTAACCACCTGTTTTACAAGCAAGTGTAAGTCTTGATTTCTGCCATAGCCTTCCGCATCTAATGTCTTTATAATAATGACAAATCTAGTCTTCTTTCCAACGTCAAAAACCCATTTAATTAATACTTCATGACTACTAAAAATCTAAAGATAATAAATACATTTATACGTTAGATTATTAATAAAAACTCAATACAAATTAAAAATAAGAAAAAATCGTATTTATAAAAAATAAAAAATAAAAAAACTTAACAAATCTCGTCTGTAAAAATTCATGACTAGAGTCTACTAATATTGCAGTACTTGCGTTGTTGCAATGAGTATGAGTATGAGTATAAGTATAAGTATAATCCTCCAGGAAAAAAAATAAAAAATATATAAAAAAATGAAACTAGAAATACATGGTAATGAGAAGCCAAACAAATTAAAAAAATTCTGTTTGGGGTTATCGGAAATGTATCTTTTATTCGGTAATTGGTTACCAGATTTATATTTTTTGTTTGACAATGTGATGCCAGACTATTTTATTTTGTTCAATTTCAAACTACTGAACAAAAGTCGAACACCAGTACAAAAAAACGAAACAAAAACCAACCAAATAAATAAAACAAAAAAAAAACTCATCATTTCATTGTTTTGATGATTTTTCACCACCGTTTCTTCATCCACTGCTTTCTTTAATGATCAAAATATTATGATTCTCACTTTTTGAAAAGAGATGTATAAGAGAAGAGAAAAAAATTAAGAAAGGAAAAAGAATAGTAGGGATTGAAGACCAGGAGGTGCAAGGAGATAACAAAATATATTTAATTTTAGTGTTTTGTCCTTAAAGGTAATTTCAAACATGGATAAAATTGAGAAAAAGAAAAAAAAACTCATATGGAAGGTGTAAAGAGGTAAAGTAGTGATGTAACCTTGTTTTATACATTTGCATAAAATAAATGTAAGAAGGGTAAATTACACTTACCCCCTTAAGTTTTAGAAAAAATATAATAAGTTTTACAATTTTGACATAACTATACTAAATCTCATTTAGTGATGTAAAATGGATCGAAAGTAAATCAAATGGTTCGAAAACACAAAAATAAACAACTTAAAATATATTTTGTGTAAAAAATATAACAGTATCATTTTTTTATCTATATAACTAACAAATTCTTGATGGAATTGGAGCTAAGTTATAAAAATCAAAAATCAAAAAAATCAATGTAATTATATCAAAATTATAGGGCTATATTTTTTCTAGCATCAAAGGTGGTCAATGTAATTTATCCAAATAAAAATAATAAATTGGATGATACATCACCATTATGTTAAAATGTTTAGATGAATGCAATTTTTTTCTTATTTTAAGATAAGATGAATGCAATTTTAGTAGGAAACAAAATGGTAGAAAACGAAATTAGCTATGAACAATGTTTAAGAAAAACAAAAAATTCTAGCAAATTTTATATCAACACATATAGTTGTGGGAATGTAACACTGTTGAAAAACTATAGGTTCACTTGAGTGCAAGAGTCAGCGCTTGAGTAATCTTTTAAACCATCTAGTATTATGGTCTGTAGTTTGAGATTCTGAGAGTTTAAATTCTACACTCGAGCACAGATTTTATCGCTCAAGCGGTCTGCTCCCCAATTTCTGCTCAACTGTCAGGAATGTCAGTCCTTTCTGGTGATATGTGTCCTTGATGCTAATATTGACCCCCCAAAAGTGGGATCGATTTTGATTTTCAACAACTAAGACCTATCCTTATCACTTTGGCTTGGTCCATTGAGCTTCCATAGACCACTGTAGTCCCGTTTGGTAGGGCTGTGAGAAAGTGATTATAACTTATAGTCTAACAGCTTATAACTTATAACTGTGAACATAAACTGATTTTTGACTTATAAATTAAACTTCTTCTCCCCCACTCAAAGAATAAGTTTATTTTTAATTTATAAAAAGTTATAAGCTGTATTGTTAAGCTAAACCAAACACATCAAAATAGCTTAAATTAAACTAAAAACTGAAATAAATTAGAAATAAACCCTACCAAACAGGCCATATGTGTCCTTTCATATTTGAATTGAATTTATTCTTCTTGATTTGTGAAAAATATTTCCTTTGTTGTTGCATGGATTTTTTCTCTTTGTTATGCATCTCTATCCTCAAGGAATTCAAAAAGCCAACCTTACCTTATTTGAAAAATTAATTCCTTAATTGTAGAGTGCGTTGACCTTCCATACCCTCACAAGCTACCACTTATCCAAAAAAAAAAAAACCACTCACCTTGATTTTGGGGAAAAAAAATAGTTTCTCTTTTGTGGCTTTGTTGTTGATATGAAAGATCTTTAAATCTTATATAAGCTTCATTTCTTAACAATTATCTAAAAGATAAGATATCAAAATAGGAGATAATACCTCAATTTAGGGGGATAAGCCTTCAAAATAGGAGATAAAACATCTAATTAGGGGAGGCTTACCTTATCAATCAAATCTCGTCATTTTATTTAACTAATTAACCAACCAATTATCCTAGTTAATTAAATAAATAAAATAAAATAAAACAAATTCTTTTTGCTTAGGCGCTACTTAACTTAGGTAAGTCCTATAAGATCTTTGCCCCTTCGTAGTCTGTCTTCACGTGGCACAAATAATTCTAAAAAAATTGTCGCATAGCAATTTTTACTAAAAAGAATACAAATTACGTAAAAAAAAATTGAGATATATATATAGATGTCAATTTTAAAGGGTTCAAAGCGACGAGACTTTAAACCACAATCGGCCCTGCATCGTGACCCCACCACGTCACCAACTCTCTCGCCACACCCACCACTTTTCCCACCATTCGTCGCCAACTCCTCTCCTCTCAATCCATTTCCGTCACGGTTACTTATTAAAAATATAATAAATTCTAATTTATTTTATTTTAAAAATGAATAAGTTATTATCATTATAATTTATTTTATACTAAAAAGGTAACAAATTAATATATCAATTTTTAATTACCATTGAATAAGTTATTAAATATGAAATTTTCAGTAACTTTTAAATTTGCAGCAATTGTTAAATTTTTTTTACCATCAAATATATATTATTGTATTTTTTTTTTAAAACTGAAATATATATTATTGTTTGAAATCATAAAAATTGCCTCTAAAACTGAAGGCAATTGACAACCATAATTCTCACTCCAGTTGTGCTACGTAGCTCGAAAGACAGCCTTCCCGAATTTCCCGAATTCAAAAACGACGTCGTTTTTTTTATTATTATTATTTTTTTTTCAAAAGAAGAGAATCAGAGGAAGAGAATGAAGGAGGAGGAAGAAGGAGAAGAACTGGAGGGGAGGGGGCCAACAAAATCGGACTGGAGGTGGAGGCGGGGCGGAGGCTGAGACAGAGACAGGGGGCGAAGGCAAAGGCAGAGGCGGGGGCTACGAGGCAGAGGAGGAGCTGTGACGAGCTGGAGTTGCTGCGATGAGCGACAGAGGGCGACCATCGGGCGGAGGGCGACGGCGGGCTCCTCCTCTTTCCCTCTCTTCTCTTTCTCTCTTCTCTTTCTCTCCAATCTCATTCGAGGGATTCGGGAGGCTGAAATTAGGGGGAAAAAACATTTTCCTTCTTACTAACTCTCTATTGTGCACAATTATCCTTTCATTTATTATTTATTTGATATTTCATATGTAATAATTTAAAGGGTTAATTACACTCATTTCTCATGAAATTTAGACAAAATATAATTAGTCTTACATTTTTCACATAAATAAACTAGTCTACCTTGAGATTTTAATCCATATAATACTTTAGAGTCTTTTTTTTTTAAATAATTTGTTAATCGTATAAATAAAAAATAATATTGTCATCTCTTTTTTATTAAATGTATATTTATTTTAGTACCTATCCACCATCTGTATTAATTTTGATCGCTTTAACCTTTTTAAAAGGAAGATCAATGTAACTGTTTTGAATTTGTGGGGCTAACTGTATTTTTTCAAATATCAGAGGAGTTGAGTGTAATTTATCTTAACTTAAAATTTTGCTAGAAGCACTCTCTCTCTCTCTCTCTCTCTCTCTCTCTCTCTCTCTTTTTGAGGTAAATTATAAATATATCCCTAAAGTTTATTAAAAGTATAAGTTTTCCCTCACCTTTCAAAAATTACATCACCCTCCTTCAAATTTTTAGCCACATAACAAACAATTCACATTCGTTAATTAATTATTAAGTTAAACTAATAAAGTATACGACATAAGAGGAAAAAAAAAATTGAAAATACCTATATTAACCTTCATAAGGTTAAACACTTTATTTTTTTTCTTATTTCACCATCTTTATTTTTCATTTTTCCTCAACTAGTAACCCTACTTTGCCGAAACATTGCACCACTCTCTCCTATTCTCGATTAATGTCACTATCATTATTGTCTACAAATATTTAATGTGTTGCTGATGAAAGTTAAAAAATATTGTAATAGTGTAGAAAGCGTGATTTGGTGGTGGGTAAATGAAAATAATAGTAGTATGATAATTTGATTTTGATAGTAAAGAGTATTTGAATTATTTTATTTTATTTTTTACTAGATTAATCACACAAAAAAAAATTTTTAAATTTTTAAAAAAATCTAATTTTTAAAACGTAAGAAAGTTTGATTTTGAGTTTTCAAAAATAATTTTTTATTTTTCATGTTTTGTTTAATGAACTTTTTTCAGATTTTAACTTCTTCTTTTTTTTTTTTCTTTTTCAGATTGACTAATAAATCTCATATTTTGAACTTATAATCAACGTAGTCCCTTTTTCTTTCTTTCTTTCTTTCCTTTTTTTTTTTTTTTTTGGGGGAAGGGGATCAATTTAGACCTTTTGGAAGTGCAATAACTCATTTGCCATTATAATTTCTTTAATTGTTGTTGTTTGTTAGAATGTCATATTCGAGAAAAGTACACTAATAAGTTTTTGTTTGTTAGAGTGTTACATTTGGAAATATATATATATATATATTAAGGAGTTATTTTAGAATGTTTTATTGAACTGTTATATTTTTAAAAAAATACACTCAAAAGTTTTTTCCAATATCACATCATACCTGCTACATTAAAGTGTTACATTTAAAAAATGGTAAAAAAATCTTGATATCATATAAAATACATCTAAAAGAAACTCATGAAATACCTTTTGAAAACATTAGGACTTATGTGATCATTAAAAAAAAGTTTAAAAAACAAAAAAAGCACTTGTGAGCATGTAAGATTCTAAAACAGGACTTTCAGGTAAATTTCTCTTCTTTTTTTTTTTTTAATTTCTTAAATACATCTAATCTAAATATATTTAAAAATTAAAATAATTGTAAAAAAAATCTTTAAAAAATTTAATAAATATAGAAAAATACTAAAATATACTGAATTTTTATATTTTTATTTATTTATTTGTATTTTGTGAATTTTAAAAAAGACTATTTTGACAAATTTTATACTTTTTAAATATATCTAAATTAAGAAAGTCTAAAAAATAAAATAAAATAATTATTTTAAAAAATTATTAAAAAAAGTATAGAATAAATTACAAATATACCCTTAAGTTTGTTTAAAATACAAGTTATCCCCTATAATTTAAAAAATTACAAACATCTCTTGTTGGAATGTTTTATTTAACATAATTAATTGAAAATTTTAAATTTTTAACTTCTTTTCTATACAATATTAAAATGGGATTTTTTTTTTTTTTTAGGGTCCTTGGTATTAAGATTTTATAGCATAAAGGACAGCTAATACTTTCTTTGTCACGACCCGCTCCCCGTACTCAAGGGTTAAGTATCGTAATGGCCAGTAACTAAGGTTACCTACGGTCAAATCAAAAACAAATAAAGAAACACAAGCGGAAGAAATATTTAAATGAGGATACCAAAATAATTACTGGAGCTTCTATTTTTATTACAAAAATTTACTGACCAAAAAGGTCGTTATTTACATAGAAAAAAATATCATAAAAATGCCGTGAGTGTCTATTCCTCAGCCCCGCATCTAAGACTTTCCAAACCTATTTCCTGAAAATTGGTAAACAACTATAAGCACATGGCAGAGTGAGAAATATTATACCAAGAGTATAAGGGACACGAAATAACCATGGATCGTTAGTTAGGCCAAAACCTTTACATAAACAAATCATTTAAATAGCAGAACTGAAATACAGAAGTTATGTAACCACAACCATGGTACAGAACAGAACAGAACGGAGGTCACAGAAGTGACAGTCAGAACTAGAGGTACGGATTCAAAAGGTGGCTCGTACGGATTCTAGAGGTGGCTCCCACAATAGTGTAGCACTTAGTTCCGCACAGCACGTTGGTCCGCACCAAACAGAGGTCCATGGATCCATGACAAACAGAGGGCCACAAAGTGGTCAAACAGAGGCCAATGGTTATTTAAGTCCCCAAAGGCGTGGGACTCCCGTGGTGGTACTTACAAAACATAATTCTTTATAAGTTTATAACCAAATATTCTTTCAAATATAAACAAACATATCCATGGGTTTTCTTTTAACCAAATAAGATTCATAAATAAACCACGTAATTAAAACCTTTATAAAACATAACTTTTATTAATATATTAATAAAACATAACTTGTGTAAAACAGATTTTGGTAAGTCAAAATATAAGTAAAATACATTTTGGTGACTCAAGGTATAATATAACTCACCTTAATTTCAATACCTTACTCTTTCTTTCCACTATTAAAGACCCTTTTAACTTCCACCATTCTTTCTTTCTTTTCTTTCTTTCTTTCTCTTCTTTCCTGGTCTTTTTTCCTTACTGAGTCAACTTCTCCATCTATTTATACAATTTCAATGCCCAAGAAATTGCCACGTGTCACTCTCCTATTCGTCTTCATTAATTCAAGTTTATCTCAATTTAATTTAATTATATTTTGGCCCCTAAATTTTTAATAATTATATTATTTTACAAAATTACACATAATAACATATAATAAATTATATATATACCGAACTGAGATTAATTATTAGTATAAATTCTACAGAATAATTAAAAATCTGAGTTGTTACATTCATAATGTCTAAAGTCCCTCAAATCTGTAGAGAAAATTCAGTCCAAACTAGAGAATTTCTCTAGACCAACCCAAAGAAAATTCAGTTCAAACTAGAGAATTTCTCTTAATCAACCCAAAGAAAATTCAGTTCAAACTAAAGAATTTCTCTTGTCCAACCCAAAGAAAATTCAATAAACTAAAGAATTTCTCTTGACCAACCCAAAGAAAATTCAGTTCAAACAAGAGAATTTTCCTAGACCAACCTAGAGAAAATTAAGTTCAAACCAAAGAAAATTCAATCCAAACCAAAGAATTTTTCTTGACCAACCTAGAGAAAATTCAGTTCAAACCAGAGAATTTTTATGGTCCAAACCAGAGAATTTCAATCCAATACAAGACACAGAAGCAGCGATCGTTATGCACAAAAGTGAAAGACAATCCCGCCTAGAAAACACCTTATCTTCAATGTCTAGATTACTTACGTCCACCTCAATTTTGAAGGGGATATGTTCAGTTGGGCATAGATATTTTAAAGTGGTCCTTATCCTATTTAAAGTACCTCTTTTCTTGGGACCAGGACAAACATCTTCTCCTTTGAAAACAACCGGCGCATCAACCTTCAACTTCGATCTCTCATCAGCCCAAACAAATACCAAATTCAAAATCTTCCCACTCTTCTCATCCTTATGAATCTTGATGAGGAGAACAGTGCCAGATTCGAGGAAAGTAGAGGAACCAGAACTAACGCAGATCTGGAGAGAGAAAATGGTAAAGCAGAAGAAAGGGAGTTGAACGGAGTTAAGGATGGCCTGAATCTGCTTCCTCGGGGTAGTGACGAGGTGTTTTCTGGAGGCTGACCAGCTGGTGGTAGTGGTCGTGTGGTCGTCGTTGTCTTGGGCTAACACGATAGCGAGGATTTGGCCTTGGAGTCTATCTGTGGCGAAGACTTTGCGGCCAGTGTACTTTTTGGAAATGGTTTGGATCGTGTGGTATAATCACCGTCTTCACCGCCTCATCTTCTCTCGCGGCTCCTTCTTTACGGATTGATTTGATTTGAACGAGTCAAATTTCTCTGTGATATATAGGTGTGGGATTGAGGGACATTAGACATCATAAAATAATATTGTGAATCTCTTCCATTATTAAAAATGGGAGTGGGATCTTACACTAATTTTTTCTAATAAAATTACTTAAATTATTGATTGAAATAAATTTTTAATATCATTAAAAACTATTAATTGACTTGATACTTTATTAATAAAATATATTATTTATTATAAAATTTAAAATGTCAAAAGATATGATATAATTTTTAAAACTACGGACATAATTTACATTTTAAACAAATCTTAAAAAATATATCTATAATATATCTAAAAATATAAATTAAAATTTAAAAACTATTTTTAAAAGGGACACTTTTTCATCAATCCCTTTTCACCTACTTGTATTTCATTTAGTCCATATTATTTTCTTATATTCTAATAAGTCCTATAAGTGACATAGTTAACAAAATATCCTTAATAATATTCAAATTTACAGTGTGAATATTCAGTGATGTGAATGTTTACGCCATCAATGTGAATATTAATATGTCAATGTGAATATTCACATTGTAAAATATGAATGTTCACATCACCAAATTTTTAACCATTTAAAAAATATTTATAAGGGTAGAAATGTCCATAAAATACCCTAAATATAAAAATTAGAATTTGATAGATCAAATATTCAAATAATAGGACTTATTAAAATATAATAATATCTTATGAACTAAATGAGATACAAATACTTGAAAAAAAAAATTTCTAATAAATTTCTTTTTTTAAAACAAAAATGATTGAGGCCTCAAATTTTTTGGTTCAAATTTGGCTCGAATTTGCTTTTTTTTTTTTTTTTTTTTTTTTTTTTTTTTTTTTTTTGCTGGGTTGATGCTTTGCTTGTTATTATTATTATTATTTTTATTATTTTTTTTGGAAATGTATTAGCCCGGAAAAAAAAGAAAAAAAAAAAAATTTTGAATTCAAGGCAATTTCGAGCCTCGAATTCGAGGCCTCAATCAACGCCCTTTTAAAAACTCTTAAACCAAACAGGCCAACAAATCTCAGGTGTCTTTGTGGAAATGCAACCACATCCTCCTCGGTTAGTCTATATAAGAGAAGGAATCGGGTGTCTTTTCTCAAATTAAGACAAAGAAAAATGTTTTGGACCTCAAAAAAAAGTCCCCTTAATCCCCCTAATTTCCTTTTATGGAAACTGTTTTCTTTTTTTTTATCTTTTTTCTTTTTTTTTTTTTTTTTTTTACTAAATAGGGGAATTAGGGGGATTCGGGGGCCCCGGATTCGGGGGCCGAATCACCCCTGTTAAGACAAAATAACAATTTATTTTTTAAATTAGGCTTAGTTTGGATAAAATTTTCAAACTAAACTAAAACGTAATTGTGAACTACGCTTTCATCGTTTTTATGGCCCTCCCGTGAAAAATTTATAAAATCGTAAAAGCGTGATTACAAACCACGCCTTTAATTAAGGCCAAGTTTGGCAAATTGAAAAAAAGTCAAAAAGTTACTCAAAAAGTTAAAAAGTTATCACTATTCACTAAAAGTCAAAAATTACGACTGCACAACTCTCAATCTTAATTTTTCCCTACACACTAATTTATACAATTTTTTAATACACATTTTTTCATAAAAAGTCAAAAAGTTAACCCAAACATCTATATTTTTTTTGTCAATTTTTTAGTCCAAAAAGACAAAAAATGCACTTATTTAAGACACCCCAAACAACCCCTAAAAAAACGTGGTTACAAACCACGCTTTTAAGAAAAATTGATTTATACATGAAGCGTGGTTAGAAACCACGTTTTTAAGTAAAAAAAAAAAATTCAAAAAATGTGGTTGCAAACCACGCTTTTATTATTGACCAAAGAAAACGCGTAATCACGTTTTAAACCGAAATGTAAAAACGTGTTTTCAAAATACGTTTTTAATACAAATCAAAACCACCACTCACACTCTTCTCTCTCTCCCTCTCTCGTTAAAATCAAAACCAGCACTCACACTAGTTAAAATGATATTTATAATTAAATTATATATTTATAATGATTTTTATAATAATTGATTAAAAATTAGAAATTAGATAAGTAATTTATTATTATATTTATATTTAGAAATATATATAATAATAATTAAAAATTATATAATTAAATAAGTAACTATATGACTTTTACTACATTATAATTCTTATTTAATTACTTGTCAAAAAATAAGTTATACTTATTTAATCTTTTGATAAGTCATTTATTTTTTACCATTTGAGATGCCTCAGATGATAAAAATGTAGTAAAATTAAAAAATAATTAAATAAGTTACCAATATAAGAAATGATTTATCAAAAAAAAATTAGGTTATATATGGTTTGATTTTTAGAATTTTTTTAAAAAATTAAAATTAATTTGATTAAGAAATAAAAAATAAAAAATTATTATTATTTAAAGGTAAAAAATAATTTTCATTTTAACATTTGGGCAAGTTATATACATACGTATGGTTGTTTCAATTTAATTTGTAAAAAATTATTTCTAACCACTCGAAAGATAAAAATTATATAAAAATAATTTATATTTACAAAAATTATAAAAATTATATTAAAATATCATTTTAACTAGTGTGAGTGTTGATTTTGATTTTAACTAGTGTGTGTCAAAGAGAGAGAGTGTGTGTGAGAGAGAAAGAAGAGTGAGAGTGGTAGTTTTGATTTGTATTGAAAACGTGTTTTGAAAACACGTTTTTACATTTCAGTTTAAAACGTGATTATTATTCACGTTTTCTTTGGTCAATAGTAAAAGCGTGGTTCGCGATCACGTTTTTTGAAGAAAAAAAATTTACTTAAAAGTGTGATTCCTAACCATACTTTATGTATAAATCAAATTTCTTTAAAAGCGTGGTTTGTAACTACGCTTTCTTAATTAAAAGCGTGATTTGTAACCATGTTTTTACGATTTTACAAATTTTTCACGGGAGGGCTGTAAAAATGGTGAAAGCGTGGTTTACAATCACGTTTTAGTCTAATTTAAAAATTCCATCTAAACTAGACTTAGTTTGAAAAATAAATTACTATTTTACCTTAATTTAGGAAAAGCTCCCGGAATCGGACGTAGTTGGTAATTATAGGTAAAAAGCAGGAGCTACAAATAAACAAGAGAACCGTAATAACGGCTGCTTGTTCCGTAATCGGCGGGAACCCCTGAACCATAGAGTTTTTTTTTTTTTTAATATTCTAAAAGTTAATAATAATAATTTAGAGAGTTAACTCACTTTTCAAACTATTTAAAAATTTTACTTATTTTTTAAAATCGTATTTTAAAAATGTGATTTTAAAATTGAAATTACATTTTAAATTGAAATCGTATTTGAAATTGCATGTTAAAAATATAATTTATGATGATATGGACTTTACTTTTTTAAAGTTATGGTGAAATTGCATATTAAAAATGTAATTTCAATTTAAAATTGCAATTTCAAAATTCGATTTTAAAAAGTATGTTAGTTTCCCAAATAATTTGAAAAGTGGATCAATTATCTAAATTGTTTTTTTTTAGAATATTAAAAAAAAAAAACACTTTTGTATCATATACACTTTATAGGCCCTGTTTGGTAGAGCTGTGGGACACTGCTTATAGCTTATGCCCAAACAGCTTATAGCTTATAACTTTCAGCTTAAGCTGATTTCCAGCTTATTCTCAAAGCATATCCAGCCCAGCTCACAGAATAAGCTGATTTCTGACTTCCACAAAGCTATAAGCTATAAGCTATAAGCATAAGCTAAACCAAACATATCAAAACAGCTTAAATTAAGCTGAAAGCTGAAAATAAGCTGTGACAAACAGGGCCATAATTAAGAATTAAAATGTCATAATTTCTTATTTTATGAGGTATAAGTTAAAAAAAAAATTATCATAAGTAAATACAATATGACATATAATTAAAATAATATCATAACTAAATAAAAAAATTGATTTATATTCTATATTAACAAACGATGAAAGACGATGTGTATCATACGCACTGACTATAGAAAAAAATAATATAACTTCATATTTTTTGAGTTATAATTAAAAATATATATATACATATATAACCTAACATGAAAAAATCAGAACTAAATATCTCAAAATAATATTATAATTAAAAAATTGATTATAACTATACAAAAAATTAATCATAATTAAAGGCACATATAATATGAGGGTGTATTAGGACTGAGTAAGGAATTCGTAAAATCTGTAATCTAATCCGGTCTAATCCAATTCGGTAAGTTTGGATTGATTTTTTGAATCTATTGTTCGGTTTCAGATTGAAAAATTAAAATTCGTAATCCACGGATCGGTTCCGGATTGAACTCCACGGTTTCGAATTGGAACCGATCCGAAACATATACAAATAGTCTATATTTATATTATATTCCCTCTCACATAGTATCTTCTTTTATTCCATATATAACCTAAGCTTAAATCTAAACACGCATAATATCTTCTTTTTATTACTTTTGTTTGTTAGTTTTAATTTTAATTTGTAATGGTTTAAATACTTATACTGGAACTAATTTTTCTACGATTGTTTAAATTTTAGAACAATATGTCACTAATATGGAAAGACATGTTACTATTGTAGAACTAATATAATGCTATATTTATATTTTTATGAAATAAATGTTCTGTATTTTTTTATTTAATTACGTAAATTCGTGGTCCTAAATCGATCTAATTCGTGTTTAAATTGATTGATTCTACGATTTAAACGGATTGGACTGGTTCTAATTTTTCAAGAACCATAAATAACAAATTGGTTTTAATTTTACTCTAATTCAGACCATGCTCATCCCCTAAATTGTATAATAAGATTCTATATTGCACACATTTAAAAAGTGTACACCATATGCAATTCATGACTTAAAAAATGACATAACTTTTATTTTTTAAATTATAATTAAAAAAATTATAATTAAATATAATATAATACATAATTAAAAAATTCATAAATCATAATTAAATTAGTTATAACTGAAAAAATTTTTTTAAATAAATAACTAGGAGTGCACGTGATAGGCTTCTTGAAGAGTAGGTATATTAGAATTTCCCCCATATGTAAACACGTTTCTAACTCATTTTTGTTTTTTTGTTGTTTTTTGTTTTTTGTTTTTTTGTTTTTTTTGGTGTTTCCTCTTTTGTGATCACTCTCAAAACCCTCCTCCAAGATCTTTCTCCGATCACTCAATTTGGAACCTCGGATCTCTTCTCTGAATCAAAATCTCACAGACCCACCTTCCAATTTCTCTGCCAAATCTGTTATTCTCTCTTCTACGTTTGATCTTTCGGTACGAAACCAACCAACTGTTCTTTTCTTGGTTTTGGTTGAGTTTCTTAGTTGAATTTTGAAGACCCATCTTTGATTTTCTTGTTTTAGGGTTGATTTATTGTGCAGAACTTGTTTCTACCAGTTTTGTTTGCTGAATCTCTCTGGGTTCTTTTTTGTTTTGATGAAATTCTTGTAGTTTTTTTTATTTGTATAGTGATGATGGGGAATTGGAGAAGAGCAAGGAGTGATAATTATAATCAACAAGTTACAAGAACAGTATCACATAACAGAAAACCACCTCTTGGTATGTAGGCTCTTATTTTTCTTTTTCTTTTTCTTTTTCCTTTTTATTGTTAAACATTTTTATTTGTTTGCGTTCTTTATTAGATACTTTATTATGTGTTATTTTCTTCAAAGATTGTGTTTCGTTAATGTGTTTCTGGTAAAAAAATAAATAAATAAATCAGGAGTGATTCATCCCTAACTCTAGATCTCTAATTGGTTAGTGAGGTGAAAAATCAAAAAAAATAAAATAAAATAAAAATAAGGTTAAAAAAATCACATCAGATGGGCCTACACACGCATTAGAGCTATTCCCAAATATTTTCCTAAATAAATAGTGCCATTCAAGATTTTTTCTTTTTCTTTTCTTTTTTTAGTTTCAAAATTAAACAGATAATGTACCTACAAACTTTATATTTAATTTTTATTAAAAGCATTATTACTAACAGCTATTTTTACTAAAAGATTGTGTTATTAGATAGTATGATTAGCAATTATGTGTTCATAAAATCATGATTGTTAAACATGTTTTATTATAGTTTAAGAATAAAGTTTGTCCTTATACGACTTATTTAATTTTAAATTAAAAAAATAATGTAAAATGGTTAAAAGTCCAAGAAAAAAATGGTGTTTCTTTGGATTTTAACAAATATTTATCTTGGTGATTTTAGCTTTCTCTTTTCAATATTGAGAGTTCTTTGATTTTACCAAAAGAATTTTATAGCTTGAATGTGACGTATTTGGGCATTATGACGTTTAGGTCTTGAAAAGATAGAATTTTATATCTGCTTGTAGTTAATTGTTCTCTGTTGCACTTAGTTCAGCTCAGGTGTCTAGGGTTTAAGGCCTTTATCAACATCAAGGTCCTTTGATGTGTTTTAATTCTTGTATCATTCACTAACTTCTGGAGATCTTCTGCTTTGATATTGTACTATAGTTGATTGATATGTGAAAATTGGGAAACTGAAGTTTGAGATTATTTAGTTTACATGTGTTATCTTAAATTTTAGTTTTGATGTTTCCTAATTACGGAAATTTGGGGTTCACATGTGTTTTTCAGAATGTACTGTGATGTTGTAAGCCCTTGCATGGACACTGGGAAGCTGTTAACTGTCATATTTCTATTTCTGGGTTCTGCAGTTATGGAAACATGTATAAGTTTGGGAATACCCAAATTTTGTTGATTGCATGTGGAAATGACACCTAGAAATAATTGGAAATGGTTGGAAAATGACAACTACACGTGAATGAAAACGGTAAACGGAAACAAAACAAAAGGATTCTTTTTCATTATTGAAATCATGCAAGTCAGGAATCAGTTGTTCATATGTGTTACGTGTTCTGTTCTCATCCATTATGGCTGTCCACTTGTCATTTTCAATTGGACTAATAATAAATATCCTACACAGTTCCTTGGGTCCTGCATCAAGAAATATTTCTAGGACTTGTTTCGATTAGTTTTTTTATATTGTTTTCATTCCTTTCTAAATGTTGTTTCCCGCTGCCCTGTCTAAGTTGTTGAAAAATGTGGGACTTGTTTCTTATTTCCATTTTAGATTGTTTCTACGCATTTATCTCGTTTGGCAACTAACTTGAGTTTACTTTTGTTAGGAATTTTGTTCCTATTATTTATCTCATGTTGGCACATTTTACACTTCACATTATCTTTCAGGTTGTTGGCAGCCAACTGTGCCCTCATGGGAAAAGAAATTTTGCACCGTGGTTGGTTCAGTTCCATGGCAAAAGCTCTTAGAAAGCAAGAAGTTTATACACCTATATGACAAGGTGCTAAAATGGAATGACTCTGCAGGTGAAGAGGCTTTCATCAACGCTAAGAACCGTTTCTGGGCACAGATAAATGGCCTTCCTTGTGACATATCATTACCCGATCCAGATATTTATATTGATAAGATAGATTGGAATTCCAGTGTTGATCCTGAGCTGCTATTGGACTTGGAATGCGAATCTACGGTACCTGCCAACCAAGAAAAAGGGGAGCAGGTTGTGATTCTTGGTGAATCTCTTGTCCCAAGCCACTTATTCTTTTCCACTGGGTGGGGAGATGCTGAAGATGATTTAAAGAAGAATGGTTCATCCTCGGAAATTAAGGTAAATTCATTGGAGTACAGTTGTGATCAGGCTAATGGAAATGTTAGAGAGAATGAATGGGAAAATGGTTGTAATGATTCGTGGTGTGGGAATCAAGGTAACCAAATCATGAAAGATAGTGGATGGGAAGATGGTTGGAATAATTCTTCGGGTTGGAATCAGTGGGAGAATAATAATTATGAGGCTGATAATAGGAATCAAGAGCGCTCTGGTAGGTACACGTCAAGCTACAAAACCTCAAGGTTTCATGGTGATGATCATCTAACAAAACGGGAATGGAGGAATGGAAAGGGAAGGAAGAGGGTAAATTTTGTTTATGAACGACCATTTACGGATAAGAGAACCACGCCGAGGCAGTGGAACTTGATGAATGCATGCGGACCAGTCAGCCATCATGGATTAGCCAAACAAGGAAATCAGTGGGGTTTGGAGAAACCAGTTTCTTGAATTCAAAAGTAACTAGTATGCTATTTGGTTGGCCTAATAAGGAAATCAGTGGGGTTGGGAGAAACCAGTTTCTTGAATTCAAAAGTAATTAGTGTGCTCTATTTGGTTGGCCAAACAAGGAAATCAGTAGAGTTGGGAGAAATCAGTTTATTTGGTTCATTCTATTATATATCAAGGTACATCTTGTAAGAATGGTACGTAATACCTAAGTAGCATCCATCATGTTTAGTTGTGCTATTTTTTTTCGGAAGAGTTTCCTCTTGAGATGTTGAACATGTTTTTGCAGAATTGGAGGAGAATGTATCATAAGGCATATATTTGTTTGTTTTCACATAGGCTTTTGGTGTCTCCCTGAGCTTATGTAATGATAATTTGGACGTCAATATGCAGTTATTAATTTGCACAAGCAGGTTCAGAATAAGATTTGTTCTTTCATTGTCAGTGATTTTGAACCTGGGTTGATCTATTCGTGTTAGTTAATTCTTGCTGTTTGCTGTTTCCTGCTTGCTGCAGCTTAAATGAGCTCTGCTTATGGTTTTCTTATTTTGGGATTTAGCTTATGTGGTAAAAATAAGCTGAAATAAGCTGATAAAAGTGAGTATCCTTGAAAATTAGGAGATGGTTTTTTTTTTTTTTTTTTGGATTATGCTCATAAATTATCCTTGAAATTGGGGGATGTGTATTACAACTTGATCAACTTTCAGTTGCAAAATTAAATAATTTTTCAAGTCTCTTGTTTCTCATATCTTGTACAGGATGTGTAGATCAAGTTGTAATTTTCTTTTATTTTCTGTTTTATATGTGAATCATGCCAATTTGTACCTAAAATAAATTCAAACTCATCTGTGTACTTTCTGGTGTTGGATTTTACTCCGGCCTCGTTTGGTAAGTGGCTGTTTTAGGCTAAAAGAAGTTACCAACAAAATTAAAAAGCTAACAACTTATATAAAAAAAATTAAAGATTCTTTTTTCTTTTTATTTTTTGCATATATTTTCGTAAATAGTCAAAAAATCATCTCAAACATATTAATTTTTTTTATCTCATATTTTAATCAAAAAATTAAAAAGTTACTAAAATAGTCTGTTACTAAACAAGGCCTCAGTGGAGACCTTAGTTGTATGGTACTGAAAAAAATGTTTGAGATACATATTATTTTCCTTTGTAGTAAGTATTGTATTGATCTTGTTTTCTGGATGTTTTGTGAAAAAAAGCCAGTTAAAAGTTTTGAAAATATTTATTATTTTTTCATATCCTCTTTATTTATTTTTTTATCAAAAATAATTTTCCAAAACTTGAAAATAACTTTAAAAGTGTATCCTCAAAATGAGGGGTATGGTGTCACTGATGGACTTGATGCACAGCGGTGATTGTTGTGTGATCTATGAGACTCGTTTCGGATCTTATTTTGATGATTTGAAATGTTTAAATTTTAAAAAATATCGAGAATAATATGCTTATAAAAAAACAAGTTAATCAGATATCGATAACCATTCATTAACTTGTATATCCAAGCACTTTCATCCAAGCACATTTGTGTATAAGAAAAATGAATATGTATGTATCAAACTGAATATAAATATGATTTCATAAAGAGTTTTGATATCTGATTAATTTAATTTTTTACATGTATATTTTTTTTCGATATTCTTTAAAATTTGAACGGTTCAAGTCATTAAAATAAAATCCAAAACAAGTCCTATGCTCATACAAGTCACCGTTATGCATGAGGCACAACAGTGACCCAAAATCCCAAAATGAGATTGGTTTTCCTCCAACCCATTATGTAAGAGCTTCTACATTCCAACAAATGTGGCAATTGATGATTGGCTACTTGCTATACAAACCAAAATTTATCCAATTCCACTTTCTTTGTAATTTGCCCAAATGCTTTTGTTTCAAGTGTTAATCAAATACCCAAAAACAAAAACTAACATTTTTTGTGTAAAATTAATTTGTAAGAAAAATATTTTTTATGTAAAATATTTTACATTGAAACAAACAAAGCCTCATAGTATTTAGGAATCCTAAATATTTTAACTTGTGTATTTTTTCTTTAATTTAATAAATATTTGTCTAAAAATATATTCTTGAACTTTTTACAAGAATTTTATTATTCTTGGGTCAAAATACTATGTAGTTGTTGGGTTTGAATTTGGTGGATTTGTCATTGGTTGTTAGACTTCCTAACTATTGTAGATTAGTGGTTTGTTTGATTATGTAAATATTTTTTATGATTGTAATTACTCTTCTATCTAAAAGAAAAAACTTTCGTTTTTTATTAGAGAAAATTTTATTTTTACCCCTACATTTTGCCTCAATTTTCAATTACACCCCCAGATTTGAATAATTTCAATTTTACCCCTACCGTCACATTTGAAATGAAAAACGTTAAAAAAATTATATTTTTGCCCCAAATTTCAAAAGAAAGATATAAACTCACCATCTCTTATCTAAACTCACCATCTCTCATCTTCTTCCAATTTTTCTCTCTCATTCGCCCTTGCAAGCACTACTACTACCATCAACCACCACCTGTAATCACTCAATTTTTCAACCCAACTTCTCTTAAACCCAAATTCACTCACTCAATATATATCCATATATATATATATATGTACATATCAACTCTTTATCAACTTCTCTCAAACTCAAATTCACTCACTCAATATTCTCTCAAACCTATATCAATTATTTATATATATATATATACACATAACATCTCTTCATCAACTTCATTACCTTCATTAATTTCACTAACATCACCACCCGAACCACCAATTTCACTGCTACCGAACTCAATTACCGCAACCATGCGCATCACCACCACCATCACCACTACCTTTCAACACCAAAACCACCTCTTTCATAACCAAGTTCCATTACCACTACTATCAAGTTCCATGACCACCAATACCGCGAGCTCTGCCGCCATTGCCGGACCATTGCCACCACCATCATCACCAGCTTCGTTACTACCTAAAACCATGCTCCATATCATGTTATAAGCGAAGAAGAAGGAGGAGGAAGACAGATGAGAAAGAAACGAAAGATAAATGTTTCGAAATTTTGTAAAGTTAGTTTTCGGAGGACTTCGGCATACCGAAACTGCCCATTACATAAAGAAGTGAGAAAGCAAGGTAATGTAGAACGCAATAGGAAGTGATGTGAAGAGAATGGGAAAAGAATGAAGTAAAACTGTCAAGAATCGAAAATGATATGAAGTCTGAAAGATGGCTCAAAGAAAAGTCAGAAACCAGAAAAGTCTTTTTTTTTTTCTATCACATTTCAAAAAGAGGAAGAACGAGACGTGTGAGAGGTGATACAAAAAATAAGCCGTAAGATGAATCCAACGATGTAAAAATGAGGCGAAATGGAGTTATGACAAAGGAAACAAAAGGGATTGAAGTGGTCGTGAGGAAAGAGGGTGAGTTTGGATAGGAAATGGTGAGTTTGCATAATTTTTAAAAATTTGGGGTCAAAATACAGTTTTTTTAATGTTTTTCATTTCAAATGTGACGGTAGGAGTAAAAATGATACGATTTCAAAAACTTTGAGGGTAAATTAAAATTATTCGAAGTCTGGGGGTATAATTGAAAATCGAGACATATAGGGGTAAAAATGAAATTTTCTCTTTTGATTACAGTTATTTGTTTAACAAGATTTTATGTCATATTTTAGTTGATCAAATTGATTGTTGAAGTTTTTTGTTCTAAAAAAAAATAATTGTTGAAAACAATGTACTAGCAAAAAAAAAAAAACAAACAAACAAACAAAGAGAGAGAATGCCTAATGATCTTGTTAAAATACCTTTTTTTAAACTTCTTACAAAAAATAAAAGTTTTAATCATAGAAATTTTGATTTTTTATTAATAATAAATAATGTATTTTTTTAAAAATGACTTAAAAAGTGATTTTATTAATATTTGGAAGTGCTGATATTTTGAGAGGAAAAACTTGAAAACGAATTCAGAATATGAATTGAGTAATTTACTCAAACAAGGGCCTTTTTGGGTACACAAAAAGAGTCAATTTATTTGTCTATTAATTTATTTATCATTTTATTTTTACATAAAGAGTCAATTTATTTGTCTATTAGTTTATTTATCATTTTATTTTTTTACATATCTTTTTGTAATAAGTAAACAAATTATAAGCCATACTCAAAACAAATCTTCAAATAAGTAATACTTTTAAATTTAACCACGGTCACAGTTACATTTGAATTCAATACAGTTATTGTACATGGATGTGCTACCATTAGAAAAATTGATTCGTATTAACTATTATAGTTAATATTATAATATTTTAGTCATTTCAACGGGTTAGTTATTACATTAGCTATTTTAACAAAATATTTTAAGGTAAGCTACATTTGAAAGCTTTAGAAGGCTCTTTCAACAGTTCTGTGTATAAATAACTAAAATAAATGATAGTATTGGAGTATATAGATAAAAAAGGAATTAGACAAAATAAATAATTATTTTTTTATATTTTAGCTAATAAAAAATGAAAAATATGGTTAGAATTGCTCTAAGGTCTGGAGTGAATTGGAACTATGGATTCTTATTTCTGGATAAAATTGTGGGTAAATAATTTCGAATTTGTAATCTTGCTGTTTAGAAATAGGATTTGAAATAGGAAGGGAAATAAAAGAAACGAAAAGGAAAAGGATTCAAGAAAATTATTAGGGGTGAATATGGTCCGGATTGGACCAGATTTGGGTAAAATTATGACCAATCCGTCATCTACAGTTCCTGAAAAATTGGAACTAATCCAATCCGTTTAAATTATGGAACCAATCCGAACCAATCCATTTAAAGGTAAGCTACATTTGAAAGCTTTAGAAGGCTCTTTGAACAGTTTTGTGTATAAATAACTAAAATAAATGGTAGTATTGGAGTACATAGATAAAAAAGGAATTAGACAAAATAAATAATTATTTTTTTACATTTTAGCTAATAAAAAATGAAAAATATGGTTAGAATTGCTCTAAGGTCATGAGTGAATTGGAACTATTGATTCTTATTTCTGGATAAAATTTTGGGTAAATAATTTTGAATTTGTAATCTTGCTGCTTAGAGATAGGATTTGATAGGAAGGGAAAGAAAAGAAACGAAAAGGAAAAGGATTCAAAAAAATTATTAAGGGTGAGTATGGTCTGGATTAGACTAGATTAGGGTAAAATTAGAACTAATTCGTTATTTACGGTTCCTGAAAAATTAGAATCAATCCAATACATTTAAATCATTGAACCAATCCGAACCAATCCATTTAAACATGGATTGAATCGGTTTAAGACCACGGATTCACATAATTAAATAACAAGAAAATATAAATATATATAACACTTTCATTTCATAAAAATATAAACATGCACCATATTAGTTTCACAATAGCAACGTGTCTTTTCATAATAACGACATATTATTCTAGAATTTAAACAAGTATAAGAAAACTAATTCCACCATAAGTATTTAGACCATTACAAATTAAAACTAAAAACTAACACTACAACAAATAACATATTCGGCGACTACTTTTGCCGACTAAAGTAAATTTAGTCGCCAAATGTCGACCAATTGGCTACTAAAATAAAGTTGGTCGCCAATGATGGATAGATTAGCTACCAAACAACCTTTGGTCGCCAAAGGTACATGCATCAGCTACCAAACTATTTTGGTCGGTAAAAGACCACTTTTTTGCTACTAAATATACAGGTTGTCGGAATTGGATTCACTTTCGGCGACTAAAGAAGATTTTGGTCGGTAATTGCACTGTAATTATAAATTATAATTTTTTTTATTGGTTTTCATTTAATTTTTCGCTACTAATTCTATGGTAGTCGTGCAAAATAGGGTTTGGGCGACTATTTACAATTTGGTCGCTAAATCTGTTTGCTTTGCCGACTATAATTTGGTAGCCAAAAGGGGAAAAATCGATTTTGGAGGGAATATTTAATTTTCATAAATATATTACCGACCAAAATAAAGTTTGGTCGGGAAAGGCCATTTCGTGGATTTATTTCCCTCCCTCTCTCACTCCCGCCTCTGTCACTTGCGCTGTTTCCATCTCCATTTCGCCTCCCTCCAGGTATGTCCTCTATTTCGTCTCTCTCTCTCTCTCTCTCCCTATCTCCCTCTCGATTTGTTTCCCCTTCTCTGTATGGCATCTCGGTTTCCATCTTTCTCTCACTCGCTGTTTACATCAGTTTTTGATTGGGTCTGACTCACGCCTCTGCCTTCTTCTCTGTAGCTTTGTACAAAAATCGCCATCACCGCAAGTTCATCAGGTTCATCGCATAGTCTCCCTCCCAAGTATGTCCTCCATTTCGCATCTGTCTCTCCTTCTCTCTGTATCTCCCTCTCTCTTTCGGTCTCTCTCTATTTACACACACATACATACATATATATATATATATATATACACGCAAATCAGAATGTGAATGCTAGAAATTAGGGCATTGTGATTGAAATTAAAATTTAGGGCAATGCTTAGGTTGATGTGTTTTCGATATTAGGCCAATGTTATTCAATTTGGGTGTACTATTTACAGAAATGCTGAAATTAGGCCAACCATTTACCATATGCGATGATCTTATATACTAACTGTACAGAGTATGATATATAATAAGATGTTGTGCAGGTTTTATTAGTTATGGGCAAGTTTTATTTCTAATTGAAGGTGGCCTATAGACGTGTTTACATGCTTAGGATCATAAGAGAATTTGCTCAGCTGAAAATTTTTTCATAACTAACCTGATAACAATTTTTTTTGGGTTATTTGCTTGTTGGGTTGTTAGCTATTTTTATTAAATGAATAAATCATTTTACCCCTTGCACATTAACAGTTCTTCCAATGATCTGTGCTGCAAACTTAGTTGTCTTTCTTGATCTTTGAATGAACAAATGTTGACTACGTCACTAGTGGCATAGTTAAGTATATTTTCTTCAAAGCGAAGTTAGGTTTCATGTTTAAGCATAGTTTCTTTGTTGAATGAGGATGTATTTAAAATCAAATGCATTTTTTCCCCCTTTTAGAAGAAGTTTTGGTTTTTCTGTTTTTTGTTATTTTTAGACAGTTGAAAAACCTATGAATATGTCAAGATTTATGTGTTTTTGTTGAATGCTCTAAAACTAATATGCAACATCAATGAAGTGCCCTAGTATAGCTTGATTGTTTTCTTTCTGGTAAATTGAAAAACCAATGAACACTTTACCCGTCAAGATTTATTTGTTAAGCATATCCACAAAAGATGTCGTAATACTTCCAATAACTTTCATTCTTACATCAAAATTTACCTTCTATTTTATTGTTTTGTGGAAGATATTGTGTTAGTATGTAGCTTACCCAGCCTTGAAGTAGACCATTTCACGAGTATAATCCTATCTTCTTATTATATATTATACTAACTGTAGAGAGTATGTAGCTTACCCAGCCTTGAAGTAGACCATTTCACTAATATATTCTAAAATGTTGTACATCTCAAGTCCTAACTCACCACTAATTGTTATTACACCTAACAACTTGCTACTCTCGGCGTAAAGCTCATCTCCAGCTCCCTTTCCACTGCAACTCTCAATCATTCAATTTACCAGTTAAACTACTATATATTTTTCGGTTCGGATCATGTGTGACTGAAGAAGTGTGTGTGTGACTGTTTGTGTTCATGTATGACTGTATATATTAAAATCTGTGTATATATGAACTGATCTGTCTATGAGTCATGTTATGCTCTATGTAAGAGATGGTTGGGTACTAGGACATTTTTTGTTGATTTGTGTGTATGAACACTGCAAGGCTGGCAAGTTATAAGTGATAAATCACTCTCACATGAGCTATGCATTTATTTTTTTAAATGCATTTGTAACTGAGCATTCACCAAACAAATACATAATGAGAGGCAAGGAAAGCGACTCAGCCAAGCAACTATATTTGCAGATTTATTGGTTATAATTGTGGTATTCCACATTTTCAAAGGGCCTCCAATCAAAAAAAATTTGGTGTTTTTTAAGCGTTGCTTCATACTAAAAATTCATTTTACACTTTTTTTTTTTTGTTTGGCTAAAAGAAAATGATTTGTAAATATATATAATTTATAAAATATATCGACACTCATGTGTGAATAGTTTTCTTTTATTTTATTTTATAAATTATAGAATAATAGTAAATGAAGAAATCATAATAAACTATATCATTTTATGTAAAAGTAGTCTTCATAATAAAATGGTTTTGATTATATTGATATATCATTCTATTTTGATTAAAAGTAGTATTCCAAAATTACGGGCCATTTCTTAAATTAACTTCCATAATTACGCAATGTTTTAGAACAAATCGTGTCATAAAGTTCCACCCTAAAAGAGATTTATGTGACAACCCAAACAGTGAATGAAAAACAACATAATCTATCTCAACTTGAAATGCGTGTTCTCATTTGTTCCTCGGTTAATCTTTGTGTGAGTTGTAGGTGACAAAATGGACAAGAGTTGGATGACGATAAATAATAGGCTGACAAGTAAAGAGTATCAACAAGGGGTGAAGTCATTCCTTGATTTTGCTACGACAAATTTAGGCATAGAGGATGAAATTAGGTGTCCGTGTGTCGATTGCATTAATGGCACAAAATATAGCAGACAAGTTGTGTGGATGCACTTGATCCGAAGAGGCATGGCATCTTCGTATCTAACTTGGGTGCATCACGGGGAACATGTTCCCGTGTCTCGTCCTAGTGTATCAAATGACCAATGTGGAGGTAGTGGCGAATGTATGACAGATATCGATGATCCGCCCATGGATGAATTGCCTATTATGTTGGAAGAAATTTACGTGAGTGGTGTTATGGATGATCATACCGACGACGAACCTAATGGTTTGGAGAGGGAGGATTTGCATAAGTTCACTAGGTTATTCGAAGATGCACAACGCAAAGTTCACCCGACATGTGAAAAGTTTTCTGTGTTATCATTCGTCATTAAGATGCTTCATGTGAAGGTGTACAACAAATGGAGCAACAAGTCATTCGATATGGTTATGCAGGTATTCAAGGACATTCTACCAGAATGTGATCCAACAGTTCCACGAACACTCTATGATGCTAAGAAGTTCTTACGTGACTTGGGTTTGGGATATGAAACAATTCATTCGTGCAAGAATGATTGTGCACTATTTTGGAAGGAGAGTGCTAATTTGGAGAAATGCCCTACATGTGACGCGTGTAGATACAAGTTGAACGATGATGGTGGTAAAAAGATTCCACACAAGGTATTGCGGTACTTTCCTTTGACACCGAGGTTGAAAAGACTGTATATGTCCAAAAAAACAGCCGCAGATATGAGATGGCACAATGAGAAGCGTGTGGATGATGACATATTAAGGCACCCAGCCGATGGTGAAGCATGGAAGGACTTTGATAAGCAACATCCGACGTTTTCTTATGACTCTCGAAATGTAAGGCTAGGGCTGGCAACAGATGGTTTCAATCCATTTGGGAATATGAGCACATCATATAGCATGTGGCCCGTAATCTTAATGCCTTACAATCTCCCACCGTGGAAGTGCATGAAAGAGCCATATTGTCATTGCTTATTCCCGGACGTTCGGCACCTGGAAGAGACATTGACGTTTACTTGCAACCACTAATAGAAGAATTGAAGAATTTGTGGGAGCATGGTGTGCAAACATATGATGCATCGAACGGGCAAATTTTTAGAATGCATGCGGCGGTAATGTGGACCATAAATGACTTCCCTGCGTACGGTAACATGTCAGGGTGGAGTACAAAGGGTTACTTGGCTTGCCCTAATTGTAACAAGAATGCATCGTCCCAGGGATTACGAAGTAAAATAGGGTATATGGGTGCTCGTCGCCACTTGCCTGATAACCACACTTGGCGAACAAGTAAGCTCTTTAATGGTCAAACGGAGCATAGGTCTAAACCTTTGGACTTATCGAGGGACGAAATACTAGAGCAAATTGATTCTGGGACTTACAAGCCGTATGGAAAGCACCCACAAAATCGAAAACGACAAAGGAATGAACATCAAAATTTGAATTGGAGCAAGAGAAGCATTATGTTTGACTTGCCCTATTGGAAAACGTTGAAGCTTCGACACAACCTTGATGTCATGCATATTGAGAAGAACATATGTGACAATGTCGTTGGGACACTTTTGAGCGTAGATGGAAAGAACAAGGACACGGACAAAGCACGCTTAGATTTGGAGGACATGAAAGTACGTAAAGAGTTACACTTGAAGAGGCGTTCTAATGGGTCCATTGAAAAGCCTCCCGCATTGTACACATTGTCGGTGAAAGAGAGAGAAGGCTTTTGTGATTTCTTGAAATCAATGAAGTACCCCGATGGCTATGCAGCAAATATCTCCAATTGCGTGACCGCTCAAGCTGGAAAATTATCTGGTCTCAAAAGTCATGACAGTCATGTCCTTATACAACGACTTCTTCCAATTGGGATGCGTGGCTACCTTAATAAGGAAATTGGAACGACACTTTTTGAGTTGGGACATTTCTTCAAACAATTGTGTTCAAAGACATTGAGGCGTTCAGATTTGCATAAATTGGATGAACAAATCGTACTCATACTTTGTAAGCTTGAGATGATTTTCCCGCCGGCTTTTTTTGATGTCATGGTCCACTTGGCAATTCACTTGCCTCGAGAGGCTATGCTTGGAGGCCCAGTGCAATATCGATGGATGTACCCAATTGAGAGGTATTAACTCAGCCCTCATATTACTGTAAAATTTAAGTTAACGCTTTACTGTTGATATAAATATTGCACTATAACATTGACATCGGCTTGCAAAATTAGGTTGCTTGGCCGTCTAAAAGGGTTTGTGGCCAACAAAGCTCATCCTGAAGGTTCTATTGCCGAGGCTTACATTTCCAAAGAATGTACAACATTTTGTTCAATGTATTTGGATGGAGTTGAAACATTGTTTAGCCGCCCAGAAAGGAATTATGACATGGGTGACCGTGGCCCAGGGTTGGCGGTATTCACTCAAACTGTACGTCCCTTTGGTCTAATGACAAGGGCGTCCGATGTGTCCGTAGCTGAACGCGAGTTGGCTCATTGGTTTGTCCTACACAATAGCACAGAAGTGGATAAACACGTAGAGTATGGTGTCCTTCAAACGTATTTATAATGTTTTTGTTGTAAATTGATTAGTCTTTATCTTATTAAATAGTTTTTGAATCGCATTTCTTGTAACTAGGGAGCACAAGAACTTGTTACACCAAAGAGCCGGTGCGTTCGACATCGAAAACATACATCGGAAAAAATTTCCTAAATGGTTCAAAGATCATGTAAGCTAGTATTCTCATATCCTACCATAGATCGTACATTACGTAAATGTCACACATGCTACTAACATGACACATGTTCTTCATGTAGATGAATGAATTGCGGAGCCAAGTTTCCCCCGAAGCAACTGATGATATGTGGTCATTAGCCAATGGTCCTAGTGGCTTAGTGAACACATATTCAGGATGTATTTGTAATGGTGTCCGTTATCATACTATCGACCGTGACAACCGTCGAAAAAGTCAGAATAGTGGATTAGTCGTGGAAGGGGAGCATGAAGGGCAATTGATACACTTCTATGGACACTTGTGCAGAGTGTGGGAACTGAACTATTTGTTCAGACGTCGGATTGTATTGTTCCAATGTGAATGGTTTAACAGCGGTAGTAGTAGAACTATGCGTGTAGAACCACATTTCACAACAGTTGATGTAACAAGTCGATGGTACAAAGATGACTCATTTGTATTACCAAGTCAAGTTGAACAAGTATTCTATGTTAATGACACCAAATTAGGTACCAATTGGAGAGTCGTTGAAAAGTTCCAACATCGAGGAATTTGGGATGTGCCAGAGATAGATGTCGTACAACCTGATGACGTGTTCCAACAAGAAGAAACCACCGAGGTCGTACCTGCTATGGCTATTGATGATGATATGGTTTTGCGTCGAGATGATATTGAATCTGAAATTATTCCCATAGAAGATTTGCAATCTGTCAGAGGGGTAGAAGCCAAGGGTGTTACAGATGATGCCTTCATCTGTGATGATGAAGATGGATTAATGAGGGAGGGTGACGACATAGACGAAGAATATGACCTACAAAGTGATTTTGATACAGATGTTGATGCAGAATCTTGATGTATATCATGCTTTAGTTCATGCCATAATTTGTTCTTAATTGGAGGCAAATTATTTGTTGCTATTAATTTTTGTATCTCTGCTGCTGTTGCCTGATCTACTGCTGTAGACTGAACTGCTATTCTGTTCTGTTCCTGGTATATGGGTTGATTTCTCTCTTGCAAATTATCTGGTATGTTTAGTTGGTTTGCTGTTCTGTTTGCTGCCCTGCTCTGGTTCATCTGGTATATGGGTTTTTTGCAGTGATGTTCTGGGTGCTGAACATATTGATGATCTGATTCTGCGTTTTGTTGTGGCTTGTGGTCTGCTGTGGGATGTAGTGTTGATCTGTTGTGGTCTGCTGTGGTTTGCAGTGTTGTTCTGTGTGATGATCTGTTAGCTCCAAGCTCTCCATCTGTTTGGTGTCTTCATCCAGCTTTGCTTCTATGCAAAGTTGTAGCTTATCATACCTGTAGCTTGCTTGTTATTTTGTTTGGCATCTTTCTCTCTTTCTGTCTTTTTGTTTCGTTTTGTTCGTTGGTTTCTCACCAACTGGCGCTTGGAGCTTCTGTTAGCTCCAAGCTCCTCTTTATTGATGTCCTGTATCTTTTTGGTTACTTTCATCAATAAAGATTTTCTTTGCCAATAAAAAATAATAATAATAATTTCACCAATGTGAATGTTCAATTAGGGCAGATCAGAATGTGTTTTGGAGGTGCTGAGCTGTACTGAAAAAACTAACAGTTTTGCTGTGGGTGTACCCACTCAGTGCAGAATTGTAGGACCTGGGCGTTTTGGTTTTTCTTCTCTGCCATTCTATGTTTTTTACTCTGGTTTATCTCTGCCCTGGCTTTGCTGATCTGCCCTGGAAGGGTTGTTGTCCAGAATGAAGTGGGTTTGCATTTTTTTTCACCATGGCATTTTGAGCAATAGGAAGCTCTGAGCTGGTCTGCATTTTTTTGGCTGCAACTATGCTGGTATGGCTGGTATGGCTGTAAATCTGGTTTTGTATGGTTGCTGCTCTGTTATCTCTTCATTAGAAAATTTGATCATTCATTTGATATAAAATTTAAAACCTATAGTATTAGTCATTAAGAAGTACACAAAAACAGGACAATAAATATATGAAATTCAGATCCATATAACTTGTGTGCTTTCTGGTTGTTTCCTGAGTAAATTTAAGTAGAATGGATGTGAAGCCTAAAGTCCCAAAAATACCTGACAACAGTAAAGATTTAAACATCATTTAATTATGATAATTTGTAATTCGTAACTTTCATCAAAAAAAAAAAAACAAAAACTGAATCTCCTCTAAAGTGGAGAAGAATCAATATGTTGATGACCATATGATACAGTTTAATGGTGGAAGGAATGCAAAAAGAGTACTGAATATCCTCTATAATATAAATAATAAAGTTATCAGTTTACAAATTATTCAAGCAAACTACTAATCTTGTGACATATACAACAAAAAATTGAGAGTCCTTGCATAACTACTACATATACAAAAAAAAGTTTGGTAATTGGACTGATCTTGTTTATAGGATTGAAGGTCATATGGATAGCAACTGTAGTTTATGTTTTGGACTTATGACAGTAGTTGTGTTTGTGCCTCTCCAACATAAGCTTCTACATATGAGTTGTCCACCCTGCTGTTGTCCACCCTGCTGTTTTCTACAGTAAAAGAAGTATATATATTATTACTATTTGACCAATAAATAATTTGTTGGATTTCACATGAAAAATGAAAAATGTAGGTGGGAAAAGTTTCGACATGAAAAATGAAAATAAAAAATACATGGTAGGTTCTACATGAAAAATGTTGGATTTCACAACATGGTAGTCAACGCATAGGTGGGAAAAGTTTCGAGTTAAAATTATTTGTTTGGTGGATCTCTGACTCCTATGTTACTGGCACATGGCCTATTGAGAAACCATGTGTTAAGGTAAGAAATCCTATGTTCAGGGTATGATCTAGTACCTACCAAATATTCCAAAATAGCTAGGTAAAACTAGATGTAAAGGTATCTCAAGAGACAAAAAAGTTGCTGAAAAAACAGTTAAAACGGAAAAACTGAAAATGAGAAAAATAAAACAACATATTAGGGGTTTAGGTACAAGCTTACATTCATCTGTGAAGAACATAAGGGTTTGACTACCAAAGAAGGAAAAATTACAAAGAGCGGCTGCCTCTTTTGAAGGCTTCTGCCAGTAGTTTACTTTAGTTTCATCTGCATGGTAGAAGCCTTAATGAACCTCAATGCGATCGAGGCTACTGACCAGCAATCTCTGAAGAAGAGGTATAGGTGTTACTTTAAGGTTAAAACAGAGAGATGTCACAAGTGAATCATGAAGTATATTTAGTGAATGGCTTGTTTTCACAATTCCTCTTGTGAAAACCGAAATGGATTAGTCAATTCATCTTGTGAATCATGAAGTACATATTGTGGGCAATGCATTTTGTATGTTCTGCCTATGAGAAGTCTTTAGATTTTAGAACTGCTTATATTTACTTTAGTCAATTTGTACTCTATTTGAACACCCCTTTGAATTCTTGCTACCAGCTAATAAACTTGAGATCAAGGATCATAGTTTTATTTATTTTTATTGTTTTTGTGTAATTTTGTTCATGTATATCATGCGAAATCATGTAATTAAGCATGTATTAGTTGAGTTAGTTCATGCCTTGTAAATTATTTTTGTCTAATTTATTTTTAAAGCAGGCATATCATGGCAGATTGGAAAATGGAAAATGGTGTTACTTGTGTTACTGTATAGTTCATGTATTTTTTTTGTCTGCAATAATCAAGCATTATTTTTGTGTAGTTCATGTATATAGCAAATCTGTGTTATTGTAGATTGCAAAATGGTTCCTGGCTTAAAGACTGGTCGGCTTCAGAAGAAGACACTCACGCAGCCAGAAACAGAATCGCCAGCTCCTATTCCTTTAGGATCACCCGTTGCTCCGTCTCCTATTCTCCCCGTCCGATCAAATGTGGGACCATCTCATCATGTCACTAGCCAACCGATGGTTGATTCTGATGAGACACAAGCCCCATCCGAAACGCAGCCGAGTGGCGTAGGTAAGAATAAAGTGTATCAAATTTTTCAATTATCACTTGCCATTGCCATTGTTTTTTTATAGCCAAACTCATAAGCAACACTTGTGTTGTTATTTTGTTAACAGGGACTTCGAAGCCCCTACGTGTACGTGGACCGACACTTGGCAAAGGCATACAAAAAATAATTAGATCCAAGAAAGGGGAAAAATGTTATGTTCACATCGATCGGGGGTTGAATGCAATGACTGGCAAGTATGCCACTCCAGCAACTAACGAGTTAGGAATTCAAATTCGAACCTTGTGCCCTTTGAAAGATGTGACGTCATGGCTGGATCTTGAAGAGACTACAAAAGCTGCCGTCATCCAAGCTGTTCTTGTAAATAATATTACTTGTCCACAAGATGTAATTGTATTATGTATGCTAATATGAAAGACTATTATTTAATGATTACAATTTCAATTTGTTATGCTTGTAGGACAAGTTTCAAATTGGAGACGATTTCCACAATGACTTACAAGCACAAGAGATTGTGAATAAGAAGGCTTATGGGTTGTACAAAGATTGGAGGTACACCTTGAAGCAAGAATTTGAGTTGTTAGAGGGACTTCCACGTGATGCGATCTATGCTCATCCGCCCGTAGGGGTGAGTTTAGATGATTGGAAGCATTTGATCGATGTGGCATGGCAAGATGCATCTCACAAGGTAAAATAATAGACTACATAGAGTACATACATCTATGTTAAAATGTGATATGCCTTACATTTTACCAAAAAATTGTTTATATGCTTGTCTTATTTTTAGAAACGGTCAAAAGCTGGGAAGAGTAATAGGACTCAATTGCCGTACAATCATACCAATGGGTCTCGCTCATTTCCTATCGCAATGGCTGATATGGTGAGTTTGATTTTTTTTAAAGTTGAATCCATTATATTTATATGTTGAACTCTGGGAAAATCTGTTTGAAAATCTGTGTGGGAAATTATGTCTGCAAATACTCTGATTTTTACATTGAGACTAGGGTTGATTTGGACAATGTTAGGAGGTTGTATTTTTAGTGGTTGTTAGTTTTGGGTTGAGCAACACTAGTCTTTGATTTGTGATAGTAAAGGTAGAAGGTAATCCCAGAGAAAACTTAAGTTCTAATGGTTTTGGGTTAACCTATGGAAAATTCATTGTGTAAGTTAATGAATTATGTTGACAAATTAGGTTGGCAGGGCGTTCAGGTACAAGGGGTTGGCTAAACCACTGCAAATCTTGTGTTCCTATGTTGATTATATGTTTTGGATGTTTTATGATGAATACATTATTTACTGCCCTATCTTGATTTGATAAGTTGATTAACGTTGTGCACCCCTGACGATTAGTCGGGTTTTGATCCAGGCACATGGTGCCATCAAAAAAATAAAATAAAATAAAATAAGTTGATTAACATTGTGAGAAACTATTGATTAAATCATCGAAGGTTTAGGATAATTGATAGTTTCTCACATTGTGATGTTGATTCTTCAGAAATTTACCAGAACTAGTGCACTCTCAACTCATATGAGATTGTAGCTGTGAAAACTAATCAAGTGTTAGTCTTGAATCATTTCTGGACTCTATCCTTTAGGAACTATCTAATAAATAGTTTTCTTATTAGCCTATTGATCAACCCAAAAGAAGAAAGTCTTCCCACTTTCCTAGGTCGCAGCACCATATGAATCAATTTCTTAGCTTTTTTAAAAATCCTTCCTAGTCCACAACAATTCTGCCCCTAGGCTGGCTTGGAAGAAGCAATCCTTATTTACGTACTGATATGAGCGTTTTGGTTTCGATTGATCTTCCCCAAACCAAAATTTTGTTTTCATTTGCTCAAACTCAAAGCTTACTAATTATCTTTTGACTTATCCTTCTTCAAACCCAAGGGCGTAGAACCTTTTTATGCAATTTGCTTATATGAATTGAGCAAATTCATACTAGTAATTCCCTGTTGTGTAGAGTGGAGAGGCTGAATGGACACTCTCAGCAAGATTTTAGGACAGCCTGTATACCTAGTTTTGCAGGTACCCTGCTAATTTCTCACGGTTGCATGAGACATATTATTTTTTAAATCATCGAAGGTTTAGGATAAATTTCTCATGGGTTCAAGGATAATTGAGAGTCAAAACCAAGCATACTTGAATTGAAAGTTTGAAAGTTTGAAGGTTTAGGGGTTCAAGGTTGGTCAAGCATACTTGAGAGTCAAAACCAAGCTTTAATTCAAGTACTCTCATGCATAATTGAAAGTTTGAAGGTTTAGGGGTTGAAGGATTAAAAATGTCAAGTGAGGGATTAATATCTGTCATAATAGGCAAAAGATCTGCAAAAAATCTGCAAAAGCTCTGTCTGAAAAATATGAATCTGTTAATGATAAAATATGAAAAATATGAATCTGTTAATGATAAAATATGAAAAATATGAATCTGTTAATATCTGTTATATATGCTGAATTCTAAAACTCTGTATAA